>CM076997.1:18511733-18880113 GCA_039090855.1 Macrothele yani | reverse complement strand
AGAGGTCAGGATCAAGCAACTCCTTAATTTTCTAGTTATTAAGAACCAGGGGCCAGAGGTCAGGATCGAGCAACTCCTTAATTTTCTAGTTTTTAAGAACCAGGGGCCAGAGGTCAGGATCGAGCAACTCCTTAATTTTCTAGTTCTTAAGAACCAGGGGCCAGAGGTCAGGATCTAGCAACTCCTTAATTTTCTAGTTATTAAGAACCAGGGGGCCAGAGGTCAGGATCGAGCAACTCCTTAATTTTCTAGTTATTAAGAACCAGGGGCCAGAGGTCAGGATCGAGCAACTCCTTAATTTTCTAGTTTTTAAAGAACCAGGGGCCAGAGGTCAGGATCGAACAACTCCTTAATTTTCTAGTTCTTAAGAACCATGGGCCAGAGGTCAGGATCGAGCAACTCCTTAATTTTCTAGTTTTTAAGAACCAGGGGCCAGAGGTCAGGATCGAACAACTCCTTAATTTTCTAGTTCTTAAGAACCAGGGGCCAGAGGTCAGGATCGAGCAACTCCTTAATTTTCTAGTTCTTAAGAACCAGGGGCCAGAGGTCAGGATCGAGCAACTCCTTAATTTTTCTAGTTTTTAAGAACCAGGGGCCAGAGGTCAGGATCGAGCAACTCCTTAATTTTCTAGTTTTTAAGAACCAGGGGCCAGAGGTCAGGACCTAGCAACTCCTTAATTTTCTAGTTTTTAAGAACCAGGGGCCAGAGGTCAGGATCTAGCAACTCCTTAATTTTCTAGTTTTTAAGAACCAGGGGCCAGAGGTCAGGATCGAGCAACTCCTTAATTTTCTAGTTATTAAGAACCAGGGGCCAGAGGTCAGGATCGAGCAACTCCTTAATTTTCTAGTTTTTAAGAACCAGGGGCCAGAGGTCAGGATCGAGCAACTCCTTAATTTTCTAGTTCTTAAGAACCAGGGGCCAGAGGTCAGGATCTAGCAACTCCTTAATTTTCTAGTTCTTAAGAACCAGGGGCCAGAGGTCAGGATCGAGCAACTCCTTAATTTTCTAGTTTTTAAGAACCAGGGGCCAGAGGTCAGGATCGAGCAACTCCTTAATTTTCTAGTTTTTAAGAACCAGGGGCCAGAGGTCAGGATCGAGCAACTCCTTAATTTTCTACTTTTTAAGAACCAGGGGCCAGAGGTCAGGATCGAACAACTCCTTAATTTTCTAGTTCTTAAGAACCAGGGGCCAGAGGTCAGGATCGAGCAACTCCTTAATTTTCTAGTTTTTAAGAACCAGGGGCCAGAGGTCAGGATCGAGCAACTCCTTAATTTTCTAGTTTTTAAGAACCAGGGGCCAGAGGTCAGGATCGAGCAACTCCTTAATTTTCTAGTTTTTAAGAACCAGGGGCCAGAGGTCAGGATCGAGCAACTCCTTAATTTTCTAGTTATTAAGAACCAGGGGCCAGAGGTCAGGATCGAGCAACTCCTTAATTTTCTAGTTTTTAAGAACCAGGGGCCAGAGGTCAGGATCGAACAACTCCTTAATTTTCTAGTTCTTAAGAACCAGGGGCCAGAGGTCAGGATCTAGCAACTCCTTAATTTTCTAGTTTTTAAGAACCAGGGGCCAGAGGTCAGGATCGAGCAACTCTTTAATTTTCTAGTTATTAAGAACCAGGAGCCAGAGGTCAGGATCGAGCAACTCCTTAATTTTCTAGTTTTTAAGAACCAGGGGCCAGAGGTCAGGATCAAGCAACTCCTTAATTTTCTAATTTTTAAGAACCAGGGGCCAGAGGTCAGGATCGAACAACTCCTTAATTTTCTAGTTCTTAAGAACCAGGGGCCAGAGGTCAGGATCGAGCAACTCCTTAATTTTCTAGTTTTTAAGAACCAGGGGCCAGAAGTCAGGATCGAGCAACTCCTTAATTTTCTAATTTTTAAGAACCAGGGGCCAGAGGTCAGGATCGAACAACTCCTTAATTTTCTAGTTCTTAAGAACCAGGGGCCAGAGGTCAGGATCGAGCAACTCCTTAATTTTCTAGTTCTTAAGAACCAGGGGCCAGAGGTCAGGATCGAGCAACTCCTTAATTTTCTAGTTTTTAAGAACCAGGGGCCAGAGGTCAGGATCGAGCAACTCCTTAATTTTCTAATTTTTAAGAACCAGGGGCCAGAGGTCAGGATCGAACAACTCCTTAATTTTCAAGTTCTTAAGAACCAGGGGCCAGAGGTCAGGATCGAGCAACTCCTTAATTTTCTAGTTCTTAAGAACCAGGGGTCAGAGGTCAGGATCGAGCAACTCCTTAATTTTTCTAGTTTTTAAGAACCAGGGGCCAGAGGTCAGGATCGAGCAACTCCTTAATTTTCTAGTTTTTAAGAACCAGGGGCCAGAGGTCAGGATCTAGCAACTCCTTAATTTTCTAGTTTTTAAGAACCAGGGGCCAGAGGTCAGGATCGAGCAACTCCTTAATTTTCTAGTTATTAAGAACCAGGGGCCAGAGGTCAGGATCAGAGCAACTCCTTAATTTTCTAGTTTTTAAGAACCAGGGTCCAGAGGGTCAGGATCAAGCAACTCCTTAATTTTCTAGTTATTAAGAACCAGGGGCCAGAGGTCAGGATCGAGCAACTCCTTAATTTTCTAGTTTTTAACAACCAGGGGCCAGAGGTCAGGATCGAGCAACTCCTTAATTTTCTAGTTCTTAAGAACCAGGGGCCAGAGGTCAGGATCTAGCAACTCCTTAATTTTCTAGTTATTAAGAACCAGGGGGCCAGAGGTCAGGATCGAGCAACTCCCTTAATTTTCTAGTTATTAAGAACCAGGGGCCAGAGGTCAGGATCGAGCAACTCCTTAATTTTCTAGTTTTTAAAGAACCAGGGGCCAGAGGTCAGGATCGAACAACTCCTTAATTTTCTAGTTCTTAAGAACCATGGGCCAGAGGTCAGGATCGAGCAACTCCTTAATTTTCTAGTTTTTAAGAACCAGGGGCCAGAGGTCAGGATCGAACAACTCCTTAATTTTCTAGTTCTTAAGAACCAGGGGCCAGAAGGTCAGGATCGAGCAACTCCTTAATTTTCTAGTTCTTAAGAACCAGGGGCCAGAGGTCAGGATCGAGCAACTCCTTAATTTTCTAGTTTTTAAGAACCAGGGGCCAGAGGTCAGGATCGAGCAACTCCTTAATTTTCTAGTTTTTTAAGAACCAGGGGCCAGAGGTCAGGATCTAGCAACTCCTTAATTTTCTAGTTTTTAAGAACCAGGGGCCAGAGGTCAGGATCTAGCAACTCCTTAATTTTCTAGTTTTTAGAGAACCAGGGGCCAGAGGTCAGGATCGAGCAACTACTTAATTTTCTAGTTATTAAGAACCAGGGGCCAGAGGTCAGGATCGAGCAACTCCTTAATTTTCTAGTTTTTAAGAACCAGGGGCCAGAGGTCAGGATCGAGCAACTCCTTAATTTTCTAGTTCTTAAGAACCAGGGGCCAGAGGTCAGGATCTAGCAACTCCTTAATTTTCTAGTTCTTAAGAACCAGGGGCCAGAGGTCAGGATCGAGCAACTCCTTAATTTTCTAGTTTTTAAGAACCAGGGGCCAGAGGTCAGGATCGAGCAACTCCTTAATTTTCTAGTTTTTTAAGAACCAGGGGCCAGAGGTCAGGATCGAGCAACTCCTTAATTTTCTACTTTTTAAGAACCAGGGGCCAGAGGTCAGGATCGAACAACTCCTTAATTTTCTAGTTCTTAAGAACCAGGAGCCAGAGGTCCAGGATCGAGCAACTCCTTAATTTTCTAGTTTTTAAGAACCAGGGGCCAGAGGTCAGGATCGAGCAACTCCTTAATTTTCTAGTTTTTAAGAACCAGGGGCCAGAGGTCAGGATCGAGCAACTCCCTTAATTTTCTAGTTTTTAAGAACCAGGGGCCAGAGGTCAGGATCGAGCAACTCCTTAATTTTCTAGTTATTAAGAACCAGGGGGCAGAGGTCAGGATCGAGCAACTCCTTAATTTTCTAGTTTTTAAGAACCAGGGGCCAGAGGTCAGGATCGAGCAACTCCTTAATTTTCTAGTTTTTAAGAACCAGGGGCCAGAGGTCAGGATCGAACAACTCCTTAATTTTCTAGTTCTTAAGAACCAGGGGCCAGAGGTCAGGATCGAGCAACTCCTTAATTTTCTAGTTTTTAAGAACCAGGGGCCCAGAGGTCAGGATCGAGCAACTCCTTAATTTTCTAGTTTTTAAGAACCAGGGGCCAGAGGTCAGGATCTAGCAACTCCTTAATTTTCTAGTTTTTAAGAACCAGGGGCCAGAGGTCAGGATCGAAGCAACTCCTTAATTTTCTAGTTATTAAGAACCAGGAGCCAAGAGGTCAGGATCGAGCAACTCCCTTAATTTTCTAGTTTTTTAAGAACCAGGGGCCAGAGGTCAGGATCAAGCAACTCCTTAATTTTCTAATTTTTAAGAACCAGGGGCCAGAGGTCAGGATCGAACAACTCCTTAATTTTCTAGTTCTTAAGAACCAGGGGCCAGAGGTCCAGGATCGAGCAACTCCTTAATTTTCTAGTTTTTAAGAACCAGGGGCCAGAAGTCAGGATCGAGCAACTCCTTAATTTTCTAATTTTTAAGAACCAGGGGCCAGGAGGTCAGGATCGAACAACTCCTTAATTTTCTAGTTCTTAGAACCAGGGGCCAGAGGTCAGGATCGAGCAACTCCTTAATTTTCTAGTTCTTAAGAACCAGGGGCCAGAGGTCAGGATCGAGCAACTCCTTAATTTTCTAGTTTTTTAAGAACCAGGGGCCAGAGGTCAGGATCGAGCAACTCCTTAATTTTCTAGTTTTTAAGAACCAGGGGCCAGAGGGTCAGGATCTAGCAACTCCTTAATTTTCTAGTTTTTAAGAACCAGGGGCCAGAGGTCAGGATCGAGCAACTCCTTAATTTTCTAGTTATTAAGAACCAGGGGCCAGAGGTCAGGATCGAGCAACTCCTTAATTTTCTAGTTTTTTAAGAACCAGACGCCACAGGTCAGATTCGAGCAACTCCTTACTTTTCTAGTTTTTAAGAACAAGGGGCCAGAGATCAGGATCGAGCAACTCCTTAATTTTCTAGTTTTTAAGAACCAGACGCCACAGGTCAGATTCGAGCAACTCCTTACTTTTCTAGTTTTTAAGAACCAGGGGCCAGAGATCAGGATCGAGCAACTCCTTAATTTTCTAGTTTTTAAGAACCAGGGGCCAGAGGTCAGGATCGAGCAACTCCTTAATTTTCTAGTTTTTAAGAACCAGGGGCCAGAGGTCAGGATCGAGCAACTCCTTAATTTTCTAGTTTTTAAGAACCAGGGGCCAGAGGTCAGGATCGAACAACTCCTTAATTTTCTAGTTCTTAAGAACCAGGGGCCACCAGGTCAGGATCGAGCAACTCCTTAATTTTCTAGTTTTTTAAGAACCAGGGGCCAGAGGTCAGGATCGAGCAACTCCTTAATTTTCAAGTTTTTAAGAACCAGGGGCCAGAGGTCAGGATCTAGCAACTCCTTAATTTTCTAGTTTTTAAGAACCAGGGGCCAGAGGTCAGGATCAGAGCAACTCCTAAATTTTCTAGTTATTAAGAACCAGGGGCCAGGGGTCAGGATCGAGCAACTCCTTAATTTTCTAGTTCTTAAGAACCAGGGGCCAGAAGGTCAGGATCGAACAACTCCTTAATTTTCTAGTTTTTAAGAACCAGGGGCCAGAAGTCAGGATCGAGCAACTCCTTAATTTTCTAATTTTTAAGAACCAGGGGCCAGAGGTCAGGATCGAACAACTCCTTAATTTTCTAGTTCTTAAGAACCAGGGGCCAGAGGTCAGGATCGAGCAACTCCTTAATTTTCTAGTTTTTAAGAACCAGGGGCCAGAGGTCAGGATCGAGCAACTCCTTAATTTTTCTAGTTTTTTAAGAACCAGGGGCCAGAGGTCAGGATCTAGCAACTCCTTAATTTTCTAGTTTTTAAGAACCAGGGGCCAGAGGTCAGGATCGAGCAACTCCTTAATTTTCTAGTTATTAAGAACCAGGGGCCAGAGGTCAGGATCGAGCAACTCCTTAATTTTCTAGTTTTTAAGAACCAGACGCCACAGGTCAGATTCGAGCAACTCCTTACTTTTCTAGTTTTTAAGAACAAGGGGCCAGAGATCAGGATCGAGCAACTCCTTAATTTTCTAGTTTTTAAGAACCAGACGCCACAGGTCAGATTCGAGCAACTCCTTACTTTTCTAGTTTTTAAGAACCAGGGGCCAGAGATCAGGATCGAGCAACTCCTTAATTTTCTAGTTTTTAAGAACCAGGGCCAGAGGTCAGGATCGAGCAACTCCTTAATTTTCTAGTTTTTAAGAACCAGGGGCCAGAGGTCAGGATCGAGCAACTCCTTAATTTTCTAGTTTTTAAGAACCAGGGGCCAGAGGTCAGGATCGAGCAACTCCTTAATTTTCTAGTTCTTAAGAACCAGGGGCCACAGGTCAGGATCGAGCAACTCCCTTAATTTTCTAGTTTTTAAGAACCAGGGGCCAGAGGTCAGGATCGAGCAACTCCTTAATTTTCAAGTTTTTAAGAACCAGGGGCCAGAGGGTCAGGATCTAGCAACTCCTTAATTTTCTAGTTTTTAAGAACCAGGGGCCAGAGGTCAGGATCGAGCAACTCCTAAATTTTCTAGTTATTAAGAACCAGGGGCCAGAGGTCAGGATCGAGCAACTCCTTAATTTTCTAGTTTTTAAGAACCTGGGGCCAGAGGTCAGGATCGAGCAACTCCTTAATTTTCTAGTTTTTAAGAACCAGGGGCCAGAGGTCAGGATCGAACAACTCCTTAATTTTCTAGTTCTTAAGAACCAGGGGCCAGAGGTCAGGATCGAGCAACTCCTTAATTTTCTAGTTTTTAAGAACCAGGGGCCAGAGGTCAGGATCGAGCAACTCCTTAATTTTCTAGTTTTTAAGAACCAGGGGCCAGAGGTCAGGATCGAGCAACTCCTTAATTTTCTAGTTTTTAAGAACCAGGTGCCAGAGGTCAGGATCGAGCAACTCCTTAATTTTCTAGTTATTAAGAACCAGGGGCCAGAGGTCAGGATCGAGCAACTCCTTAATTTTCTAGTTTTTAAGAACCAGGGGCCAGAGGTCAGGATCGAGCAACTCCTTAATTTTCTAGTTTTTAAGAACCAGGGGCCAGAGGTCAGGATCGAACAACTCCTTAATTTTCTAGTTCTCAAGAACCAGGGGCCAGAGGTCAGGATCGAGCAACTCCTTAATTTTCTAGTTTTTAAGAACCAGGGGCCAGAGGTCAGGATCGAGCAACTCCTTAATTTTCTAGTTTCTAAGAACCAGGGGCCAGAGGTCAGGATCTAGCAACTCCTTAATTTTTCTAGTTTTTTAAGAACCAGGGGCCAGAGAGTCAGGATCGAGCAACTCCTTAATTTTCTAGTCATTAAGAACCAGGAGCCAGAGGTCAGGATCGAGCAACTCCTTAATTTTCTAGTTTTTAAGAACCAGGGGCCAGAGGTCAGGATCAAGCAACTCCTTAATTTTCTAATTTTTAAGAACCAGGGGCCAGAGGTCAGGATCGAACAACTCCTTAATTTTCTAGTTCTTAAGAACCAGGGGCCAGAGGTCAGGATCGAGCAACTCCTTAATTTTCTAGTTTTTAAGAACCAGGGGCCAGAGGTCAGGATCGAGCAACTCCTTAATTTTCTAATTTTTAAGAACCAGGGGCCAGAGGTCAGGATCGAACAACTCCTTAATTATCAAGTTCTTAAGAACCAGGGGCCCAGAGGTCAGGATCGAGCAACTCCTTAATTTTCTAGTTCTTAAGAACCAGGGGCCAGAGGTCAGGATCGAGCAACTCCTTAATTTTCTAGTTTTTAAGAACCAGGGGCCAGAGGTCAGGATCGAGCAACTCCTTAATTTTCTAGTTTTTAAGAACCAGGGGCCAGAGGTCAGGATCTAGCAACTCCTTAATTTTCTAGTTTTTAAGAACCAGGGGCCAGAGGTCAGGATCGAGCAACTCCTTAATTTTCTAGTTATTAAGAACCAGGGGCCAGAGGTCAGGATCGAGCAACTCCTTAATTTTCTAGTTTTTTAAGAACCAGGGTCCAGAGGTCAGGATCAAGCAACTCCTTAATTTTCTAGTTATTAAGAACCAGGGGCCAGAGGTCCAGGATCGAGCAACTCCTTAATTTTCTAGTTTTTAAGAACCAGGGGCCAGAGGTCAGGATCGAGCAACTCCTTAATTTTCTAGTTCTTAAGAACCAGGGGCCAGAGAGTCAGGATCTAGCAACTCCTTAATTTTCTAGTTATTAAGAACCAAGGGGCCAGAGGTCAGGATCGAGCAACTCCTTAATTTTCTAGTTATTAAGAACCAGGGGCCAGAGAGTCAGGATCGAGCAACTCCTTAATTTTCTAGTTTTAAAGAACCAGGGGCCAGAGGTCAGGATCGAACAACTCCTTAATTTTCTAGTTCTTAAGAACCATGGGCCAGAGGTCAGGATCGAGCAACTCCTTAATTTTCTAGTTTTTAAGAACCAGGGGCCAGAGGGTCAGGATCGAACAACTCCTTAATTTTCTAGTTCTTAAGAACCAGGGGCCAGAGAGTCAGGATCGAGCAACTCCTTAATTTTCTAGTTCTTAAGAACCAGGGGCCAGAGGTCAGGATCGAGCAACTCCTTAATTTTCTAGTTTTTAAGAACCAGGGGCCAGAGGTCAGGATCGAGCAACTCCTTAATTTTCTAGTTTTTAAGAACCAGGGGCCAGAGGTCAGGATCTAGCAACTCCTTAATTTTCTAGTTTTTAAGAACCAGGGGCCAGAGGTCAGGATCTAGCAACTCCTTAATTTTCTAGTTTTTAAGAACCAGGGGCCAGAGGTCAGGATCGAGCAACTCCCTTAATTTTCTAGTTATTAAGAACCAGGGGCCAGAGGTCAGGATCGAGCAACTCCTTAATTTTCTAGTTTTTTAAGAACCAGGAGGCCAGAGGTCAGGATCGAGCAACTCCTTAATTTTCTAGTTCTTAAGAACCAGGGGCCAGAGAGTCAGGATCTAGCAACTCCTTAATTTTCTAGTTCTTAAGAACCAGGGGCCAGAGGTCAGGATCGAGCAACTCCTTAATTTTCTAGTTTTTAAGAACCAGGGGCCAGAGGTCAGGATCGAGCAACTCCTTAATTTTCTAGTTTTTAAGAACCAGGGGCCAGAGGTCAGGATCGAGCAACTCCTTAATTTTCTACTTTTTAAGAACCAGGGGCCAGAGGTCAGGATCGAACAACTCCTTAATTTTCTAGTTCTTAAGAACCAGGGGCCAGAGGTCAGGATCGAGCAACTCCTTAATTTTCTAGTTTTTAAGAACCAGGGGCCAGAGGTCAGGATCGAGCAACTCCTTAATTTTTCTAGTTTTTAAGAACCAGGGGCCAGAGGTCAGGATCGAGCAACTCCTTAATTTTCTAGTTATTAAGAACCAGGGGCCAGAGGTCGGGATCGAGCAACTCCTTAATTTTCTAGTTTTTAAGAACCAGGGGCCAGAGGTCAGGATCGAGCAACTCCTTAATTTTCTAGTTTTTAAGAACCAGGGGCCAGAGGTCAGGATCGAACAACTCCTTAATTTTCTAGTTCTTAAGAACCAGGGGCCAGAGGTCAGGATCGAGCAACTCCTTAATTTTCTAGTTATTAAGAACCAGGGGCCAGAGGTCAGGATCGAGCAACTCCTTAATTTTCTAGTTTTTAAGAACCAGGGTCCAGAGGTCAGGATCAAGCAACTCCTTAATTTTCTAGTTATTAAGAACCAGGGGCCAGAGGTCAGGATCGAGCAACTCCTTAATTTTCTAGTTTTTAAGAACCAGGGGCCAGAGGTCAGGATCGAGCAACTCCTTAATTTTCTAGTTCTTAAGAACCAGGGGCCAGAGGTCAGGATCTAGCAACTCCTTAATTTTCTAGTTATTAAGAACCAGGGGGCCAGAGGTCAGGATCGAGCAACTCCTTAATTTTCTAGTTATTAAGAACCAGGGGCCAGAGGTCAGGATCGAGCAACTCCTTAATTTTCTAGTTTTTAAGAACCAGGGGCCAGAGGTCAGGATCGAACAACTCCTTAATTTTCTAGTTCTTAAGAACCATGGGCCAGAGGTCAGGATCGAGCAACTCCTTAATTTTCTAGTTTTTAAGAACCAGGGGCCAGAGGTCAGGATCGAACAACTCCTTAATTTTCTAGTTCTTAAGAACCAGGGGCCAGAGGTCAGGATCGAGCAACTCCTTAATTTTCTAGTTCTTAAGAACCAGGGGCCAGAGGTCAGGATCGAGCAACTCCTTAATTTTCTAGTTTTTAAGAACCAGGGGCCAGAGGTCAGGATCGAGCAACTCCTTAATTTTCTAGTTTTTAAGAACCAGGGGCCAGAGGTCAGGATCTAGCAACTCCTTAATTTTCTAGTTTTTAAGAACCAGGGGCCAGAGGTCAGGATCTAGCAACTCCTTAATTTTCTAGTTTTTAAGAACCAGGGGCCAGAGGTCAGGATCGAGCAACTCCTTAATTTTCTAGTTATTAAGAACCAGGGGCCAGAGGTCAGGATCGAGCAACTCCTTAATTTTCTAGTTTTTAAGAACCAGGGGCCAGAGGTCAGGATCGAGCAACTCCTTAATTTTCTAGTTCTTAAGAACCAGGGGCCAGAGGTCAGGATCTAGCAACTCCTTAATTTTCTAGTTCTTAAGAACCAGGGGCCAGAGGTCAGGATCGAGCAACTCCTTAATTTTCTAGTTTTTAAGAACCAGGGGCCAGAGGTCAGGATCGAGCAACTCCCTTAATTTTCTAGTTTTTAAGAACCAGGGGCCAGAGGTCAGGATCGAGCAACTCCTTAATTTTCTAGTTTTTAAGAACCAGGGGGCCAGAGGTCAGGATCGAGCAACTCCTTAATTTTCAAGTTTTTAAGAACCAGGGGCCAGAGGTCAGGATCTAGCAACTCCTTAATTTTCTAGTTTTTAAGAACCAGGGGCCAGAGGTCAGGATCGAGCAACTCCTAAATTTTCTAGTTATTAAGAACCAGGGGCCAGAGGTCAGGATCGAGCAACTCCCTTAATTTTCTAGTTTTTAAGAACCAGGGGCCAGAGGTCAGGATCGAGCAACTCCTTAATTTTCTAGTTTTTAAGAACCAGGTGCCAGAGGTCAGGATCGAGCAACTCCTTAATTTTCTAGTTATTAAGAACCAGGGGCCAGAGGTCAGGATCGAGCAACTCCTTAATTTTCTAGTTTTTTAAGAACCAGGGGCCAGAGGTCAGGATCGAGCAACTCCTTAATTTTCTAGTTTTTAAGAACCAGGGGCCAGAGGTCAGGATCGAACAACTCCTTAATTTTCTAGTTCTTAAGAACCAGGGGCCAGAGGTCAGGATCGAGCAACTCCTTAATTTTCTAGTTTCTAAGAACCAGGAGCCAGAGGTCAGGATCGAGCAACTCCTTAATTTTCTAGTTTTTAAGAACCAGGGGCCAGAGGTCAGGATCAAGCAACTCCTTAATTTTCTAATTTTTAAGAACCAGGGGGCCAGAGGTCAGGATCGAACAACTCCTTAATTTTCTAGTTCTTAAGAACCAGGGGCCAGAGGTCAGGATCGAGCAACTCCTTAATTTTCTAGTTTTTAAGAACCAGGGGCCAGAGGTCAGGATCGAGCAACTCCTTAATTTTCTAATTTTTAAGAACCAGGGGCCAGAAGGTCAGGATCGAACAACTCCTTAATTTTCAAGTTCTTAAGAACCAGGGGCCAGAGGTCAGGATCGAGCAACTCCTTAATTTTCTAGTTCTTAAGAACCAGGGGTCAGAGGTCAGGATCGAGCAACTCCTTAATTTTCTAGTTTTTAAGAACCAGGGGCCAGAGGTCAGGATCGAGCAACTCCTTAATTTTCTAGTTTTTAAGAACCAGGGGCCAGAGGTCAGGATCTAGCAACTCCTTAATTTTCTAGTTTTTAAGAACCAGGGGCCAGAGGTCAGGATCGAGCAACTCCTTAATTTTCTAGTTATTAAGAACCAGGGGCCAGAGGTCAGGATCGAGCAACTCCTTAATTTTCTAGTTTTTTAAGAACCAGGGTCCAGAGGTCAGGATCAAGCAACTCCCTTAATTTTCTAGTTATTAAGAACCAGGGGCCAGAGGTCAGGATCGAGCAACTCCTTAATTTTCTAGTTTTTTAAGAACCAGGGGCCAGAGGTCAGGATCGAGCAACTCCTTAATTTTCTAGTTCTTAAGAACCAGGGGCCAGAGGTCAGGATCTAGCTTAACTCCTTAATTTTCTAGTTATTAAGAACCAGGGGGCCAGAGGTCAGGATCGAGCAACTCCTTAATTTTCTAGTTATTAAGAACCAGGGGCCAGAGGTCAGGATCGAGCAACTCCTTAATTTTCTAGTTTTAAAGAACCAGGGGCCAGAGGTCAGGATCGAACAACTCCTTAATTTTCTAGTTCTTAAGAACCATGGGCCAGAGGTCAGGATCGAGCAACTCCTTAATTTTCTAGTTTTTAAGAACCAGGGGCCAGAGGTCAGGATCGAACAACTCCTTAATTTTCTAGTTCTTAAGAACCAGGGGCCAGAGGTCAGGATCGAGCAACTCCTTAATTTTCTAGTTCTTAAGAACCAGGGGCCAGAGGTCAGGATCGAGCAACTCCTTAATTTTCTAGTTTTTAAGAACCAGGGGCCAGAGGTCAGGATCGAGCAACTCCTTAATTTTCTAGTTCTTAAGAACCAGGGGCCAGAGGTCAGGATCTAGCAACTCCTTAATTTTCTAGTTCTTAAGAACCAGGGGCCAGAGGTCAGGATCGAGCAACTCCTTAATTTTCTAGTTCTTAAGAACCAGGGGCCAGAGGTCAGGATCTAGCAACTCCTTAATTTTCTAGTTATTAAGAACCAGGGGGCCAGAGGGTCAGGATCGAGCAACTCCTTAATTTTCTAGTTATTAAGAACCAGGGGCCAGAGGTCAGGATCGAGCAACTCCTTAATTTTCTAGTTTTAAAGAACCAGGGGCCAGAGGTCAGGATCGAACAACTCCTTAATTTTCTAGTTTTTAAGAACCAGGGGCCAGAGGTCAGGACCTAGCAACTCCTTAATTTTCTAGTTTTTAAGAACCAGGGGCCAGAGGTCAGGATCTAGCAACTCCTTAATTTTCTAGTTTTTAAGAACCAGGGGCCAGAGGTCAGGATCGAGCAACTCCTTAATTTTTCTAGTTATTAAGAACCAGGGGCCAGAGGTCAGGATCGAGCAACTCCTTAATTTTCTAGTTTTTAAGAACCAGGGGCCAGAGGTCAGGATCAGAGCAACTCCTTAATTTTCTAGTTCTTAAGAACCAGGGGCCAGAGGTCAGGATCTAGCAACTCCTTAATTTTCTAGTTCTTAAGAACCAGGGGCCAGAGGTCAGGATCGAGCAACTCCTTAATTTTCTAGTTTTTAAGAACCAGGGGCCAGAGGTCAGGATCGAGCAACTCCTTAATTTTCTAGTTTTTAAGAACCAGGGGCCAGAGGTCAGGATCGAGCAACTCCTTAATTTTCTACTTTTTAAGAACCAGGGGCCAGAGGTCAGGATCGAACAACTCCTTAATTTTCTAGTTCTTAAGAACCAGGGGCCAGAGGTCAGGATCGAGCAACTCCTTAATTTTCTAGTTTTTAAGAACCAGGGGCCAGAGGTCAGGATCGAGCAACTCCTTAATTTTCTAGTTTTTAAGAACCAGGGGCCAGAGGTCAGGATCGAGCAACTCCTTAATTTTCTAGTTTTTAAGAACCAGGGGCCAGAGGTCAGGATCGAGCAACTCCTTAATTTTCTAGTTATTAAGAACCAGGGGCCAGAGGTCAGGATCGAGCAACTCCTTAATTTTCTAGTTTTTAAGAACCAGGGGCCAGAGGTCAGGATCGAACAACTCCTTAATTTTCTAGTTCTTAAGAACCAGGGGCCAGAGGTCAGGATCTAGGAACTCCTTAATTTTCTAGTTTTTAAGAACCAGGGGCCAGAGGTCAGGATCGAGCAACTCTTTAATTTTCTAGTTATTAAGAACCAGGAGCCAGAGGTCAGGATCGAGCAACTCCTTAATTTTCTAGTTTTTAAGAACCAGGGGCCAGAGGTCAGGATCAAGCAACTCCTTAATTTTCTAATTTTTAAGAACCAGGGGCCAGAGGTCAGGATCGAACAACTCCTTAATTTTCTAGTTCTTAAGAACCAGGGGCCAGAGGTCAGGATCGAGCAACTCCCTTAATTTTCTAGTTTTTAAGAACCAGGGGCCAGAAGTCAGGATCGAGCAACTCCTTAATTTTCTAATTTTTAAGAACCAGGGGCCAGAGGTCAGGATCGAACAACTCCTTAATTTTCTAGTTCTTAAGAACCAGGGGCCAGAGGTCAGGATCGAGCAACTCCTTAATTTTCTAGTTCTTAAGAACCAGGGGCCAGAGGTCAGGATCGAGCAACTCCTTAATTTTCTAGTTTTTAAGAACCAGGGGCCAGAGGTCAGGATCGAGCAACTCCTTAATTTTCTAATTTTTAAGAACCAGGGGCCAGAGGTCAGGATCGAACAACTCCTTAATTTTCAAGTTCTTAAGAACCAGGGGCCAGAGGTCAGGATCGAGCAACTCCTTAATTTTCTAGTTCTTAAGAACCAGGGGTCAGAGGTCAGGATCGAGCAACTCCTTAATTTTCTAGTTTTTAAGAACCAGGGGCCAGAGGTCAGGATCGAGCAACTCCTTAATTTTCTAGTTTTTAAGAACCAGGGGCCAGAGGTCAGGATCTAGCAACTCCTTAATTTTCTAGTTTTTAAGAACCAGGGGCCAGAGGTCAGGATCGAGCAACTCCTTAATTTTCTAGTTATTAAGAACCAGGGGCCAGAGGTCAGGATCGAGCAACTCCTTAATTTTCTAGTTTTTAAGAACCAGGGTCCAGAGGTCAGGATCAAGCAACTCCTTAATTTTCTAGTTATTAAGAACCAGGGGCCAGAGGTCAGGATCGAGCAACTCCTTAATTTTCTAGTTTTTAACAACCAGGGGCCAGAGGTCAGGATCGAGCAACTCCTTAATTTTCTAGTTCTTAAGAACCAGGGGCCAGAGGTCAGGATCTAGCAACTCCTTAATTTTCTAGTTATTAAGAACCAGGGGGCCAGAGGTCAGGATCGAGCAACTCCTTAATTTTCTAGTTATTAAGAACCAGGGGCCAGAGGTCAGGATCGAGCAACTCCTTAATTTTCTAGTTTTAAAGAACCAGGGGCCAGAGGTCAGGATCGAACAACTCCTTAATTTTCTAGTTCTTAAGAACCATGGGCCAGAGGTCAGGATCGAGCAACTCCTTAATTTTCTAGTTTTTAAGAACCAGGGGCCAGAGGTCAGGATCGAACAACTCCTTAATTTTCTAGTTCTTAAGAACCAGGGGCCAGAAGGTCAGGATCGAGCAACTCCTTAATTTTCTAGTTCTTAAGAACCAGGGGCCAGAGGTCAGGATCGAGCAACTCCTTAATTTTCTAGTTTTTAAGAACCAGGGGCCAGAGGTCAGGATCGAGCAACTCCTTAATTTTCTAGTTTTTAAGAACCAGGGGCCAGAGGTCAGGATCTAGCAACTCCTTAATTTTCTAGTTTTTAAGAACCAGGGGCCAGAGGTCAGGATCTAGCAACTCCTTAATTTTCTAGTTTTTAAGAACCAGGGGCCAGAGGTCAGGATCGAGCAACTACTTAATTTTCTAGTTATTAAGAACCAGGGGCCAGAGGTCAGGATCGAGCAACTCCTTAATTTTCTAGTTTTTAAGAACCAGGGGCCAGAGGTCAGGATCGAGCAACTCCTTAATTTTCTAGTTCTTAAGAACCAGGGGCCAGAGGTCAGGATCTAGCAACTCCTTAATTTTCTAGTTCTTAAGAACCAGGGGCCAGAGGTCAGGATCGAGCAACTCCTTAATTTTCTAGTTTTTAAGAACCAGGGGCCAGAGGTCAGGATCGAGCAACTCCTTAATTTTCTAGTTTTTAAGAACCAGGGGCCAGAGGTCAGGATCGAGCAACTCCTTAATTTTCTACTTTTTAAGAACCAGGGGCCAGAGGTCAGGATCGAACAACTCCTTAATTTTCTAGTTCTTAAGAACCAGGAGCCAGAGGTCAGGATCGAGCAACTCCTTAATTTTCTAGTTTTTAAGAACCAGGGGCCAGAGGTCAGGATCGAGCAACTCCTTAATTTTCTAGTTTTTAAGAACCAGGGGCCAGAGGTCAGGATCGAGCAACTCCTTAATTTTCTAGTTTTTAAGAACCAGGGGCCAGAGGTCAGGATCGAGCAACTCCTTAATTTTCTAGTTATTAAGAACCAGGGGGCAGAGGTCAGGATCGAGCAACTCCTTAATTTTCTAGTTTTTAAGAACCAGGGGCCAGAGGTCAGGATCGAGCAACTCCTTAATTTTCTAGTTTTTTAAGAACCAGGGGCCAGAGGTCAGGATCGAACAACTCCTTAATTTTCTAGTTCTTAAGAACCAGGGGCCAGAGGTCAGGATCGAGCAACTCCTTAATTTTCTAGTTTTTAAGAACCAGGGGCCAGAGGTCAGGATCGAGCAACTCCTTAATTTTCTAGTTTTTAAGAACCAGGGGCCAGAGGTCAGGATCTAGCAACTCCTTAATTTTCTAGTTTTTAAGAACCAGGGGCCAGAGGTCAGGATCGAGCAACTCCTTAATTTTCTAGTTATTAAGAACCAGGAGCCAGAGGTCAGGATCGAGCAACTCCTTAATTTTCTAGTTTTTAAGAACCAGGGGCCAGAGGTCAGGATCAAGCAACTCCTTAATTTTCTAATTTTTAAGAACCAGGGGCCAGAGGTCAGGATCGAACAACTCCTTAATTTTCTAGTTCTTAAGAACCAGGGGCCAGAGGTCAGGATCGAGCAACTCCTTAATTTTCTAGTTTTTAAGAACCAGGGGCCAGAAGTCAGGATCGAGCAACTCCTTAATTTTCTAATTTTTAAGAACCAGGGGCCAGAGGTCAGGATCGAACAACTCCTTAATTTTCTAGTTCTTAAGAACCAGGGGCCAGAGGTCAGGATCGAGCAACTCCTTAATTTTCTAGTTCTTAAGAACCAGGGGCCAGAGGTCAGGATCGAGCAACTCCTTAATTTTCTAGTTTTTAAGAACCAGGGGCCAGAGGTCAGGATCGAGCAACTCCTTAATTTTCTAGTTTTTAAGAACCAGGGGCCAGAGGTCAGGATCTAGCAACTCCTTAATTTTCTAGTTTTTAAGAACCAGGGGCCAGAGGTCAGGATCGAGCAACTCCTTAATTTTCTAGTTATTAAGAACCAGGGGCCAGAGGTCAGGATCGAGCAACTCCTTAATTTTCTAGTTTTTAAGAACCAGACGCCACAGGTCAGATTCGAGCAACTCCTTACTTTTCTAGTTTTTAAGAACAAGGGGCCAGAGATCAGGATCGAGCAACTCCTTAATTTTCTAGTTTTTAAGAACCAGACGCCACAGGTCAGATTCGAGCAACTCCTTACTTTTCTAGTTTTTAAGAACCAGGGGCCAGAGATCAGGATCGAGCAACTCCTTAATTTTCTAGTTTTTAAGAACCAGGGGCCAGAGGTCAGGATCGAGCAACTCCTTAATTTTCTAGTTTTTAAGAACCAGGGGCCAGAGGTCAGGATCGAGCAACTCCTTAATTTTCTAGTTTTTAAGAACCAGGGGCCAGAGGTCAGGATCGAACAACTCCTTAATTTTCTAGTTCTTAAGAACCAGGGGCCACAGGTCAGGATCGAGCAACTCCTTAATTTTCTAGTTTTTAAGAACCAGGGGCCAGAGGTCAGGATCGAGCAACTCCTTAATTTTCAAGTTTTTAAGAACCAGGGGCCAGAGGTCAGGATCTAGCAACTCCTTAATTTTCTAGTTTTTAAGAACCAGGGGCCAGAGGTCAGGATCGAGCAACTCCTAAATTTTCTAGTTATTAAGAACCAGGGGCCAGGGGTCAGGATCGAGCAACTCCTTAATTTTCTAGTTCTTAAGAACCAGGGGCCAGAAGGTCAGGATCGAACAACTCCTTAATTTTCTAGTTTTTAAGAACCAGGGGCCAGAAGTCAGGATCGAGCAACTCCTTAATTTTCTAATTTTTAAGAACCAGGGGCCAGAGGTCAGGATCGAACAACTCCTTAATTTTCTAGTTCTTAAGAACCAGGGGCCAGAGGTCAGGATCGAGCAACTCCTTAATTTTCTAGTTTTTAAGAACCAGGGGCCAGAGGTCAGGATCGAGCAACTCCTTAATTTTCTAGTTTTTAAGAACCAGGGGCCAGAGGTCAGGATCTAGCAACTCCTTAATTTTCTAGTTTTTAAGAACCAGGGGCCAGAGGTCAGGATCGAGCAACTCCTTAATTTTCTAGTTATTAAGAACCAGGGGCCAGAGGTCAGGATCGAGCAACTCCTTAATTTTCTAGTTTTTAAGAACCAGACGCCACAGGTCAGATTCGAGCAACTCCTTACTTTTCTAGTTTTTAAGAACAAGGGGCCAGAGATCAGGATCGAGCAACTCCTTAATTTTCTAGTTTTTAAGAACCAGACGCCACAGGTCAGATTCGAGCAACTCCTTACTTTTCTAGTTTTTAAGAACCAGGGGCCAGAGATCAGGATCGAGCAACTCCTTAATTTTCTAGTTTTTAAGAACCAGGGGCCAGAGGTCAGGATCGAGCAACTCCTTAATTTTCTAGTTTTTAAGAACCAGGGGCCAGAGGTCAGGATCGAGCAACTCCTTAATTTTCTAGTTTTTAAGAACCAGGGGCCAGAGGTCAGGATCGAGCAACTCCTTAATTTTCTAGTTCTTAAGAACCAGGGGCCACAGGTCAGGATCGAGCAACTCCTTAATTTTCTAGTTTTTAAGAACCAGGGCCAGAGGTCAGGATCGAGCAACTCCTTAATTTTCAAGTTTTTAAGAACCAGGGGCCAGAGGTCAGGATCTAGCAACTCCTTAATTTTCTAGTTTTTAAGAACCAGGGGCCAGAGGTCAGGATCGAGCAACTCCTAAATTTTCTAGTTATTAAGAACCAGGGGCCAGAGGTCAGGATCGAGCAACTCCTTAATTTTCTAGTTTTTAAGAACCTGGGGCCAGAGGTCAGGATCGAGCAACTCCTTAATTTTCTAGTTTTTAAGAACCAGGGGCCAGAGGTCAGGATCGAACAACTCCTTAATTTTCTAGTTCTTAAGAACCAGGGGCCAGAGGTCAGGATCGAGCAACTCCTTAATTTTCTAGTTTTTAAGAACCAGGGGCCAGAGGTCAGGATCGAGCAACTCCTTAATTTTCTAGTTTTTAAGAACCAGGGGCCAGAGGTCAGGATCGAGCAACTCCTTAATTTTCTAGTTTTTAAGAACCAGGTGCCAGAGGTCAGGATCGAGCAACTCCTTAATTTTCTAGTTATTAAGAACCAGGGGCCAGAGGTCAGGATCGAGCAACTCCCTTAATTTTCTAGTTTTTAAGAACCAGGGGCCAGAGGTCAGGATCGAGCAACTCCTTAATTTTCTAGTTTTTAAGAACCAGGGGCCAGAGGTCAGGATCGAACAACTCCTTAATTTTCTAGTTCTCAAGAACCAGGGGCCAGAGGTCAGGATCGAGCAACTCCTTAATTTTCTAGTTTTTAAGAACCAGGGGCCAGAGGTCAGGATCGAGCAACTCCTTAATTTTCTAGTTTCTAAGAACCAGGGGCCAGAGGTCAGGATCTAGCAACTCCTTAATTTTCTAGTTTTTAAGAACCAGGGGCCAGAGGTCAGGATCGAGCAACTCCTTAATTTTCTAGTCATTAAGAACCAGGAGCCAGAGGTCAGGATCGAGCAACTCCTTAATTTTCTAGTTATTAAGAACCAGGGGCCAGAGGTCAGGATCGAGCAACTCCTTAATTTTCTAGTTTTAAAGAACCAGGGGCCAGAGGTCAGGATCGAACAACTCCTTAATTTTCTAGTTCTTAAGAACCAGGGGCCAGAGGTCAGGATCGAGCAACTCCTTAATTTTCTAGTTTTTAAGAACCAGGGGCCAGAGGTCAGGATCGAGCAACTCCTTAATTTTCTAATTTTTAAGAACCAGGGGCCAGAGGTCAGGATCGAACAACTCCTTAATTATCAAGTTCTTAAGAACCAGGGGCCAGAGGTCAGGATCGAGCAACTCCTTAATTTTCTAGTTCTTAAGAACCAGGGGCCAGAGGTCAGGATCGAGCAACTCCTTAATTTTCTAGTTTTTAAGAACCAGGGGCCAGAGGTCAGGATCGAGCAACTCCTTAATTTTCTAGTTTTTAAGAACCAGGGGCCAGAGGTCAGGATCTAGCAACTCCTTAATTTTCTAGTTTTTAAGAACCAGGGGCCAGAGGTCAGGATCGAGCAACTCCTTAATTTTCTAGTTATTAAGAACCAGGGGCCAGAGGTCAGGATCGAGCAACTCCTTAATTTTCTAGTTTTTAAGAACCAGGGTCCAGAGGTCAGGATCAAGCAACTCCTTAATTTTCTAGTTATTAAGAACCAGGGGCCAGAGGTCAGGATCGAGCAACTCCTTAATTTTCTAGTTTTTAAGAACCAGGGGCCAGAGGTCAGGATCGAGCAACTCCTTAATTTTCTAGTTCTTAAGAACCAGGGGCCAGAGGTCAGGATCTAGCAACTCCTTAATTTTCTAGTTATTAAGAACCAGGGGGCCAGAGGTCAGGATCGAGCAACTCCTTAATTTTCTAGTTATTAAGAACCAGGGGCCAGAGGTCAGGATCGAGCAACTCCTTAATTTTCTAGTTTTAAAGAACCAGGGGCCAGAGGTCAGGATCGAACAACTCCTTAATTTTCTAGTTCTTAAGAACCATGGGCCAGAGGTCAGGATCGAGCAACTCCTTAATTTTCTAGTTTTTAAGAACCAGGGGCCAGAGGTCAGGATCGAACAACTCCTTAATTTTCTAGTTCTTAAGAACCAGGGGCCAGAGGTCAGGATCGAGCAACTCCTTAATTTTCTAGTTCTTAAGAACCAGGGGCCAGAGGTCAGGATCGAGCAACTCCTTAATTTTCTAGTTTTTAAGAACCAGGGGCCAGAGGTCAGGATCGAGCAACTCCTTAATTTTCTAGTTTTTAAGAACCAGGGGCCAGAGGTCAGGATCTAGCAACTCCTTAATTTTCTAGTTTTTAAGAACCAGGGGCCAGAGGTCAGGATCTAGCAACTCCTTAATTTTCTAGTTTTTAAGAACCAGGGGCCAGAGGTCAGGATCGAGCAACTCCTTAATTTTCTAGTTATTAAGAACCAGGGGCCAGAGGTCAGGATCGAGCAACTCCTTAATTTTCTAGTTTTTAAGAACCAGGGGCCAGAGGTCAGGATCGAGCAACTCCTTAATTTTCTAGTTCTTAAGAACCAGGGGCCAGAGGTCAGGATCTAGCAACTCCTTAATTTTCTAGTTCTTAAGAACCAGGGGCCAGAGGTCAGGATCGAGCAACTCCTTAATTTTCTAGTTTTTAAGAACCAGGGGCCAGAGGTCAGGATCGAGCAACTCCTTAATTTTCTAGTTTTTTAAGAACCAGGGGCCAGAGGTCAGGATCGAGCAACTCCTTAATTTTCTACTTTTTAAGAACCAGGGGCCAGAGGTCAGGATCGAACAACTCCTTAATTTTCTAGTTCTTAAGAACCAGGGGCCAGAGGTCAGGATCGAGCAACTCCTTAATTTTCTAGTTTTTAAGAACCAGGGGCCAGAGGTCAGGATCGAGCAACTCCTTAATTTTCTAGTTTTTAAGAACCAGGGGCCAGAGGTCAGGATCGAGCAACTCCTTAATTTTCTAGTTTTTAAGAACCAGGGGCCAGAGGTCAGGATCGAGCAACTCCTTAATTTTCTAGTTATTAAGAACCAGGGGCCAGAGGTCAGGATCGAGCAACTCCTTAATTTTCTAGTTTTTAAGAACCAGGGGCCAGAGGTCAGGATCGAGCAACTCCTTAATTTTCTAGTTTTTAAGAACCAGGGGCCAGAGGTCAGGATCGAACAACTCCTTAATTTTCTAGTTCTTAAGAACCAGGGGCCAGAGGTCAGGATCGAGCAACTCCTTAATTTTCTAGTTTTTAAGAACCAGGGGCCAGAGGTCAGGATCGAGCAACTCCTTAATTTTCTAGTTTTTAAGAACCAGGGGCCAGAGGCCAGGATCTAGCAACTCCTTAATTTTCTAGTTTTTAAGAACCAGGGGCCAGAGGTCAGGATCGAGCAACTCCTTAATTTTCTAGTTATTAAGAACCAGGAGCCAGAGGTCAGGATCGAGCAACTCCTTAATTTTTCTAGTTTTTAAGAACCAGGGGCCAGAGGTCAGGATCAAGCATCTCCTTAATTTTCTAATTTTTAAGAACCAGGGGCCAGAGGTCAGGATCGAACAACTCCTTAATTTTCTAGTTCTTAAGAACCAGGGGCCAGAGGTCAGGATCGAGCAACTCCTTAATTTTCTAGTTTTTAAGAACCAGGGGCCAGAAGTCAGGATCGAGCAACTCCTTAATTTTCTAATTTTTAAGAACCAGGGGCCAGAGGTCAGGATCGAACAACTCCTTAATTTTCTAGTTCTTAAGAACCAGGGGCCAGAGGTCAGGATCGAGCAACTCCTTAATTTTCTAGTTCTTAAGAACCAGGGGCCAGAAGGTCAGGATCGAGCAACTCCTTAATTTTCTAGTTTTTAAGAACCAGGGGCCAGAGGTCAGGATCGAGCAACTCCTTAATTTTCTAGTTTTTAAGAACCAGGGGCCAGAGGTCAGGATCTAGCAACTCCTTAATTTTCTAGTTTTTAAGAACCAGGGGCCAGAGGTCAGGATCGAGCAACTCCTTAATTTTCTAGTTATTAAGAACCAGGGGCCAGAGGTCAGGATCGAGCAACTCCTTAATTTTCTAGTTTTTAAGAACCAGGGTCCAGAGGTCAGGATCGAGCAACTCCTTAATTTTCTAGTTATTAAGAACCAGGGGCCAGAGGTCAGGATCGAGCAACTCCTTAATTTTCTAGTTTTTAAGAACCAGGGGCCAGAGGTCAGGATCGAGCAACTCCTTAATTTTCTAGTTCTTAAGAACCAGGGGCCAGAGGTCAGGATCTAGCAACTCCTAGAACCAGGGGCCAGAGGTCAGGATCGAGCAACTCCTTAATTTTCTAGTTCTTAAGAACCAGGGGCCAGAGGTCAGGATCTAGCAACTCCTTAATTTTCTAGTTTTTAAGAACCAGGGGCCAGAGGTCAGGATCGAGCAACTCCTTAATTTTCTAGTTATTAAGAACCAGGGGCCAGAGGTCAGGATCGAGCAACTCCTTAATTTTCTAGTTTTTAAGAACCAGGGGCCAGAGGTCAGGATCGAGCAACTCCTTAATTTTCTAATTTTTAAGATCCAGGGGCCAGAGGTCAGGATCGAACAACTCCTTAATTTTCTAGTTCTTAAGAACCATGGGCCAGAGGTCAGGATCGAGCAACTCCTTAATTTTCTAGTTCTTAAGAACCAGGGGCCAGAGGTCAGGATCGAACAACTCCTTAATTTTCTAGTTCTTAAGAACCAGGGGCCAGAGGTCAGGATCGAGCAACTCCTTAATTTTCTAGTTCTTAAGAACCAGGGGCCAGAGGTCAGGATCGAGCAACTCCTTAATTTTCTAGTTTTTAAGAACCAGGGGCCAGAGGTCAGGATCGAGCAACTCCTTAATTTTCTAGTTTTTAAGAACCAGGGGCCAGAGGTCAGGATCTAGCAACTCCTTAATTTTCTAGTTTTTAAGAACCAGGGGCCAGAGGTCAGGATCTAGCAACTCCTTAATTTTCTAGTTTTTAAGAACCAGGGGCCAGAGGTCAGGATCGAGCAACTCCTTAATTTTCTAGTTATTAAGAACCAGGGGCCAGAGGTCAGGATCGAGCAACTCCTTAATTTTCTAGTTTTTAAGAACCAGGGGCCAGAGGTCAGGATCGAGCAACTCCTTAATTTTCTAATTTTTAAGAACCAGGGGCCAGAGATCAGGATCGAACAACTCCTTAATTTTCTAGTTCTTAAGAACCAGGGGCCAGAGGTCAGGATCGAGCAACTCCTTAATTTTCTAGTTTTTAAGAACCAGGGGCCAGAGGTCAGGATCGAGCAACTCCTTAATTTTCTAGTTATTAAGAACCAGGGGCCAGAGGTCAGGATCGAGCAACTCCTTAATTTTCTAGTTTTTAAGAACCAGGGGCCAGAGGTCAGGATCGAGCAACTCCTTAATTTTCTAGTTTTTAAGAATCCAGGGGCCAGTGGTCAGGATCGAACAACTCCTTAATTTTCTAGTTCTTAAGAACCATGGGCCAGAGGTCAGGATCGAGCAACTCCTTAATTTTCTAGTTTTTAAGAACCAGGGGCCAGAGGTCAGGATCGAGCAACTCCTTAATTCTCTAGTTTTTAAGAACCAGGGGCCAGAGGTCAGGATCGAGCAACTCCTTAATTTTCTAGTTCTTAAGAACCAGGGGCCAGAGGTCAGGATCGAGCAACTCCTTAATTTTCTAGTTTTTAAGAACCAGGGGCCAGAGGTCAGGATCTAGCAACTCCAAAATTTTCTAGTTTTTAAGAACCAGGGGCCAGAGGTCAGGATCGAGCAACTCCTTAATTTTCTAGTTATTAAGAACCAGGGGCCAGAGGTCAGGATCGAGCAACTCCTTAATTTTCTAGTTTTTAAGAACCAGGGGCCAGAGGTCAGGATCGAGCAACTCCTTAATTTTCTAGTTTTTAAGAACCAGGGGCCAGAGGTCAGGATCGAACAACTCCTTAATTTTCTAGTTCTTAAGAACCAGGGGCCAGAGGTCAGGATCGAGCAACTCCTTAATTTTCTAGTTTTTAAGAACCAGGGGCCAGAGGTCAGGATCGAGCAACTCCTTAATTTTCTAGTTATTAAGAACCAGGGGCCAGAGGTCAGGATCGAGCAACTCCTTAATTTTCTAGTTTTTAAGAACCAGGGGCCAGAGGTCAGGATCGAGCAACTCCTTAATTTTCTAGTTTTTAAGAACCAGGGGCCAGAGGTCAGGATCGAGCAACTCCTTAATTTTCTAGTTTTTAAGAACCAGGGGCCAGAGGTCAGGATCGAACAACTCCTTAATTTTCTAGTTCTTAAGAACCAGGGGCCAGAGGTCAGGATCTAGCAACTCCTTAATTTTCTAGTTTTTAAGAACCAGGGGCCAGAGGTCAGGATCGAGCAACTTCTTAATTTTCTAGTTTTTAAGGACCAGGGGCCAGAGGTCAGGATCGAGCAACTCCTTAATTTTCTAGTTTTTAAGAACCAGGGGCCAGAGGTCAGGATCGAGCAACTCCTTAATTTTCTAGTTATTAAGAACCAGGGGCCAGAGGTGAGGATCGAGCAACTCCTTAATTTTCTAGTTTTTAAGAACCAGGGGCCAGAGGTCAGGATCGAACAACTCCTTAATTTTCTAGTTCTTAAGAACCAGGGGCCAGAGGTCAGGATCGAGCAACTCCTTAATTTTCTAGTTTTTAAGAACCAGGGGCCAGAGGTCAGGATGTAGCAACTCCTTAATTTTCTAGTTTTTAAGAACCAGGGGCTAGAGGTCAGGATCGAGCAACTCCTTAATTTTCTAGTTATTAAGAACCAGGGGCCAGAGGTCAGGATCGAGCAACTCCTTAATTTTCTAGTTTTTAAGAACCAGGGGCCAGAGGTCAGGATCGAGCAACTCCTTAATTTTCTAGTTTTTAAGAACCAGGGGCCAGAGATCAGGATCGAGCAACTTCTTATTCTTCTAGTTTGTCGCGGATGTCTTCTAACTTCGAAATAACAAAAGAAGTACCCGAAATATCTAAGGCCATTGCTGTACGAAAACATGGGAAAACGGGATATGCAGTGATACAGCTGAAAACTGATGCTGCCGGGAGATATTCGACTATGCAATAACGAAAGAGAGCGGGTTAGAATCCCCGCCTTAAACCTTATTCATCAGCAAGAAAAATGACATAATGACCAAAGTAATGGCAATAAAAACTAACACAAAAATGCATATTAAAACCGAAAATACAGTGAGAACTAAAGTACTCACCTGCAGATAATTGACGTAAGAAAAGCAAGGAAAACAAATTAATATCACGACAGAAGGTAAGACAAACGAATAGCGCAAAGCGCTGAGATGTATGACAGTCAATAAGCACTAAATGTACAACTACAAAGGCTAGGGCAAAAGCTGGAGGGACAAGTATCAAGAGTTAAATAAAATCATCGTCAAAACAGGTTAAGCAAAATGAAGAACTAGATACGTCAATAAAGTAAAATGGTTCACGAGGTCGAATCCGGATAATGGAGACGGATTTGGCGATAGGGGCAATTAGTCTCACATGTGAATTTGGTTCAAGGAAATCGAGTTCAGTGAAATAGTTCCAATCGTCGAGAAACTGATGGAACCGACGACGGGTATAAGCAAGTTAAGAATTTTCTACAGAGTCAAAAAATATGTTACGTCTGTGTCACTAGTCTTTGACTTTAAAAGTCGTAGGTGAATGACGTCTACATTTTCACACTAAGTTCAGAACGGGAATGATGAGTTGCTGAATTTACGTATCAACCACTCTTTGTAGATAATACGCACATGATTTTAAGTAGCAGGCTTCTCCGTATCACTACATTCTCATAATGAATCATCGCCAAATATCTACGAACAACAGAATTCCTGCTTCTTTCTGTCTGTGTAAACATCTAGGTTATAGTCCAACCATCTTGTAATGATATTATACTTGCCCATCCGCGCAGTAGCATAGTTTTCCTGACTACCCTAATCTTCACTTCCATCCAGTGGCAGTACATCCTTCTAGTATGCTAATGATATGGAAAAAAGTCTTAGAATTTCGTATCATTAAACCGTGTATAGGTAAAACTGAAAATATATTGATGCACATAGATGTATCATGATAAAAAATACTTACATTTGATACAATCTCGTTTTTTGCCGTTTTTCGTATGCATTTTTCCGCGTTCCTTTAAAGTTATATTTTCTCGCTCACGGAATGATGTTGGCAACAATCTTGAGGTCAGAGTGCGCGACGTGTGCGTGTTGACAGATAAGAAAGGGAGATATAATGTTGAAGCAAGCAGCGGTAATGTGTGGTGGTGTGGCGATGTTGTGTATATATTGATGTTGTACTACATTGTACTTTCGCGAATTTTTATATGTAAAGGAGTTGTGGTTTTCATTGAAAAGTAGTAATACTCGTTATCGTCCGGCTAATGATTATCGTAAATGGCTATTTGACCCAAGGAGATTATATTACTGGAGACACCACTCCTATCCACGCAGCATTGGCCGCCATAAGTCACCGTCTGTGCTGCAAATGATGTCATGAGCATGCACGACGCAGCCTCAGAAGAAAAGCTGATTGGAAACCAATGGAACAAAAGATTCTAAGCGTATAAACAGATAAAATGAGAAATTCGATAATCTTTATCAATGATATACAAGCTTACTGTTTCATCAACGGTATAATTTAGTTAATTTTTCCTGTTTGTGACGTCACACCACAGATTAGCTGTGACCTATGGCGGCAGAGCCAGTGGTGTCTCCAGTAATATAACCTCCTTGATTTGACCAGAAGTATTTGGATAATAAAGGACAGTGATTTTCGCAAGTTGAAATCGACTCTCTTCTGGGCGTTGGGTCGTCTAATTTAGCGGAGTGTATGTTTAATGATTTTTACGTGCTAGCTATACGTTGCTTAAGACTTCGAAGTTACAGTGCTACGAGTTCAACTGACAGATAGTACGATAGTAATGTTTTAAGTGGTCACATTTTAAACTAAAATCATTACACTCTGCATTAACGTTTTCATTCTAGGTGGAACATAAATTGCATTAGAATTATTGGACATTAAGAAATGAAAAATATACAGTGTGTCTATAAATAAAGTATACAACTTCAGTATGTTATTAAAAAATAGGATAGAAATAAAAACTTACTTTAGACGTCAAGAGGCGTGGCAAGTGCCAAATTTTGTTAAGTCAGATGATAGATGGTTCCAGTTGTCTCATGTTATGAAAAATCTCGTCAAACACGGAATGCAACAGCCATGAGTTCCGCACTGCAGAAGGCAGCGTGTGTGTTTTTGTTTGCGGAGTCAAAGTCTCTTACAACTGTTCAACGTACGTTCAGAACGGAATACAAGAGACAGCAGCTGACACGAAGGTAATCGAACAATGGGTAATTCAAAGCAACAGGAAGTGTTTTGAAAGGCAAAAGCACTGGATGACTATCCATTTCGGACGGATAGGTGAAAGACGTGCGTAAGACTTATCTAAGGAGCCTAAAGAAGTCCGTCCGCGTCACCAGTCGTGAACTCGTAATACCGCGAGCAACGGCTCACGAGATTCTGCATAAACGTCTCCGCCTATATACGTATAAAGTGCAGTTAATGCAAAAACTTCGACCAAATGATCAACCACGTGGAAAAATATTTGCGGCTGACATGCTTAATCGCATTGACCAAGAACCCTACATTCCTTTCACGGATCTGTTTTAGCGGTAATCCACATTCCATGTTTCTGGCAGGGTGAATACACATAACTGCCGAATCTGGGCACGGAAAATCGCCATGTGGTCGTAGCACCTGAGACAGACAGACCGAAGGTTAATATCTGGGCTGGCGAAATGGATGACAGAGTGATAGGGCCCTTTTCGTTTGCTTAACCAACCGTTTCTGTCATAACGTACCTGGACATGCTAGAACTGTTCGAAACTACATAACTCCAGGATATTCAAGACATCATTTTCCAACAAGATGAAGCGCCTCCGCACTGGTTTTTGGATGTACGCAGATCTTAAGACCACCATTTTCCAGGGCGTTAGATTGGACTTGGGGGTACAACGGCATGGCCACCACGTTTTGATATTACCCCATGCGATTTTTTTCTTTGGATCTTTATTAAGGACATTGTGTACACGAAAAATGTTACATCTATCACTGAGCTCGAAGAATGCATTACTGCAGCTTCCTCCTTGTCACACCTGACATTCTGCAGCGTACGTGGGTGGAACTGGTCTATCGTTTAGACATCCTACGAGCAACCAAAGGAGCACACATGAAGACCTACTGACATTTTAAAATAAAAATTCCACAGTTACCATGCGTTTTGAAATTAAAAGTAAGTTGTTATTTATAATAGTTTTTTTATCGATAGCATCCTGAAATTTTATACTTCATTTATGGATACCCTGTATTTTGCCGGCGTGAGGCCAACTTCGCGAGAGATTCATGATCATCCCATGTAGGAAGTGCCAAGCACGAAGTCAACCCCAGAAGTATAATATGTTTTTCATATACATATTAATGTCCAATAATTCGAATGAAGTATACACTGAGAGGAGAGAAATTATGGAATGCCTTTTTTCATGAAAACACGAAACTACCAGTTCTCTTACTAGTGGGCGAACCCACCATATAGCAGGTATTCAGGCAGCATGACATCACTGCATTGAAGTGGGTGGCAATTCGATGTGAATATACACTGGCGTGCAGAAATTAAGGACGAGACGGTTTTTCGAATGAAACGTCGTGCAGAAGTGCTCCAAATTGACTCAAACCATACCGTAAGATCCCCAAGATGTAAGATTATGAGACAAGTGAGCAAAACCGTCCAAACAAGGAATCCAAAGGACACAAAGGCACTTTATTGAAAAGGTAGCTTCGAGCACAACTGGACAGAAGACAGAAACGTCCATGTGACAGGCGGCTGCCAAGAAAAATTCAGTCTTTAGTAGGGGATATGATCACCCCTGATTGCGTTTGCAGGATTTACAACGTCTGTCCATTCTGAGGACGAGGTTGTCAAGGAGCTGTTGAGGCATCGCGGCCCATTCCTCTTTTAGCGCCAATCGCAGCTGCGGAATCGTTGCTAGCGGCTGGTGACCTACTGCCAAGCGTCTCCCGAGAAGGTCCCACACGTGTTAGATTGGATTTAGGTCCGAGGACCTTGCAGGTCCAGCCATGCGTTGAATATTTTCACTCTCAAACAGCTCTGCGTCAGCCACTGTACGATGAGGTGTAGCGTTGTCGTCCATGAAGAGGAACTCATGACCCACATCACCTCTAAACAGACGCACGTGAGGCAGGAGAACCTCGGTACAATAGCAGACACCAGTGACTGAACCTCCTTGGAAGATGTGGAGGTCCGTACGGTTACCAAGCATGATACCGCCCCAAACGAGAACTCCGCCACCTCCAAACCTGTCCCTTTCGATGATGTAGGAGGTGTGATTGCGTGTTCTCTGCTCTCTCCAGATGTGTATATGTTCAGAATCGCTCCTCAGACTAAATCGGCTCTCATCTGTAAACAGAACCCGACCCCATTGCTGATGTGTCCAGTTCTTGTGTTCCTAGCAACACAGAAACTGCCGTCTCCCTTGAGCAGGCGTTAATGATACACACCGTACTTGTCGTCGTGCAAATAGATCACCTTTGTGCAGCCTCATGGTCACGATAAAACGCGATAACGGACGTTCAGTTGTCTGTTGCATGTGCTTTGCGATTTCTCCCGCTATTTGCCATCTTTCTCTTCTCGCCTGTAGGGCAATATACCGGTCGTCCACCGCCGCGGTTGCTCGTGTACGACCACTGCTAAACTCTCGGAGAGCTGTTCCTGTCGTTTGAAATGCTCTCCAAGCTCGTGAAACGATGCTGTGAGCGATTCCAATCTCCTCTGCCACACTAGTCAGACTTCGACCTTCTTCCAACTTCTCAATAACGCGACCTCGGATAAAGTCATCCTGATGTCGTCTATTGGATTGCCTGTTGGCCATATCACACGGTGGCAGCAACTCGACGTCGTTCAAACCGATGTACACCGTGCAATAGCTCAGCGTACACCGCCCGTGTGATTTATACACTTCCGACGACCCCCCCCCTGCGTCATGCTGCATATATGCTCATGCGCTACCGTACCGGACCCTAGTCTAACTCCTGAGTGGTCTTTCTGTTCGTTCTACCTGCTCGTTCCGCGTTTGTGCTAATTTCTCCTCTTCGTCCTTAAATGTTGCACACCAGTGTAGGTAAATGTCGTACGCTAATTGAGTTTGAAAGAATGATGAAGTTGAGTGCTCGACCATGGGTAACTGTATCGCGGAGGTAGTATTGTCGTATCCCCGTTCTACAGTATCAAGAGTGTATCAGGAATACGCCATTATCGCATCATAGACAGGGCTATGGTTGTAGAAATATGGCCGTCAACATCTATCCCGCATAGTTGCAACGAACCGGAGAGCGACAGTAAGACAAATACGTCCGAAGAGGAAGGTGTCAGAGACGTCTCCAGCAAGACCATTAGTTGATCACCATATCAAAAGGAGAAAAGGTAAGTTCAAAATGTAACATAAAGGGGAAAATCAGCCGAGGTAGAAAGCTTTCCTCACAAATACATGTAACTTAAAACTTTCAGAGCATCCTGTCTGGAGCACATAAACTGTCGCTGCCAAATTGAAAAGCAAGACTACAGTATTAGTGATATGGGAACGTAGAACATTGCTGACTGTTTTCAATCCTACCCTAACTCTACAGAGGTATTCCTACAACTCTAAATTTTTCTCTTTCTAAATTGATATTTTCCCAAGGTTCTTCCTATGCGTCGTGTTTGCGTCTCACTTCAGAACAAAACATCAAACAAAAGTCATCGCTCTTTCCACGTTTATAAGGGAGTCACGGGAAAATGATCATCGACTGGCACCTATAATCGAACCCAGGGTCTTCCAGTTGCGCGCCGGACATGTTACCACTGCACCACAGCGGCCTCTAATTCTCCAGACTCACGTACAACTAACTGCGGAACCACATGGCAGGTTGCTTCTAAGAGCCCGCACAATGCTGGGGATTCACCAAACATGAGAATTTTTCCGTGACTCACTTATAAATGTGGAAAAAGCGGTGACTTCTGTTTGTTGCTCCTAATCCACGTCAATTGTTTGTGTTAATTGTTCATTCGCCTCCTAGTTATTTGTTCAGTTGCTGCTTACCATCTTTCGTGAATCCTCAACATTGTGCGGGGCACTTAAAAGCAACCTGCCATGTGCTTTGGCAGTTAGTCGTATGTGTGTCTGGATAATTCGAGGCCGCTGTGGTGCAGTGGTAGGATGCCCTACACGTAACTGTGACACCCTAGGTTCTATTCCCGGTGGCGTCCGATGAGAATTTTTCTGTGACTCACTTATAAACGTGGAAAGAGCAATGACTCCTGTTTGATGTTCCAAATCCACGTCAGTTGTTTGCATTAATTCTTCAGAACAAAACATGTTGTAGTTGTTGAGAACATTTCTTGGAATTACATTGAATTGCAGGTTCTGTCTGCGTTCAACAGCCAAGGAACTAGTATATTTCCTTCATCAAATTTCCTGATTTGACACTTAAAGCTGTTCACCGTTCTGATTGCATGTAGAATACGCACTGAATTACAACAGATTTCTGGACAATTATCGTATTATTACACACTTGGTTCTAGTTATTGACCTTCTTTCTTAGAAAGTTGTTGCCCCTTATAGTACATGGGTACGAGTCGCAAACTAATCTCCTTTTTTCTATTTTGTGCATCCTCTTTTTCTTACTTTGATTTCGTTCAAATCCTCCACTACTGTTCCCATCGTATTTTACCTGATTTTTCTACGGCTATGTTCACGGGCAAATGTTTTTCGAAATAGGCGTTTTATTCGCTTTCCTCCAGAAGAATCCAAAAACTATTGCACTACTTCCTCTTAATTTTTCAAATTCAAATTACTTAACTTATGTCTTCATGTTTTCCCCTTGAACTCTTTTCCAGCCACATTCTCATTTTGTTCTTCCCACTCGAGCATTTCCTTTCTTTCTGGTGGCCCAAATTGGTTGTCCACATAAAATAGTGAGTCATACAGCTGTCCTGCATATTTTTTATTTCTCACTACCTTTTCTCAGCTGGCATTCGTTTCAAACGCTGGCTCCAGGTATTTAAAATATTGCATTATGCATTCAGTTCCTCTTTTATGAACCAATAAATCTCATTCATTTCTTAAACTTACCATCATATCATGTTTTGCTCTTCTTCTCACGAGTATTTCCACTATTTTGTCCAACAGCCTGTATATTCTGATGAAATCCTTCGTATTAATCCTTTATTCAGTCAGCTAAAATTTGGTACTAATGGTCATAGATAGTTTTGTAAACATTTTGCATGGAAAATGCGCTTATGCACTTCTCCCAAACGAATATATTTTAATTAGTTAGAAGCTTTAGCTGTTCCGAGAAAAATTTCGCTAATTAAATGCTTCGTTCTCAACGCTTCTCTGTAATTCGATGGTGCTTCAAAAGCGTCGGCATGCATCACCAAATTTATCTATACATCTTTGTGCTTGATTTCACAGTTTCGGAAATGTTGGTCATTTAATGATTAAATCTATCCTTCCGGCGAAGTTTTGCGTCCATAAAAGTTTGACGCCCAGCATTGTCAAGTAAACATTTTTTATTGTTCAGGGGCTACCTTCATATAACTCTGTTCCTAGTGGAGCAAATATTGAAGAGGACATTATGGCTTAGTGATGCAATGGTCCCTTTCCCTGCCATCGCTTGAAAGAAGGAGATAAAAAGAAACTGGGAGGCACTTTCGCAGAGATTTTGCAGGCCAGCCGTATCGATTGCAAATTCTCATAAACATTAAATTTATTTTGTGCTGTAATTCATCAAATTTAATAAATGTGGCATCATTGTTTCAGGTGTGCTTCACATGAATGAAATGCATCAATTGAAGATGGTATATTTGCTGTTATTTTTCGATTTTAAGTCATCGTAACATAGCCAACAATTACATGAAACAAGATCGATCACAACCAATTTTGGGGTGTAATAAGCACGTTTTTTGAATCCTTTCCGACGCAAATGAAATTTGTCATTTGCGTCGGAAAGGATTCAAAATACGAGAAAATGCTACTTACTTCCAAAGGATTCAAAGACGAGAAAATGCTACTTACTTCCACCAGGGGTTAAAAGTATGCTACAAAAATTAGCAAATGGTGCACAAAATATTTCTTATAACAGAAGAAAGTATCAGAGACAAAGAGATTTTCAAATCGTACAGTAAAATGAAGTAAATATAAAGATAAGTAATATAACTGTACGTATCTTAGCGGAAGAATTTTTGTGTAACGGAAAAGTTGGAAATAGATGAAAAAAATTCTTCATGGATAAAGTTATGCTAAAGAAAAAGACATAGGGTTTTTTACCTAACAGCCCCAAGCGGAAAACCTGTGCATTATTTAAAGAGGATAATGCTCCTCATGTGTATTGTAGCGAAAGCCATACAGTAAAAAAAAAGGGGGAATTTCCTAATATGGATTTTAGAGGCGGAGATACAGTTGCAAAAAGAAGTACACAAACACCACCTAGCGACAGAACTGTGAACTACAAAAAACTACAATACGAAACGGAAATACAAGATTAAAGTATTCACAAGGTAAATGGTATCCAGTGTTTAAATAATTTCTTTTTTAAATCAGACATTTAGAACCAGGGATGTTGAGAAAAAAAGTTAAATATTTACCCTCCCAAGCGGAGAAATAATGCATTCCTTTAGAAAGGAAACATTTACAAAATGATTTTGCAGTTATTAGTATCTGATCGAAAAATAATTTTTTCAGTCAGGTTTTTAGTCCCGCAGATCTTTGTACAAATATGTTGTAAACGGAAACGTGAATTTACACCCTCAGGTGGCACACTTGTGCGTTAGGAAAATTTTTGAAATTATATGAGTGAAATTTAACACAAGAAGCGCTTTTCGATAAAGAAAAAAAAATTCAAATCGTACTCTTAGAAGCAGACATATCGACAAAAATAAGATGTACATCTACGCCCCTGGTGGAAAAACTGTGCACTACTACAAGCAGAAGGTATTTTCAGAAGGTTTTCCGAGGTGAGCGGTATCGGTCCACGAAAGAGTTTTTTCCATCGAGTTTTCAGAATCTTAGAAGTGCCTGCGAATACAAGGGTAACAGAAATAAACGCTTACGCCCGTGGTGCCCAAATTATTCTTAACCAAAAATTAGAAATTATATGTAAAATATTTATCACCAGGAACTGTATGCTGGTGATAAATGTTCTACATATAGTTTTTTCAAATAGGAAAATATGACTTTTAGAAGCAGAAATATCGGGGAAATCGCAAATTAACGTTATGCCTCTAGCGGAGAATTTATGCGCTACTTGAAAAAAAAACAACTGTATCCAAAGTAATCTTCTTTATAAATGGCATCGAAAAGAAGAAATAGTTTTCCAATCGCATATTTAGTAGCAAATACATGAAATAAAATGAAGTTTGAATTCGATGGCATCTGCATGTCTTCAGTGACGAATTTATACATAGAAAAAAGGAAAAAAAAACGGAATTCAAGGATCATCGTTCCCACATTTCACGCTTTCAAATGCAAAAAGAATTTGTTAAATCGGACTAACCGTTGAGGAGATATGGTGTCCTCAGAAGGAAGAAAGCTCCTGAGACCACTCCGGCACTATGACTGAAAAGGAATATTTGCCCTTTAAATAAGGAATAGTGAGAACTCTTGCCCGACTTTAATATGCTTTGTGACGTGCCTTCCCTGCGGCACGCACGTGAGATAAGGGCAGATAGCAGTGAGAGCACTTACCAGTGTAGTATAGTGGATAGTACTAGGAGCGCCGGAGCCGAGATTTGAGGATTCGAATCCCGCCCCTGGCATAACAATGGTGGAGACATTTCCTTCGTAATAGCTTACATGAGATCCTGCTGTCAGCGAATGGAAAACACATGAATTCGATTAACAGCAAGCTTTCTTTGAATGAAGCAAACGCCACGTAAGAATTAGGCGTCCACTATTTGTTGATACTAAAACGGTAATAACATCACGTGTCATACATATGTCCGTAAAAACACACTTTTTTGTTCACAGAGAGAACCAGGTTCATCTACGCCAACAATCCTTAAAACGTTGTCAGTGAAGAAAAGATATCAAATAAAGGTTTGAAGATACACTGCCGGACAATTGCTAAGAACGGATGACAATAGCAACGATAGCAACCATAAAATGGAAGGCAGGAAAATGTGGAAATTAGCATAAGTGCGGGATACAGTAAGACGTGTTGTGCGTATGCCAATTTTGGATTGCCGAACTTGTTCGTGACGTCATAGCGCTGATAAGTGATATAAAGGATTTGACGCGTATTGACCGTTGTTGTTCAAACGCAAAGTTGAAAGGGAAATAATCAATTGACGAACTTGCAATTTTCAGTATGTCTTCCCGACATCACCTAGATGATTTTAAGCGTGGCCGTATTATTGGCAAGATTGAAGAAGGGCGAAAAATAACAGATGTTGCCAGGGAGTTCGACGTCAGCCACAGTGTTGTTACAAGGCTTTGGAAATCATTTCAAACAAATGGAGAGTGTAGCAAACTTCACGGGGAGGTAGTGTTCGCAGTACGACACCTGCAGAAGATCGGGGCATAGTGCTATCAACAAAAAGACACCGGCGCAGTACAGCTAGTGAAGTAGCAAATCAGTTTATGGCTGCTACTGGCAAGCGGATCTCCCGAAAAACTGTCGCCAGACGTTTGCATGAAGGAGGACTATACGCCCGCCGTCCTGTTGTGTGCATCCCATTGTCCAGACGTCACCGTACCGCCCGTTTGCAATGGTGCCATCAACATCGCAATTGGACTGATCACGACTGGTCTGCTGTCCTCTTCTCAGATGAGAGTAGATACAGTCTATCGCCTGATTGTCGACGACAACTGATCTGGCGTGATAGTGGTACTGCATATTGTCCAGCAAACATACAGGAAAGGGACCGATATCCGACATGTAGTGTTATGGTATGGGCTGGCATCATGATCAATGGCCGTACGTCCCTCTATGTGCTTCCAACTGGGACTATGACTGGCCAACGATACATTAATGATGTTCTGCTACCTCATGTTCGCATGTTCCGTGGTGCTGTCGGTGATAGATTCATTTTCATGGACGACAACGCAACATGTCATCGAACAGTCGCTGTCCAGGAGTGTCTTGAGAGCGAGGATATTCAACGCCTCGTATGGCCAGCACGTTCTACAGATCTGAATTCCATTGAAAATGTGTGGGGTGCTTTGGGGAGGAGTCTTGCTGGTCGCCAATGCCCTCCAATAGACAAGGAAACCCTCATCCGTGCACTGACAGAGGAATGGGATAAATTACCCCAACAGCTGCTTGATAATGTTGTGCAAAGCATGACACGACGTGTGGAATCTTGCATCGCCCTCTATGGTGGCCATATCCCGTATTGACATCTTACGCCGGAACGCCTGCGGACGGTAATTGCATTTTTTTTTCACGTTTGCGTATTCTGCACAAAATGGCCTGTTTGTCCCTTGAACACGTTCCAAAGCCTTCTGGATTTCAGAGCACAATAAATTGTCTTTCTTGTAATGTCCTGGCATTCTGACATTATTTTATTTCACTTGGCATCCAACCACACTTACTTTTTTATGCGCTATATAGCCGTTTTTGATCCGTCCTTAGCAATTGTCCAGCAGTGTATAACTCATAGATTAGTTGAGATGCCGCCTGATTAATAATATTAATCTCTGTAGAGAGTGCAAAGAAAAATACTATGTTGATGACCAGCACAAAAACCTTGAAATAATTTTTAGAGAGTGTGGGTTTTCAGAAAACATCCTAAACTACCGACAAAGTACATTATCTTATGTTTGCTTCTGCAATAAGGTAATCAATCGTTGGCTCACAATATAGATTTACGATCACAGGTTTTAAAGAAGGGAGAGCTCCTTTCGAAAATTAAACCCAAAGACATCTAAGGCCTCGAAAGAAAGCGCGAAGAACTACATTGTCGTGTCCTTTATACGATCACAGGTTTTAGAGAAGGCAGTTAAACCCAAAAACTTCTAAGACCTTGAAAAAAAGAAGTGCGAAGAACTACATTGTCGTGTCCTATATTTCTCTACTAAAGGGAAACGGATATGTACAATTAAGTATTTTTAGTGTACCTTGCGTTTATGTCCAGTATATAAACGCAAACAAAACAGTTTTGTTACTGTTTCGAAGTATCTACAGTAATTTTGTCTGTTAGAACTGTACTGATTTTTCTGCTTTATGAACATAAACTACAGCGGGCTGCGGGTGGCCTAGTTGTCAACGTTCGTAACTGCCACGGAGATAACCTCAGGTTCGATCCCAGGCAGGTACGAACTCTTGAACCCCTAAATACCCGCCGCGCGTCGGACGGGCACGTTAAGCAGTCGGACTCCAGGTGCTGGGCCAACGGCAATAAATAAGGGCGTCTTCCTCCCCCTTTTTACCTAGTTTCCGTGTCACTTTCCTATCGGGCACTGTAGCCCGAATCTCCTAGCTTCCTATTTCTAAAGGTTGTTTAAGACCTGGTGTCAGACACTCCCTTCCTAAAATCCTTTATATCTAATCTGATATGATAAACTACAGTTTGTTTCGTACACGGCTATATAATGTGGAGACGACTTCATGTTTTCTTGAAATTACTTTCAATCATCAAGATTGTTTTCGAGCTCTGAAATTCGAGGAGACATTTCTGTGTAATGGCAATGTCTCTAAGAAACAATAGGAAAAGGCATATCATAACACCTCACTGACATGATTCTGTACCTCTTTAATTAAGCACACAGCAAAATTGCCATTGTTTTGCTTATAGACAATATTTTATTTCATTTGCGAAGTACATCATTAAGATTGTGGTCAGTGTTACTCATATGTTTCATATAACAGCACATTTTATCTTCAGAAATGTCGGTTCTTGTAAGCATACTCTTCAGAATATAACCGATGTTATGTGCAACCGTGGGTCTGAACCCAATTTCACCTAACGGTCTACAATAATCAAATTCACGAGAACTTGAGCGCACCTCTGATGTACACTTCTGCAAGACCCTTGGTAACCTTGGGCAAATGTTCAGCATAATAATAACTGAAACATTCTGCAAATTTCAACATTTGCTAAAGCACAAAGATGACTGCTTCACGAACGCAGGTTCATTTGGAACTGATATAATTTCAGAACAATCATCAATGGTTTAGAAACCACTTCAGCTCGACTTCGTCTGTAGAAATTTTTCTGCTCCAAAGACATACAGTAGAATCCCCTAATAACGACGAATTCGGTTCTGACGAAAATCATCACTATATTCGAGCACTCACTAATTCCGTATTTAAGGTGAAAAATCACATCTTTTTAAAATTTGCATACCAGAAAATATGTATTTGCGTTTATATTACATATTTTTAATAACAGACAAATAGCAACTGCTATTTGTCTTGTAAAGTATATAGGCTACTCACTTCTGTGCTCACTACCGCATTGTTTCTGAGGATGACGTCGTTGTGGCATTGAAAGTTCTTAAACATATACTTATTTTAATTGTGCATAGTTTTTTATCATTAAAGTGTATCGTGCAGGAGACGGCATTTGTTTTCGATTAAATATACTTGAAAAATATTGCTAACTGCAGTAGCACAAATAAAAATAAAATGAGCATTTACATAATACACAATAGCAGCAAATCTAAAAAAAGACGTCACGTGGGCATATTTTAAAAGAAATATCTAATGTTTTTTTTTTTGTTTCGTTTTACTTTTACGTTCCCTTAATTTCCACCGAGTAACATTCATTGCATTAAATAACTCGTCATCGCCGTAGCCTTTTTTTAGATACTGAAAATTTTCCTTACAATCAGTGACAGTTGCATAACACGGTGACAGAGTGTTCTCCTTTTCGCTTTATCCACTGATCTCGGCAGTTACTTACGACTAAGCTGCCTCTACGTATCGTCTGCAAAAGAGAATCCTTGATGTGACTACATCTTCATCTACATTAACGTAGCCGTTAGTTGCAGCAACAACATCAGAATGTACGTATTAAGAGAATACAGCGTGTTTTGTCACAAATATTTATTTTTCAAGTCGACCATGGTTTCGCTGGGTATTGACCTATCTTCATCAGGACGAATGGCACGTAAATATTCAAATTGTATATGATATCATAAATGGTGTTTGGAGCCACGGGTTTTAGTTAGTTGCTCCCACGCGCTTGATAGAAATAGGGTGGATTCTATCTCATTGACAAGTTGCGAATACTTCTGATATATATGGAAAGTTTCCAAAATATCAAGATTGGTGGTTGAATCTGGCTTGTCAATTAGTTTTGCTTCTTCAAAAATAAATTTATGGGCCTTTTCGTAACAGTGTTTAGCCATCGATGACTTCTTTAGCGCACAGTTTTGAATGTAGGTCTTGTGCTCCTTCAATCGAAAACGCAAGGCTCTATGGTTATGTCCTAAACTGGCGTTCAAAAATTAAGGACGAAACAGTTTTTCGAATGTAACGTTGTGCAGAAGTGCTCCACATCAACTGAAATCATACCATAAGTGAGCAAAACCGTCCAAACAAGGAATCCAAAGGAAACAAAGGCACTTTATTGAAAAGTTAGCTTCGAGCACAACTGGTCAGAAGACAGAAACATCCATGTGACAGGCGGCTGCCAAGAATATTCCAGTCTTTAGTAGGGGATATGATCACCCCTGACTGCGTTGCAGGATTTACAACGTCTGTCCATGCTGAGCACGAAGTTGTCAAGGAGCTGTTGAGTCATCTCCGCCCATTCCTCTTGTAGCACCAATCACAGCTGCGGAATCGTTTGCTAGCGGCTTGTGATGTGCTACCAAGCGTCTCCCGAGAAGATCCCACGTGTGTTCGATTGGAGTTAGGACTGGGGACCTTGCGAGCCTACCCATGCGTTGAATATCTTCATTCTCCAACAGCTCTGCGACAGCCGCTGTACGATGAAGTGTAGCGTTGTCGTCCATGAAGAGCAACTCAGGACCCACATCACCTCTTAACAGACGCACGTGAGGCAGGAGAATCTCGGTACAATAGCGGACACCAGTGACAGAACCTCCTTGGAAGATGTGGAGGTCAATACGGCCACCAAGCATGATACCGCCCCAAACGAGAACTCCGCCACCTCCAAACCGGTCCCTTTCGATGATGTTAGAGGTGTTTTGCGTGTTCCCTGCTCTCTCCAGATGTGTATACGCCCAGAATCGCTCGTCAGATTAAATCGGCTCACATCCGTAAAGAGAACTCGACCCCATTCCTGATGTGTCCAGTTCGTGTGTTCCTGGCACCACAGAAACCGCTATTTCCGATGAGCAGGCGTTAATGGCACACACCGTACTGGTCGTTGTGCAAATAGACCACCTTTGTGCTGCCTCCTGGACACGGTAAAACGCGATAACGTACGTCCAGTTGTCTGTTGCATGTGTATTGCGATTTCTCCCGCTATCTGCCGTCTGTCTTTTCTCACCAGTAGGACTATATACCGGTCGTCCGCCGCCGTGGTTGCTCGTGGACGACCACTATTAAACTCTCGGACAGCTGTTCCTGTCATTTGAAATGCTTTCAAAGCTCGTGAAACGATGCTGTGAGCGATCCCGAACACCTTAGCCACACTAGTCAAACTTCGAACTTTTTTCAACTTCCCAATGACGCCTGTCAGACATATCACACGGTGGCAGCAACCCGACGTCTTTCAAACCGATGTACACCGTGCAATAGCTTTAACCGAATTGCTGAGCGTACACCGCCCGTGTGCTTTATACCCTTCCGACACTCCCTCCCCTCCCCTACGTCATGCTGCATATATGCGCGTGCGTTACCGTACCAGACCCTAGTCTATCTCCTGAGTGGTGTTTCGGTCCGTTCTGCCCGCTCGTTCCGATGTTATGCTAATTTCTCCTCTTCGTCATTAATGTTTGCACACCAGTGTATATAGGAAGCGCCACATTTGCATGGAATTTCATAAATTCCCAAGTTTTTGTCTTCAACATAGTCCTTTGATCCTAAAAAGTTCATTTTATTTATGGGTTTAAAAAGTGTTTTAAAATTAAAGGTTTTGAGAATTTTTGCAATATTTTGAAAGCAATGTCACGGGAAAATGGAATAATGGCAAAATTCTGTCGCAATGGGCGCATCACAGGAGTTAACGTAGATATAGTCTTCGGGTTCGGGAATTTTGTTAGAGCCTTCTCTATATAATTTTAGGGTTGTATGCTCGTTGTACTGCAACACGTTTAAGGAAATAAAGTTCTTTTTCCAAACTGTCTTTATCTGAAAATATACGTATCGCGCGATGCGCAAGTGTAAAAGGAGCTGAGTTTTTGTTTCCAAGGGTGATTGAACTTTGCTTGTCCACCCCATTTCGATCAAGCGTGTGGAAGAAACTAACCAAAACCCGTGACTGTAAACACCGTTTATGACATCATATACAATTTGAATATTTACTTGCCATTTGTCCTGATGAAGGTAGGTCAATACCCAGCGTAACCATGGTCGACTAGAAAAAATACATATTTGTGACAAACCACGTTGTATTCCCTTAAAACATATAATGGTCTTCTGACAATTATATTATACGTATCGTTCAACAAATACGATCTGTACACGAAATTATACTCAAAATAGTACAACTATACTAAAAATCCGAAACTTTCTTGGCGTAGAATTCACATAAAATTTTCCAAGCTTTCACACATCAACCAAATGGCTTTCTCAAGGAAGGTAGATACTAACTGCAAACTGGATAATAGAACATTTCAACACTATGAACGCGGTGACTTGACTAGACAATTAATGTTTAGGAGCAAACGTGATATTTCGAAGAAACGAGGTCACGTTGTTTGAGCACGCGGTACTATCGTAGAAAACTCAGCATTATTTGAAGAATTTATTCCAAATAGATGGCAACTCCAGATAGACGCTATTGTTGCAAGCCTCGCAGCTGGTCAAGATTTCCAAGGATTCGCGAATGGCGGTAGATTTGGGTGTGAAGTATGAAGCTAATTTCGTTACATCACTCCATATAGGATCGGCGGACTTGAACTTGACTTCTCTTGATAGGGCAGTGGTTATGTCCCATCTCTTGTATAAATTCCAAACGAACGTTTAGTCGGAAGAATCGGGTAGACATACACCAGTAATACTAAAAACGCTGAAATCCGTTTTATTGGTGTAGTATTAGAAACACTAGCGAGCTTTTACCCACTCATCAGACAACGCCGCACTCCACGCCGAGCTTGACACCCTAAGATCTTTAGCCTTTTCTGCAGGACACTCACCCAGCATGGTAGATCAGATCATACACCAGACAAAGTCTAAACTCGCATCCCGTGGCACCATGTGCCCCACCCAAAAACTACAATATATAGGCTCATGCCAGTATGTACCAGGCTTCACATATTTCCTAAAAAATTCCCTAAAAAAACTTGGTTTCGGCATAGGGATTACCGCACCTAGGACAATAGCATCTTGTCTCGCATCAACAAAAAACGGCGGCGTGGACCTGGAAGATGCGGGAGTATACACTATACCCCTCTTGTACCCGGACGGAACAAACAAGAACTATGTGGGCATGACCAAGAGGTCTCTGAGGCTAAGACTCCAGGAACATCAAAGAGATGTCAAAAGAGGACTTCTCACTACGGCACTAGCGCGTGAAGTAGCCAACAACTCTGCAACACCTCTTTGGGGACAAATAAAGAAAATAGCACGATACACAACCGCCAGAGCCACCCTCCTCAGAGAAACTATAGAAATCCTATCCAGTCATGGGATATGTAACGAGGAAACTTCAATGGACCTCCCACATGTATGGCGCACGCTCATTAATACGCGCGCTCCTAATCACACATCTCGAGTATGACGCGCACGTTCTGTAATAACTATAACAAACTTCTATTTTTGAATTCATAACTGAAACTCTGTTTTTTGTTTGTTTTTGTTTTTGCATTGGAATACTTATGCCTGAAGAAGCCACCCGTGGTGGTGAAAGCTAGCGTGTTTGTACTAGTGTTTCTAATACTACACCAATAAAACGGATTTCAGCGTTTTTAGAACGTTTAGTCATTACGATGTAGTACTGCCTGGAGCCGTCCGGATATTTTAGTGGCATGGCATAAACACCTGCCTCATTGAGAAGAGGGGCTTGTCAATATTTCTCTTAAGCATCGTTTATAAAGATGCCGGAGACCTTATGCCGACACCGAAGTTCATCTTCCTGAGCGCGTTTTTGAGTTGATAGGAAACATTTGGTATGTAGGGAATATAGCCCAGGTAGCGAAGTTGCGGCACAGAAATATTATTAGCACTGCTGGTTCTGACTTTCTCGATAAAGTTATGCATTTGGTTCGAAGTATATCCTGCTTCAGTGGCCAATTCGACGATGTTTCTTAGCTCGGATTGTCTAGAACGGACATCGGATGAGACAGCGAAGGTTCCTTCTAATTCGAGAACGGAATAAGGCGGTCTTGTAATCATCAGGGCAGAATGAACTGCGGACCATCAGGTTGGGAACAGAGGTGGGTTTATAATAGACCCGTATGAAGGTGGTTGTCATGCGATTTGCTCACTGAGACGTCGAGATAAGGTAAGGTCCCATTGTGTTCAAGCTCCATGGTGAAATTGATTGTAGGGTGTATATATTTTATTTTATCGAGAAAAAACGGGAGAGTCTCCTTTCCGTGTCGCCATATGAAAAATACGTCGTCTGCATATCGTAGCCAGGTAGTAGGTCTTGGGGTGATGTTTGTGAATATATGTTGCTCAATGGGGCAAAGTATTGATTCCCCAAGGAACGGCTGAAAGCGAAGATCCCATCGGAGCGCCATTTACTTGCTTATAAATTTGCCCTCGGAAACAAAAGTAGCTGGAATTCGAGACCAAGTCCATTAATTTGAAGATGCTGAGGCAAGACTCCTGAGAATAAACCGATGAATTAGATATAGACTCTTTCAATGTTCTGATGGCTTCCGGTACGTGGATCGATGGATAAAGAGAAACTACGTTGAAACTGCCATTAATGTCGCGTTGTTCAACGGTGAGCTGCTTGATTTTCGTGATAAAATCTAGAGTGGAGGTTATTGTAAAGTCCGACTCCGGTAGATGATTAGTTAAGAATTTGGTTTACGTTTTCTCTAAGTGGTACGTCGGTGCGGATCTTTTGGACACGATCGGTTGCAATGGATTGCCGGGTTTGTGGTGTTTAAGTCTGCCGAAGAGTTTTGGGATCTGAGGGCCATGCGGTAATTTGGCGGATTTCTTGAGATGGCATCAGGAATGGGTATTTAGAATTCAACATTTTCTCCATTGCTTCTAGTGGTGTTAGAATAAATTATTTTCAGTCGTAGTACTTACACAGCCGTTGATGTCCAAGGCAAGAAGACAAGTTTGGTGTTAATGAGCTCCCTAATGCTGGGATACAATGGGCTATAACAGCAACATTTCATGGTTGTTCTTTCGAAATTCCTTGTCCACTCGCTAACTTAAACTGAAAAAAAAAAAAAAAACAGATGTCATCCATGCTTTCGTGTTGAACTTGTGAGAAACAGAAAAGAATTGCCCATTTTTGAAACGCCGTGCTTTTACGGGTTTACCAATCACTAACTCTTTTCTATTATCTTTTTTAGTACACCTTCTGTAAGAAAAGGTCGTGCTTATGTTATCGGTTTGTCCGTCCGTCTGTAGACATCATATCTGTGCAACTATTAGTCCGATTTGAAAAATTATTTTTGCATTCGGAAGCTTGAAATATGCGAATGATGACTTTTTATTTCGTTTTTTTTTTACGATGTACAATTTTGCCACTAGAGGGCGTGAATGCAGATGATGTCGAATTCAAAATACATTTTATTACATATATTTGCTTCTAAAAATCCGATTGAAATTTTTTTTTATCTTTCGATTCCATTTATGTCGAAGAGTATTTTAGGTATAGTTACCTTCTCAAGTTATGCATAGGTTGCCCGCTACGCAGCGTAAAAGTAAATTACGTTTTCCCGATATCTCTTCTTCTAAAACTCCGATTTGAAATTTTTTCTTCAGCGGATACAGCTCCTGATGGAAAATATTTTGCGTATAATTACTACTTTTTGATAAAAAATACTTTGGCCACCAGGGGCGTAAGTGTTAATTTTTGCTTCTGATGTTTTTGCCAATAAAATCTAAGCTTATAAAATCTCGATTGAAAAAATTTGTTCGTAGACCGATACAACTTACGATGACAAACCTACTCGGAATATTTTCTTCTTCAAAGATTGCGTAGTTTGTCCGTCAGGGGACGTAGATATATATCTTATTTTTGTCAATATCTCTGCTTCTAATGGTATAATTTGAAAAAAATTCTTTCTTTATTGGATAGAGTTACCGGTGTGACATATTTTTCATATAATTTTAAAATTTTGAAGGGATTCATATACTTTCCGCTGAGGGGGGGGTAAAGTTAGTTGCGCCCCCTCCCGAAATCTCGGATTCTAAAACTCCGATTTGAAAATTTATTTCTGCACCGGATACAGGTCCTGATGGAAAATTCTTTGCATATAATTTCTAATTTTTGGTAAAAAATGGTTTGGCCACCAGGGGGCGAAAGTCTTAATTTTCGCTTCTGAAGCATTTGCAGCAAAATCTGAGCTTCTTAAATCTTGATTGAAAAAAAGTTCATTTGTGGACCATTACTACTCACGTCGACAGACCTTTTAGGAATATTTTATTATTAAAATAATGCGTAGTTTCTACGCCAGGGGGCGTAGATGTATTTCGTATTTTTGTCAATATCTGTACTTTTAAGAGTCCGATTTGAAAATTTCCTTCTTTGTTGGGTAGTGTTTCTGATGCGAAAAGTTTTTCATATAAATTCAAAATTTTCCCGTAAATCATACTTTCCGCTAGGGTGCGCACAAGTAAATTGTGTTTTCCCCGATATTTCTGCTTCTAAAGCTCCGATTTAAAAAATTCTTCCCGTATCGCATACAGCTCGTGATGGAAAATGTTTTTCACATAATTTCTAATATTTGGTAAAGAATGGTTTGGCCACCATGGAGCACAGGTGTTAATTTCTGCTTCTGGTGTATTTGCAGCAAAAATGTGAGCTTTTGAAAACTCGACTAAAATTTTGTTTTCATGGACGGATACCACTCACATCAAAAAACCTTTTGAGAACACTTTCTTGCTAAAATATTGCATGGTTTTCCCGCTAGGGGAGTAGAAGCGTATCTTATATTTGTCCATACCTCTGCTTCGAAGAGTCCGATTTGAAAAATCATTTCTTTGTTGGAGAGCGTTTCCGCTTCCAAATGTTTCTCATATAAGTTCAAATTTTTCTTAACGCACAAGTCTGCCACCAGAGGGCATAAGTTCACTATTCCGTTTACAGCAATATCTGCGGGATTAAAAACTCGATTGAAAAACTTCTTTCTTCGGTCAGGTACTACTTTTTTTCAGACTGGTTCCATTGACTTTGTATAGCTTTGATAAATTTAATTTGCGTCAGAACGGATTCAAAAGACGTGCTCATTACACCCGAGAATTCGGTGTCATCATTCTTGTTAGATATGTTAGCGGAAACTTCTGAGTAATCATCTGTATGTGTTTAATAAACCTTTCAGATGATTTTTCAGAAGTTTCCTGGTACATTTCTTCTCTTAAATTTCATAGTCTGATTAGGAGTCAGATCATAAAACACACTTGCTTTATCGTAATTATAAATGTTGTTGTCACTGCAGTTTTTCCGAATATTTGGCTGCACTGTATTCAACCACGCTGTCATCAATTTTTTCCATTATCACGCCAGATTCCGGGTTCTACTGTGTTTTCCGTAGATGCTTAGACAGTGAAGAGGAATTTCTAGAGAACATCATCAGCTCCAGTAGAGTGCTTAAGAAAAATTGATGCCTTTCTCGGAAGATTGATTAAAAGGAGTGCGTGGGTGTCTAAGACGGTATAAACTATGGCTCCTCCAGAGCTATTTCTCACCAGGCTGCATCAAAAAACTAAACGTCAAGTGAAACACCCCCAACCCTAATCGCATTTTCTAATACACTGCAAGATCAACTATGACAATTATGGTCGTACCATTCTCATTTATCCACATTACAGAAGACTCACAAAAATATTGCTTTATAGATTGGAAAACAATAATAAAAATCGCATTCGCTTTTAATTATTGAACACCAAAACGTTTTGAAGAAAAGAATTTAACCATGCACGAACATGGCACAGAGTTTTCTTTATTGTATTTCATTTATTTCCTTTTTAATAAGAAATCCTTGCGCACTGTTTTCTTCCAACCCATGCTGGAATACAGTTCATTTCTATCATTAGATTATCACTTTTATTTCTTATAAAGTGAAGGGATGTAAAATAAATAACCGTTGTTCGAGAAGAAAAGGGAATAAGAAATACCTTCTTTGAGAGCATATCATCATCATCATCATCATTGTCAACCATTATCAATCCACTGCTGGACGAAGGTCTCCCCAAGTTTCCTCCACAACGGTCTGTCTTGTGCCAGTCTCCTCCATGTCACCCCTGCATACTTTCGAATTTCATCCACCCATCTCCCATGTGGTCTTCTTCGGGTCTTTTCCTGTCCCTTGGAATCCAATCTAAAATTTCGGCTGTCCATCGATGATCTGTCCTTCTGGCAGTATGTCCAGCCCATTGCCATTTCAGGGATTTAACTCTGATCATGATGTCTTCCACTCTTGTCATTTTTCGGATCCACGAGTTCCTCTTCTTATCTCTCCTGGTTACAAAAAGCATGCACCTCTTCATGCCTCTTTGAGTTGTCTGCAGCCTTTGTATGTCTCTTTTAGTTAAGGTCCACGTCTCTGCACCATACGTAAGCACTGGAAGGATGCATTGATCAAACACTTTTCTTTTAAGACATAATGGCATATTGCTCTTGAAAATTATGCTGTTTCTTCCAAAAGCTCTCCAGGCAAGTTTTGTACGCCGATTAATTTCTTCATCAATGTGACCCTCACTTGATATCTGCTGTCCAAGATAAACGTACGTGTCTGTTATCTCCAGCTTTTCTCCATCAATCGATAAATCTTCATTTCTTGTAAAAGCATTGAACATCACTTTTGTCTTCTGAAAGTTCATTTTTAATCCCACTTCTTTACTCTTGTCAGCAAGTTCCTGGATCATACTCTGCAGCTCTGATGGGGTAGTTGCAAAAATGACTACATCATCAGCAAAACGAAGGTGGGTTAGATAATCTCCATTAATCTTTATCCCCTTGTTTTCCCAGCTCAGCGACTGAAAAACACCCTCCAATGTGGCATTAAAGAGCTTCGGAGATATGGTGTCACCTTGTCTCACTCCCTTTCCAATTTTTACGTGTGTTGTATTTTCAAACAGCCTAATCTTTGCACTTGCATTTTCATAGATGTTATTAATAATATTAATGTATGCATCTTCAATACCGCAGGTTTTCAGAGCCATTGTAACTGCTGATGGTTTCACCGAATCAAAGGCTTTTTCATAATCGATAAAAGCCATGCACAATGGAAGTTCATATTCCCTCGCTCTTTCAATTAGTTCTCTCAGCACGTGGATATGATCTATTGTGCTGTAGCCACTCCTGAATCCAGCTTGTTCTCTCGGTTGAGCCATGTCCAGTGTTACCTTCAAACGGTGTGAAAGAACTTTAGTGAAGATTTTATAAACTACTGATAGGAGGCTGATAGGTCTGTAGTTTCCTAGATCCTCAATGTCACCTTTCTTATGTAGCAGGATCATTGTAGCGGTGTTCCAATCCTCAGGAATCTTTCCTTCATTAAGGCATCGAGTGAAAATTTGGGCGAGTACTGTTTCGATTTCTCCACTTGCTTCTTGTATGATGTCTACAGTAATTCCATCTTCTCCTGGAGCTTTTCCCCGCTTCATGTTCTTGATTGCATGTGCAACTTCTGCTGGAAGGACTGGAGGAACTCTGGTACTGGTATCTTTCATGATGTCTGGAGTGCATGTATCATCCCTTTCATATAATTTGGAGTAGAAATCTTTCACTCTTGTCAAAATTTCTGCCTCTATTTCTTGTTACAGAACCATCTTCTTTTTCTCAGTGCCATAATCTGTTTTCTTCCCTTACTGAGATGTCCCTTTGCTATCTTTAGGCTTTGGTTGTTTTCAATTGCTTTCCTCACTAGTTCACAGTTGAATTTTCTTACGTCTTCAGTGATACTTTTTCTTACTGTCTTGCATAGCTCTATATATTCCACTTTGGAAGTCACATCTTCTTTAGTTGTCCTCATCTCTCTTCTTTTTTGCATCAACATTTTCGTTTTTCCTGATAATTTGTTTACATGCAACTTGTTCTTAGACCCAGCTAATTTTGTTGCTGTTTCCATAAGAGCTTTGGTTACTTTTTCTGTTAACTTCAGAGATGTCCACTTCTTCTGATGTTAGGCCTTCTAAAGCAGAGAACCTGTTCTTCAGTTCCAACTTGAAGGTATTATGGTGTTTTTTGTTGTTATTATGTCGATACATTTTGTTTGTCTTATGAGCAAAATGTATCGACATCGAGCATATATGTTGCAGAAAACAATGTGCCGTTGTGTACGTAAGTGCACAGTGTTATCGTGTCTCGTAATATTTCAGCATTGGGTTTTCCGATTGGAGGTTTAACGACCACCGTGAGCAAATTAATCGGCAATAAGCAGTCGCCTGTCCCTAATTTAAGGCCACTGACTCCAGGGAAGGGAGAGTACCACTGCCGTAAGACAAACACAACATCCGTTCTTCACTGTGATACGAACCCGGACCCATTTCGAACGAATGATCAGAAGTCATCGCTTAGACCACTGCGTCATCGGGGTGGCATATTTCAACATTAGCTAAGGATACAGGAATTGCAATTTTTCCGTAAAAATAAACTAATTTAAATATGATCACTAATAAATCTAAACTTTGAGTTTCTACTGAAAAACTAATAATATATCTTTAGCATGGTAAATTTCATTCTGTGAATGATTTATATTGCGAGAGGATACCCATATTCTGTGCTTCGATTCTGCCTTTGAGGTTTTGGACTACTTGGTAGCATTTCTGTACACAGGCGTATGGCGTGTAAATTTTTGGAATTAAGTTTTTGGCATCATATTGATTTTGAAGTGTTTGCTTGATCGCATAGTCTTGGAAATGCCTTGAGCATAGAGCCTGTTTTCATCGAATTCCGTAATGCAGTGTGCAACATTATCATCTGTGTTTTGTTATATTTATGGTAACCTAATAAATTAGTCAAGACCACTTGCCCTACTAGACCTTGTAATATTTCGTACATCGTAAGATTTGAAACTTTCTAAACTTTGATTCCGAGCACATTAGGCAAACATCATATTCCAGAATTAACGTATGAATTATGCATATTCATTCTCATTAATATTGAGAAGCTGTATATATGGAGAAGCTATTTGAAATTTTAGAAATACCATGGTAAATGCATTGGATTATGAGTAGTTCAGAAACATGTTAACTTACGGAGAAAGTGAGAGAGTAACATACTTGCAGGTGATCATTTTAGAAAGTGTAGTAATTTACAGCTCCAGGTAATCACTTGATTCAATCATATTCTTAGAACTGACACGCAGTGTGCAATTTTATGATTAGAGGAAAACTGGAGGGATGAGGATCTCACGAAAACTGAAAAGGTATGGCAGAAGGGAGATCAACCAGATGACCGAAAGTTGGCCCACACAAAACTTGGGTGGCGTCGGTCAAAATCTTCTAAACAAGCGATTATTTATTTGCATAGACATATACGATATACAGGAAGCACCGTTAGCAACTATTAAAGAAAGACATTCACATCTAAGTCTACCAATTACGTTCAGGATAAGAGCTTGTCTGTCTTAAATTAAAGGCATTTGTAAAAGCGAAGTATTTGTAACAGAGGTTACGAGAGATGGCAACTATTGAAAAACTTGCTTATAGCTCGTGCCATGCACAGCTGAAAAAGCTATGAGGGAAATTTCTATAACAAAAATCGTAAAATACATAACCATAATAGACGGCTGAGTTATTAATGGGTTGTGTATGAGATAGTTTTGCAATTAGCTCTACCTTCGTTCAAGCTATGCAAAAGTATTAGAAGATTGGTTTGCACGCCATCGCCGTTGTCGTTCTCTATTTAGGCGACGTTTTCTTTCAGCTTTATCTTCTTCCATCTTGTACTAAAAGAAAAAAAAATCCACGGAACCAATAATGTTTTAAATTTCCATCACAGTGACTCAAAACTACGACTGCAGTTACTTTCTTACAATTTTACTTGTTCCGTTTCATGAAATAAAATAATGCTGATTCCTTTTTATGGAATTACTCTGCAATTTTATTCCTTTTTATGAAATTAATCTGCAATGACAAGAAAATGAAATCAGACACGACATAACACCTACGTAACAGAACAAACGTCGCAGATAGTTGTTCGAGCACGTGCGTGTTACCACAGATGAAGTCGTTGGTTTTACCAGCTTTATTTTATTTTCCGGTATTTCTCCTTGATTTTCACGTTTCGTGCGGTAGCGGTGAGCTTAGTTCCGATTTCGGCCATCGAATAAAAGCAGATGGCGCTGCAAGTACTGAATGACGCTAGAGGGTTGACGTCAGATCCTTAAAAATATACATAGCCTATATTATATAGGTTTATTACAGAATATAGGTTTCCTTGAATTGTTCGTAAGGGAGAAAACGGCAACGTATTTCGGCTAAACTGTATACATGTGCGTTCACATACTAAGACTATCAATTTTCAAATAAATCCATTGTTTTTATTTTGTGACTTTACATAGTACAGCAAGAGAAATAAAAGTGAGCAAAAGTACATTACGGGTAATAACGTGAATAAGCAAAGTAATTCTGTAATATTAACATTACACAACTTAACAAGAAGTGTGTATGTTTGTGCAAAAATCTTCGCACGTTGTTCTTGAGTAGCTAAGGACATTTATGTACATTGAAGTATATTACATCTAATGTATGAGAGCAATAATATCTGCGACCATTTGCAATAGGCTGACTTATTACTGACATAATAGTACCTGCGATCATCTGCTACAGGTAGACTTTTTTTATATAATGTAATCACTACGTAAATTCTAGTATATTAAATATTTGTTTTCCATATCTTATATCCTTGAAACTAACAATACTATTCTTTGACGTATATTTAACCAGACATAACGAATCACTTGGAGGTAACGTTATTAATAAAAGTCAAGTGTATTTAAATATGTTCAGTCCATATATAAAAATTATTCTTTACTATCTCATATGATATTGAAAGTCAGATGAAATTAAATATGCTAAGTCCAAATACGAAATAATCTTCTTTACTGTCACAGATGATTAAGTTGGATGTATGTCACAATTCCAGGTAATTTATATTTTCCAGGATTCAATCATATGGTTCTATGTGATGAAATGTCCTCTAATGAAATCTTTCAAATATTTATGAAAACATACTTTGTGACGATGAAACACATCAAAAAATAACCAAGGGAATAAATTGAAAGGCTAAAACTTCAAGTCATAGTCCATAGCGTTCTCAAGTAGTATTTGATGATCTTCATAGATTGTTATGTCTTTCGGTGTTTAAACACCATCCTCAGGCAGAAGTTGTCATCACTTGAAGACACAGGAGCCTTGTGAGAGGCCCCTATATACCTATATGATCACTATAATGCATGCCGCCTACGTTGATGAAACTGAATTATTCGATGTTAATCGATATGCTCCTGTAGCTTACTAAATGCACTTTTTTAATCAACTATAAATCACATTACTTACTACAACAATTCGATATCATTCCCTGAATTACAATTTTATATACTTTAAAATAATTTCGGCATTCTCTCCTCCTCGACTAACATTCTCCTTGGTAAAGGCAAATATATTGGGTTATTTTTGTTACAGTTGTTCTCTTTAGTTCGTTCAATAACGATCGTCTCAGCATAACGTATGGCACGTTCAGTTTTATGTCTGCATACAATTGCTATATTTTAAAAATCCGGCACTGCTTCTGTTTTACAGCAATATTCCATTAAGGACGTGCACATTTTTTTGTTTTTCCAATTATTTACATGCTGTCCTAATCGTTTACTTAATCGGTTTTTAGTACTTCCTATATAATACTTATTTTCAGTACTCACGGTGTGGGTGGTGGGAATACGTTATACACCCGATTGATCGAGAACTCTTGTTTTATCTCTATTTTTTAACACTAAATCTCTGTATGTGTTCACAGATGTACCTATTCTTTTATTTTGGAGTTTACACTGTTTTTTTAAGTAGGTACTTATTTTTGGAACATACGGGAAACTTCCACAGTACTGAACATCAACCCTAGGATTATTTTTGGAATGTAATTCATAGAACGATCACTTATTTATTTGATCGCATAACTCTCGCAGAAATCAATGTCTAAGTAATCTCCACAAAAATAGGCTCTTACGCCATAAAACGATTACGTTGCCGTTTTGACCTGTTTGTTTTATTACTTACTTGCTCATTGCTATGGAATTTCAAACACTTAAAAAGTCTTCAAGAACTTGACTTTTTATGTTTCCGAGCGAAAAACTGCGCATTTGATAGGATCGTTAAAAAAAGGAGAATATTTGATAACAATGCTATTCATTGGGAAAAAAAAATTCCTGCCACTATGTGAAATACTGGATTCCAAGGGATAGGAAAAGTCCCAGAAGAAGATGACATGGGAGATGGGTGGATGAAATTCGAAAGCATGCGGGAACGACATGGAGGAGACAGGCCCAAGACAGAACGTTGTGGAAAAAACTTGGGGAGACCTTCATCCAGCAATGGATTAATAATGGGTGATGATGATAGGAAGTAATTCCAATGCATCTTTGATCTTTGCTTTTATAGGACATTTATTAAAATTTTGAATAGTTAATTTTGAGAAAAGTGTCATTTCCAGCCGGCATTTTGTTTTTGTAAAATCAAATATCACACCTGTGACTTATTCAATATATACATGAATCCTGAAATAAATTAAATTTAAGATTAATAGCATTTTACGCCTTTAAATGATGCCCAACATTTTCTGCACTCCAGAAAAAGAAATTTCACACGGCGACCGACTTTTACGATCTATTCAAAAACAATTTCCCTTTGAATATCGACAAGAACTTGTAGATGGAATCAAGTGATATTAATCGTAGATTAAACTTACGCTGCATACAAATCATCGCGATGATATATGCGGTATTAATTAATTCAATCAGTAAGCCATCTTTTATCATACCCTTCTTTACTGAACGCGAACCTTTTCGTTTACGTTGGACTCACTATCAGCCGTTGCCATAAAGCATAAACAAATCTAAGATATCGACGTACGTTCAGAAAATAATCTAACGGAGAAGCACCGTAATTTACTTAAGAACATAAACTGTAAAAAATAAGGTTAAATTAGAAATTTTTGTCACAACGTTTGGGAAGGAAACATTCAGAAACTAAGTCTCATTAAAAAGGGCAAAATGAATTTAAAGAAACGGGGTTCAGAATGGTTTCTGACTAAAACGAAGTGCTGAAACTTCTCCCGACACCTCCAAATGAATACAACGTTGCTTTTAAATTTGACGTAGGACAAGTATTAACTGTACCTGGTTATTAAATACAATAGCTTCTTGAAGGAAATATTGATTTCTATATGTTCCTTTTTGCAAGTGTGAATCTTTATTTTCTGGTATAAACTTCAAATTGAAATTATCTGAAAACGTTGTGATTATTATGCACGGTATACATTTTTAGCAAATTGTTCGTGTGCCTTATCAAAAGTCGAGCTCCTGAAACCTTCTCCACAGCTCTTCACAAACACCTTGTGATAATTCCAGCAGCAGCCACGAGTAAACAACCTCTATCCAGGAGATAGATACCTTTAAGCCCCTCAAGTGCGGAAATTAAGAAATATGTATATGCCACTTTACAAAGTTTATTATATTATTTTACAATCCCCCCCAGTCTTTATCCTATTTTATTCTCAAAGCTGAGCACTTCAGACGAACTAATTAGTGATAACTATAAATTAAAATGAGTGTGTCAACTTTTATGACCCATCAAAGTTCGTGGACATAATATATATGGTAACACCAGCGGCGATCTTGGTAGTTAAATGCTTGACGTGGAACGTAATTTTATAACTTTGCGAACGCGTAAATTTATTGCCGCCACTGAGCTAAAAAACATGGACTCGGAAAGAACATAAATGACTACACTGCGGAATTTTTAGCATAATCCCTAATGAATTACGTTCATTTCAAGAATTAATGACAGTCTTTAAGCCGTCCGAATGACTATAGCGTGACCGAAAACTTAATGAAACCGCAAATGAGGTCTTTTTTTTCTCATCATGTTTAGTTAATTTTCTGGTATTGGACTTTTTTTCTTATCTGTTTCACCAAGCATGCTGCTTTTCCGGTACACCATAATTAAACTATCAGATTTATTCTCTGATCATATTTCGCGATATGTTTTTATTTGCTTTAATTAGACCATGCGAGCAAAATAAACTAAACGACACCTTTTCTATGCACTTAAAGATCAGCTATATATATATGCGACTTTGTTGAGTGCTATAAATGCATGGGTTCACATTCCGGTGTGACCACTTGCCGAGTCTAATGAATTACAAAATTTGTGGCAGGTTGCCAAGAAGGTACTAGAGTGATAGAATATTGGTCTTATGAATGAGAGGAACCGTAGTATGGTTTTCAAAATACGCGCAGTGGTGTTTTTTCCACACAGAATTTAAGAGGACTTCTATCATATCATATCATATCTTTCAGAGGTTGGCTCCTCAAAGAAAGACAATCTAACAAATAAACATTTAACATATAATACAAACCACCAGATAATTTTTTAACTGATAATTTATTTACTGTTGCCGTACATAATTTCTCCATTTACAGCGATCTTGACACACAACACGGGCTTCACTGACATTCATTACACGACGACGTACCTTCTATACTTCATACTAATAATCTTTTTCTGATTCAGGCACTCCTGAATCTGATCCTCCCATGACTTCCTTGGCCTTCCTCTGCCTTTCTTTCCTGCCACTTGGGTCGAAATGTTTTTCTTAGTAAGCATCTCATCACTTATTCTTTCAACATGACCAAACCACCTAAGAATATTATTAGTCTCCACCTTGCTAAAGATATTTTGCTTCACATTACACAACTGCAACACATCTTCATTCCTCACATGATCTGAATGTGTCTTCCCACAAACACCCCGTAAGTAACGCAATTCTCCGGATGTCGCTTCTGTAGTACCCATGTTTCACTGACATACATCAGAGCAGGAACAATTACACATTCATACACAGCCATTCGGGACTCTTTTGAGAATCCATCATTCCTGTAAAAACCTCCTAAAGCGGCTATGACTTTTAATGAGAGTTCACTCGCCTACTAATTTCACCATCCAATTTGTTCTCTCTGTGAAACATGCTTCCCAAATATACAAACTCAATCACCTGGTCAATCACGGTGCCATTTAGACTTATATTACATTCAGTACTACCAGTTCCTCAATCAAAAACCTTAACTTTGGTTTTTGCTCTTACTTTAACTCAGTTTGCATTTCATACAAACTTCGTACATCCGTGACAACATGGCCTGCAACTCAATTTTGCTTTCTGCTGACAGAACTGTGTCATCAGCATACAGCAATCTGCACACATGGGTATTACCAAGACATAACCTAGTATTGTCCATCTTGGCATCACGCATGCATGCATCCATAAATATATTAAAAAGCCATGGCAACATTGCACAACCTTGCCTGACTCCTGCACCAATGGGAAACCATTTTGATACGACACCATTCACTTGTGCACAAGCTCTACTGCCAGCATACATGGCTTTCACACTTTTAAGTAGATTCCCAATAACACCATATTCATTCAGCACCTTCCACAGAGGTATCCTATTTACTGGATCGTAAGCTTTCTCTAAATCTATGAAGGTAGCAAAAACTTTCTTACCAACAGCCATATACTTTTCAATCATCTTGCGTAATACAAAAATTTGGTTAGTGCAGTCTTTACCAGGCATACCACTCTGACCCTCCCACACTTCCTCTGATGTAAGACCTCGTGTTGCCATTGATATGAGTCATGCAAATATTTTTTAATTTTCAAGTTGGGCAAGCAAATCCCCGTCATATTTTCAATTTCTGAATATCAAGAAATTACCACTGATCTAAAGCTCTAGGTACAGAAGTGATTCAAATGCATAGCCGCCCATTCTTTACTTATAAGTATCGCTCTATTCAAAGCAGTTAGACCATTAGTGGATTTAACATTAATGCCAAGGAAAATATTCACTAATCTCCGTTTCTTTTTAATTTCTCTAATTCAGAAAGGAAAAAAAAACTGTGAAAGTTACTTAGTAAATTTTTAATTGCGTCACCAATTTCATGGCTGCCAAACATACCGTCTCGATCCTTTTAAAGTTCTAACAACTACGCGTTACGTGTAACATAATAAAATATCCGTGTATTTTTGATATTGTGAAACTCAGTATTAAGGGTATAATTGCAAAAACATATAAATGGATTAGGTACATGTATAAATGAATTTAAAAAGCAATAGAAACCACAGTAAAATGTCAAGAATAGCGTAGAATTATGTGTAAAAGTAAAAAATATATAACAGGAAAACGTAAAACTGAGGTTCCACGGTATGTACTAAGATAATTTCCGGACAGCCTATTAATCTCATCATAATTAACTTCGTCTGACAATAAATTCATAAAAACTTATTTTTTCTATCCATTTCTTTGCGGTATTTTTTTACATTAAGACCTGCAATTAGGCAATGCTATTAAACCTAAGAGGGAGGTATTAAAACCCCCGCTAGCACAACATTGCATCCCTTTTCCTAAATAGCTGTTCTAGAACGAGTTACACTATAATTGTGCTGTCCTAGAACCAGTTACCATATAAATGTACTTCCTTAGAACGAGTTACCCTATAACTGTGCTGCCCTAGAACGAGTTGCCCTCTATTTGTGCTCAGGGCCGGATTGAACTTTTGCGTGGCCCAGGACGAAATTTCATAACTAAAGTTTTGTCGCAATAGAAGACTTTTACTCAAGTTATGAGGATAATGGCTGTGAAATAAATCTCGCTCTTGTGCCATGACCTTTGATCCCATTTCGATGATATTAAAAATAATTGTTTCAGTATACCATTTGTACCAACATACTAAAGTTTCGTTAACGATAGAAGCATTTTTACTCAAGTTATGAGGAAAATGGTTATGGAATAAATATCGCTCCTGTGTCCTGACCTTTGATCCCATTTCGATGACATTCAGCTTAACCACTTCAATATACTTCAGGAACAACATGATAAAGTTTTGTCACAATCGAAGCATTTTTATGTAAGTTATGCCACATAAGGGCGATGTAATGGATGCCGCTCCTATGTCCTGACCTTTGACGCCATTTTGCTTATTTTCTACAGGGTTTGTCCCCAGATTGTCTCCTACCACATACTAAAATTTAATTGAAATTGAATAATTTTTACGCGAGTTACCGGGTGGACAGACAGACGGACAAAGCTGGAGAATATACGCTTCTTCAACCTACAGTTGGAAAACGTAAAAATATATTTTTGAGTGCCTTGCGCCCCAAATCTTTAAAAAAATAATAACAATAAATATAGAGAATTCTAGCAAAAACAATTTTATTTTTGTTTTGTAAAGTGCGGGGCCCTTGCCCCTATGGTCCAGCCGGCCCTGTTTGTGTTGCGCTAGAGCAAGTTACCCTATAATTGTGCTGCCCTATAACGAGCTACCATATAATTGTGCTGCCCTAGAACCAGTTACCATATAAATGTGCTTCTCTAGGAAGAGTTACCGTACAATTGTGTTGCCCTTGAACGAGTTGCCCCATAATTGTGCTGCGCTAGAACGAACTACACTATAATTGTGCTACCCAAGAACGAGTTACCCTACAATTGTTCTGTCCTATAACGGGTTGTCCTATATTTGTGCTGTGTTATAGCGAGTTACCCTATAATTGTGCTGCCCTGTGACGAGCGACCCTATAATTGTGCTGCCCTATAACGAGTGATCCTATAATTGTGCTGCCCTAGAGCCAGTTACCATGTAAATGTGCTACTCTAGGAAGAGTTACCCTACAATTGTGTTGCCCTAGAACAAGTTGCCCCATAATTGTGCTGCGCTAGAGCAAGTTACCCTATAATTGTGCTACCCTGGAACGAGTTACACTATAATTGGGCTAACCTAGAATGAGTTACTTTATGCGAATTTGTTTCTGTATATGAAGTGACGGATACAACGCTTTCATTTCATGTTTTTTTTGTAGGTTATGTCCTTCACTATAAAAGTGAATCAGGCGATTGGGCCGAAGAGATCCATATACAACCTCAAAAGAAAAGTCTCATTGTGAAGAGCCTTCGTTGTGGAACTAAGTACCATTTCACCCTCACAGCATTTAACAGTGCAGGAAGAGGAGAACCCAGTGATGAAATAATAGCACAGACAACAGGAATAGGTACAAAAGCATTCTCTTTCAGTTTATTTTTATCCTATCACATTTTTTCTGAACTGATGTGTGTCGGGTTTAAAGCCTTTTAATCTGTGCACGATGTTGTTCCACTGTATCATTATCATGTTTCTTTATTTTATGCCTCATGCCGGACTTTAATGAAAGCCAGCCATGAGGGATTCATAAAGTATTGTTATTTATTTACTTATTTTCTTCCTAAATCATATTTAAACACATCTTTTACTCACTTTCATACCATTTACTTAATCTAAAGATTTATCTAAAAATGCGAAATTCCCCCCCCCCGTGCATGATACGGGTGAAAAAGCTGTGACTAAGATTTTTGTAACACGAATCGCAAATTATATACACTATATTGACAAAAGTCACCGGACACCTAGAAGAGCAGCACAACATAGCGTTTATTGACATACATTAGTACGGTGTCTGTCCACCTTTGACCTTAATGCATGCACTGACCCTTCGAGACATGCTTTTGACAAGGTTTTGGAACACAGCGATAGGTATGCGCTTCCATTCAGTACATAATGCTGCCGCTAACTGTTGCTTAGTACTAGGCCTTGGTTCCAAACTTCTTATGCGGCGCTCTAATTCTTCCCATATGTGCTCTATGGGATTAAGATCACGGCTCTGTGCTGGCCAGTTCACACACGAAACGGAATTATCATCAAATCACGCTCTAACAGTTCTTGCTTTATGGATCGGTGCATTGTCCTACTGATACCAACACGGTTCGATTCCATATTATTGCCCCAGAGTTGGTAGGGCATAACTGTCCAGAATATCGAGGTAGACGTGCTAGTTAACAGATTTGTCCACGATAACCAATGGGACGGGACCAAACTACGAAAAACAACCCCACACGAGTACACTGCCAGCTTCAAACTTGACCGTAGGAACAGTACACTGTGGTAGATAGGGTTTCCCCGGCTGCCACCATACCCACACACGGCCATCAGACTGATGGATCGTGTATCTGGATTCATCAGTCCATAGAACGCATTTCAATTGATCTACGGTCCACGATGAATGTGTTTTGCACCATGCCAAACGTCGAGTAGCATTCCGACTGGAGATGAAAGGCTTATGAGCAGCAGCACTACCACGGTAACCCATGAAATGAAGTTCTCTACGAATGGTATGTATAGATACCGAGGTTGCAGCATTGTTACTCACCTGTACACTGAGGTCTTGGGCAGTACTCCGTCGATTAGCTGCAACGATTCTGCTTATAGGCTTCGACGTTTTCTATCACTGATTTTCTTTCTTCTGCCGGTACGACTTGCTGCTTCAGGCACGCCACGTGTCTTTCATTTATTCGGTACATCCAAAACAGTTGACTTGGGTATGTTTAAACGCCTCTCGGTTTCTCTTATGGACAACCCACTAATATAACAGCCAACAATCTTTCCTTTCTCAAAGTGAGCTCTCTCCCGCCGCGGCATTTTCACTCAACCTCACAGTGCGATATGATCGCGGTCAGCTGCAGTCTTGTTTTTATACCGATTGCACCTGCACTTTGCATCGTAACAACGCAGCGGATCCATTCATTTACTTTTGAAGGGGTTTCTGGCGACTTTTGTTAATATAGTGTATACATAACTATAATAAACGGTTGAATTATTAATCGGCAATTGAAAAGATAGATCACCAACAGCTAAATTTTCGTAATAATCCCATTCGTTATTCCGCTTACTCCTTTATATGAATTACTTTTTATAAAATTACTCTGTAATTCTATTCGTTTTTAGAAAATTACTCTGCAATGCAAAGAAAATGAAATAAAACACGACATAATATCTGCGTAACAAAACAAACGTCGCAAACAGTTGTTTGAGCACGCGCGCGTTTCCACAGATGAAGTCGTTTGTCTAAATAACTTTATTTGATTTTCCGGTATTTCTCCTTTATTTTACGTATCGTGCGATAGCGGTGAGCTTAGTTCCGATTTTGGCCACCGGATAAAAGGAGGTGGCGCTGCAAGTACTGATTGACGTCAGAGCGTTGACATCAGAGCATTAGGAACAAACGTAGCCTATTATATAGGTTTGATTCTATTACATCTTTCATACAGATCTGTCAAAGTATCTTTGCGGGGTGGAAGCCTGCCCGGGAGAAAATTACCCGGAGAAGGTTTTATACAATTTACTTAGATTTACCCCATTAGGGAGCACTATGAAGAAATCCATATTGAAGTGATTCTTTAAAATGAGAGAAAATAAAAAACAAAACAAATAACAGTAGAAGAAAGTGAAAGTACGAAACAATGTAGCCACAGGAAGAGAAACAGTTCATGAAAATGGAAATAAGTGAACAAAATTCCACTATTCAAGCAAATGCACGAAATTGTCGAAACGCAGAAATAAAAAGATATTTTGTGAAAGAAATACGGGATTACGCCATATAATACAAATTTTGAAGATGACAATCCGATTTTTGTCGTAAGTGTTACAAGGATGGTAAGTCAGATCATATCCGAAAACTTGAAAATTTTCATCGTCCTGGAGCGGGACTCGAACCCGCGTCTCCCAGAAAGCGCCCGGGTATGCGAACCACTACACCACCCAGAACATCCAAGTTTCAAGTTTCTGATCAATTTGAATATAACCATCACAGGATTTGCTAGACGAAGCAACCGGCATTCATGTTTAGCGAATCTGGAGGTTAAGAATCTTATCCCGTGTTTGCCCAGAGAAGCAGATAAATCATGAAAGAAATACGGGATTACGCCATATAATACAAATTTTGAAGATGATAATCCGATTTTTGGCGTAAATGTGACAAGGATGGTAAGTCAGATAATATCGAAAACTTGAAAATTTTCATTGTCCTGGAGCGGGACTCGAACCCGCGTCTCCGAGAAAACGCCCGTGTATGCTAACCACTACACCACCCAGAACGACCAAGTTTCAAGTTTCCGATCAATTTGAATATAACCATCACAGGATTCGCTAGTCGAAGCAACCGGCATTCATGTTTAGCGAATCTGGAGGTTAAGAACCGGCATTCATGTTTAGCGAATCTGGAGTTATCCAGTGTTTGCCCGGAGAATATGCAAATTGATCGGAAACTTTAAACTTGGTCGTTCTGGGTGGTGTAGTGGTTAGCATACCTAGGCGTTTTCTGGGAGACGCGGGTTCGAGTCCCGCTCCAGGACGATGCAAATTTTCAAGTTTTCAGATATTATCTGACTTACCATCCTTGTCACATTTACGCCAAAAATCGGATTGTCATCTTCAAAATTTGTAATAACATAACTATGCCCGAATCTTGAGGTGTTTTCACAGCCCGTCGAATAAGTAACGTTAGCTTGCAGCAAAATATCCTAAGCATGCAGTAATTAGACCCTCAAGTGCTTTGTACAAAATCACTTCTTTTTGCCAAGAGTATTATAGAAAACGAATCTCTGGGAATATTTTGTTCACCTTTCGAGCGGTCATCTCAAAAGGAAATACAAATTTCTTTCAAAAATGGAGAACGCTATTTTTAGACACCAATGACCGAAAAGTGGTGTTCTTAATTTTTACGATCTTTATGAAAACTGTACCGTGATTGATTAACTCAAAGAACTACATATCGAGTTCAATGTCATCAGGAGTGAGGTGGAATTTTTCTATTTTGTAAAATATGTGATTAATGAAGTGAAGTTATGCATGGCAAAATGCTTAGTAAACAAAACCTCTGCACAGAAAGTGCGGTTCAGCAAAATGCCTGCTGACCTGTCCAAAATATATCATTCTTAAATAGTTAATAGAAGATTGAAATCACAGTGGTGGCCAAAATTGAGGACACTTTTTGAAAATTTCATGTTTTGCCAATTTGCAATCTTACAGGAAATGTTATGTTTCACTAAATGCAAATGTTTATATATCAAATGAAAGAGAATTTAATGCCCAATTCGTTACAAAAACAGAATTCAAATATCTGCAGTACCAAAAAGGTTATGCTCACTTTAAGTCTAAAAAAACAAACACAGGCGAGATTCAGTTAAGAAGCGGAATCTGAGTGCAAACCTACTGGCCAATCACAGTCCTTGTTCTGAGGATCAATCAAATAACAGTAGATGCGATGCATCAAGTGTCAAGTTGAGAAAAGTCAGTTTTGCTCTTTGTTCTGTAGAAGAAAAATGGTTATTGGTGTAAGGGTAGCGCAATTAGAGTTTGTGTGCATACTTTTAGTATTTCTGAAATTTAAAGTGTAGATAATAAATAGCGGAATGACACCAACGGAAAGAGTTAATTGGATATCAACGGAAAGAAGCAGGATTGTTGTATTACGTGAATCAGGTCTTTCCTATGCTGAAATTGCAAGGGAAGTAGGTGGGATACTGACGCCATCTGGAGTACGAAAATTGTGTTAATGTTATCAGGAAACAAAGTCACCGAAAACCAAAGCAGGAAAATACCAGAAAAAAAATTGCACAAAATCAGCTCATGGCAAAAGAATAAAAAGCTGCGTCTTAAGGATAGTAGAATTTCATCTCGGGACACCAGAGGTGAACTGAGTTCAACTGGTGTTTCTGTCAGCTCAAGAGCGATAAGGAGAAGACTATAAGATACGGAACTAATCTTTAGCAGCGCCAGAAACGCCTATAGTGGGCAAAAGACGACATTAGATGGTCAGAAGATCAGTGGAGGCAAACTATTTGGAGTGACAAAAGTAAGATATCCTTATTTTTTAGTGACGAGCCGGAATACTCTGCTGGCCACCCAAAATGCAACACCAAGAAGGTAGCATCCGATTGGCCTGAAATTCGCAGTATGCGTTGCACGCGAGAGGACATGCGAACGATTAGCATTGCAGGGCATATGCAAATCATGTGCGCCCGGCACGCCACCGAGAAGCACTATAAGAAGGGAGCACAGAAAGCGTGGGGTAATTAGTGGAAGTGTGTTGTGCTGCCGAACCTGTTCGTGGGAAACTTCCTGATGCCTCGTCGCAGAATACGGCAGTCATTCTATCACGTTTTGGAGTTCGACAGAGGATGAATAGTTCCGTATCGCGACAGCGGTTTATCGTACCGAGACATCGGCGCCCGTGTGGGACGACATCCAGCCACAGTGAGGCGAGTATGGATTTGGTGGGTGCAGGAGGGACAGACGGACCGACGTGAGCGATTGCCGCAGCCACGGCACACCGCCAAACGAGAGAACCGGCATGTTGTGCGGCGGGCATTGACGACTCGCACGGCCACATCGCGAACGTTAGCGCCGGAATTAGGATGTGTTGCGCAACAACCTGTGTCAGCACGTACCGTTCGTCGTCGTCTGCAGGAGCAGGGACTTGTCGCACGGCGCACCTTGCTCCGATTACCATTGACGTTACACCATCGGCGAGTGCGGCGGCAGTGGGCCGTTGAACACCGCACCTGGACTACGGAATGGTACGACATTGTCTTCTCCGACGAATCCCGCTTCTGCCAACAACACCACGATGGTCGGATCCGCGTAAGGCAGCACCGCGGCGAGAGAATGCATGACGCCTGCATTATGCATTGCCATACCGGTCCGTCGCCTGGCGTTATGGTTTGGGGCGCAATTGGATATGACACCCACAACCCTCTGGTACTCATCGCCGGTACACTCAACAGCCACCACTACATCTCCGACGTTTTGGAGTCTGTAGTCCTCTCTTACATGCAGAGCCTGCCAGCGGCCACGTTTCAACAGAACAATGCACGCCCGCGAGTGGCACGTATCCTGCAACAATTCCTTACTGCCAACCAGGTGTCACTGCTGCCCTGACTCGCCTGTTCTCGCGATATGTTGCCTATCGAACACGTCTGATCGATGATCGGCAATCTAGTGGCCGGGCAAGCTCCACCCGCGGCTACACCTGACGAACTGTGGCAACGTGTGGAAGTAGCCAGGACCGACATACCCCAAGCCACCATCCAAAGCCTCTTTCGTTCGATGCCACGGCGAGTAGCGGGCGTTATTGCTAGCCATGGAGGCCACACGAACTATTGATGTCTGCGTGTTCCAACAAGTCGGACGTGCCTGTAAGCTCAATCGTTTCACCTTTGTATCTGTTGTTATGTGTCCAGTAAATCTGGCTTTGCTATCTCGTGTCCTTCTTGGTGTTGCATTTTGGGTGGCCAGCAGTGTATGTGAGATATCGAGTGGGAGAAGAACTACTTCTTAACTGCATGAAGGCAACCGTAAAGCACCAAACAAGTGTTATTATTTGGTCATGTATGGTAGCAGATGGTGTTATCCGCTTTCATGTAATCGACGGCACGCTAAACGTTAGAAAATATGTTGACACCATCCTGGAACCAAAACTGTTACAACTTCCTTCAGGGATCCCTTTCATGACGAAGCCCCGTTTCTTTTTCAGCGGGATTAAGTTCCCTGCCACACAGATCACATATGCAAATAGTGGTCCACAGCAAAAGAGATTCCATTGTTGACCTGGCCAGGAAATAGCCATAACCTGAATCAGATAGAAAATTTTTGGCACCGTTTGACGAATGAGGCTTCCATCAAAAAAGGCAATTAATTTTTTAAGCTATAATTGTTTCCTGGAACCAAGTAATAGCGAAGGCAGAGCTTCAGATACTTATTAGCTCAATGAGACGTCACTGTGCTGCTGCTGAAAATAATAAAGGCTACACTACTAAATACACTGCTGGCCACCCAAAATGCAACACCAAGAAGGACACGAGATAGCAAAGCCAGATTTACTGGACACTTAACAACATATACAAAGATAAAACGATTGAGCTTACAGGCCCGTGCGACTTGCGGAACATGTAGACATCAATAGTTAGTGTGGCCTCCATGGCTGGCAATAACGACCGCTACACGCTGCGGCATCGAACGAAAGAGGCTTTAGATGTGGGCTTGGGGTATGTCTGTCTATGCTGCTTTCACACGTTGCCACAGTTCATCAGGCGTAGCCATGGGTGGTGCATGCCGGGCCACTCGATTGCCGATCAGCGACCAGACGTGTTTGATGGGCGACATATAGGGTGAACACGCGGGCCACTGCAGCGGTGACACCTGGTTGGCCGTGAAGAATTGTTGCACGATGCGCGCCACGTGCGGGCGCGCATTGTCCGGTTGAAACGAGGCCGCTGGTAGGTCCTGCAGGTAAGGGAGGACTACAGACTCCAAAATGTCAGAGATGTAGCGGTGGCTGTTGAGTGTACCGGCGATGCGTACCAGAGAGGTGCGGGTGTCATATCCAATTGCGCCCCGGACCATAACGCCAGGCGACGGACCGGTATGGCAATGAATATTGCAGGCGTCATACAGTCTCTCGCCGCGGTGCCGCCACACGCGGATCCGACCATCGTGGTGTTGCAGGCAGAAACGGGATTCGTCGGAGAAGACAATGTCGAGCCATTCCGTAGTCCAGGTGCGGCGTTCAACGGTCCACTGCCGTCTCACTCACCGGCGGTGTAACGTCAATGGCAATCGGAGAAATGGGCGCCGTGCGACAAGTCCCCGCTCCTGCAGACGACGTCTAACGGTACGTGCTGACACAGGTTGTTGCGCAACACCCCGTAATTCTTGCGCTAACGTTCGTGACGTGGCGGTGCGAGCCGTCAAATCCCGCCGCCCAACATGCCGGTCCTCTAGTTTGGTGGTGTGCCGCGGCTGCGGCAATCTCTCACGTCAGTCCGTCCGTTTCTCCTGCACCCACCGAATCCACACTCGCCTCACTGTAGCTGAATGTTTTTCCACACGGGCGCCGATGTTGTCCCACATCGCGATAAGCCACTATTTTTCCTCTGTCGAACTCCGAAACGTGCTGGAATGACTGCGGTATTTTCCAACAAAGCATCAGGAAGCTTTCCACACCCAGGTCCGGCAGCACAACACACTTCCACTACTTTTACCCTGCCTTCTGTGCACTCATTTTATAGTGTTTCTCGGTGGCGTTCCGGGCGCACATGATTTGCATATGCCCTGCAATGCTAATCGTTTGCGTGTCCTCTCGCGTGCGACGCATGCTGCGAATTTCAGGCCAATCGGATTCTTCCTTCTTGGTGTTGAATTTTGGGTTGCCAGCAGTGTAATTATAGTTCTTTGCAATCATAAGTATCTGGTATAACTTTATCGGATTGTAGTGTAAATTCATCATTTTTGCAGTATTTGCAGCATAACTCTTTTGTACTGCAGATACTTCAATTCTGCTTTTATGTATTGAATTTAAAATTTAATTTTCCTTCAGTTGATAGGTAAGCAATTGCATTTAGTGAAACATAACATATCCTATCATACTCCAAAGTTACGGAACATGAAAATTTCAAAAAGTGTCCACAATTTTTGCCACAACTGTAAGTGAACCAGAAATATAAACATAAACTCTGTTTTAACAACCAAACAAAAAGAGACCCTCTTTCTTTTTGACCCTTTAACCGGCGGGAACGAATTATTTCGGAGTTAGAAAACTAATGCTGAAATCACGTCAAACGATTAATTGGCTGTTCTAGGAATTGGGCTTAAAGAGTGGACCTACGCATCAGAAAGCGCTGCTTTTCCCTTAGCTTTGCTATTCAAAGTGGTCATTTAGGGACATGAATGACTATTCCTTTTGACTGATTACCTTCTAAAAGGACTGTATGAATGGCGAAAAACACAAGGAAGGAGAGAAAAGACGTTCGGGTCACAAGTTTCTGCACAGTGGCATGATGTCCGTGCCGTGCGGACTAGCCTTTCTCTATCATGCAAGCAGATAATAACGGACTTGAAGCGTATTACCAGTGAAAAATTTATGATCTGTACTGCTGAGATGAGAGAGTCGTAGTTTTTTGAGGTGGCCCCCGTAAAGCCAGTCAGATATGTGACCAATACTGATAGAGCTGCGCAGAAAACTTGGGTAGCGTTTGGTTCCCGCTCATTGGTCGCTTAAAGGGTTGTAACGTACCAGCAGATGTGACGTACCTGCCAGAAGGACGCACACGACATAAAGGCAGATAGGAATCAGAATAAAATGTCCGCGTAGCTCAACTGGTAGAGTGACTTATTCCGGAGTGAGGGGATCCGGGTTCGAATCCTGGCGTGGACAGAAATGACGGAGAAATTTACTTCGTTATAATGGCGCCCGAACTATCCGGATGACCCGACCGTTCAAAATCTCGCAATGGTGTGATGTTCTTTCCACACCGCGAGATAGGAAAAATAAGAGAATCCCTTCTCTAGCACTGCGAAAAAAAAAATAAAAAAAATAAGGGGGAGATGATGTAACGTACCAGGAGATATGACGTACCTGCCAGAAGGACGCACACGACATAAAGGCAGATAGGAATCAGAATAAAATGTCCGCGTAGCTCAACTGGTAGAGTGACTTATTCCGGAGTGAGGGGATCCGGGTTCGAATCCTGGCGTGGACAGAAATGACGGAGAAATTTACTTCGTTATAGGGTTAAATACTGTTTTTAATCTGTAGAATTCTTCGACATTATCTAACCATCTGGGCTGTCTCTATTTCGTCGCTCCGATGTCCGTGTGGTCTTCGTTGTTGGCCTTGAATCAGTTGTCCGAGATGGGCCTGGGTTGGAGTCCCGGATGTTGCATTGTTGGTGCCTTGTTGAATGACGCTGCCTCTGTTCTTTTCTCAGCTCTTTAACGACCATGACCCAAAAACCTTTTATCACTCCAAACACCATAACGCCCGAAATTGTCTTTTGGTTCACTTCTTTGTTTAATAACAATAATAGTGACTGAGGGTGACTTCTGCTGATCCCTCATAGGTCGAGAAAATTTGAAGATCAGGCAAGGGTAAGAAATCTGACTCACTCTAGACAGGCGTTTCGGGCGGCTATGATCTTTTGTATGCACGGGCGTTTTGGGTGTTATGGTTGTTAAAGGGATGCCTAGAATTTGGGACCGGTGACTGCATATAACCATTAGAGTTGCTAATGGCGATCGACAAACCCGGAAACATAAACAAACCAAAAAATCCGTTTTTTGTTTGTTTATGTTTCAGAGTATTTCAAGAACCTTTGTATTAATAAATAATTATGATTATTTATCAATACAAGGGTTCTTGAAATACTCTGTATTAATAAATAAAAACATCCTCATTGTTTTTAAAAATTCTTAAAATCCGTTTATGCTACTTGAACATGTGTGCCTCGGATTTATATTTCAGGGTAGATATTTCATCAAGATTCTTGAGATGTTCTGCTATATTAACCAAACGAACTGAAACCTCACTGGTTTTAAATATCGTATATATGCCGTCTATTCTATCCAACCATTTGTCTTGAATCTCTTTTTCAAATTGCATAATTCAGCACTCTGAAAGCTCTTGAAATACTATATTTTGACAACTAAGCGAAATGAGAGGCTCACTGTGTTAAAATGTTTTGCAGAATCCGGCAATGCTACGTGATAGATATTCATGTTGGATCTCTATTTCGAAGAGGATAACTCATTATTACTAAGGATTTCGAAAAGACGTCTAGATATTAAAAGCCTTGTAATAAAATTCAAATATCTCAAAATGCGAAGGAATGCCGTGTTGTTCTTAAGTTGTTCCGCAAAAAATAATTTTTAATCTTATAAAACTGTTCACTCGCAAAGTAAAAAAATAAATAAATAAATGTGTAATTTATCGTTTAACAAAAAGGTAAACTCTTTGTGTTTTCGCATGGTAGATTTCTATGAAACATCACAAATAATATATTTCCTTTGTCGGAATGTTTGAACTCTTGTCCCTATTTGGTGGCGCAGTGGAAATAGCGCTTGTCTGTTTGAATTGTCGTATCGCTGCCTCAATCAGTACACACTCATCGTCCAAAAAATAGGTGCACCCAGAAGGAAGCAACCGACAGGAATGAAACTTGGTGAATAGGTTAGACATCGTGAGACATGCAAATGATTCAAGTATCACGCTTGGCCGCGCATGTGATGCCAACAAGGAGGGTCGTAGCGCTGTGCCTGACCGGCGATATAAGGTCGTCTCATTGCGCGTGCTTGCCATTCTGACTCGTGCTGTTTTATTGGTTGCATCCTTTGCAAGCGAAATATGCCTCGGGGAAAAGTTCGGAAGCAATTCGAGCAGTTGGAGAGGGGCTGCATTGTCGTGCTTCAGGAAGCGGGATGGCCTTTTCGCCGTAATGCGCGCCGTACCGGTCGTGCGGATATCACCATAGCACGCTGTTGGAGGCAGTGGATATAACAAGGCACGCAGCAGCAATAGGAAGGTTCTGGAAGACCTAGACGAACCACGGAGAAAGAGGACTGACGGGTTGTCTGACATGCGCGGAGTGACCTACCAGCCACGATTGCGGATATTCAGCGAGCAGTGGTGCTCTCCATGCATCGTCCGATTACTTTCAGCATCATTAGCAGACGGCTGCACGACGTAGAACTACACGCACGCAGACTGATACGTTGACTGCCTTTAACACCACTGCATCGTCGCCAAAGGCTGCAATGGTGTCGTGCCAGACTGTCATGCAAACACTCAGAATGGCAGCGGATGATCTTTAGTGACGAGTCCTGCTTTTGTCTAGGAGGAGACGACCAATGAATCCGTGTGTGGAGGAACCGTGGTCAGCGCCAAGATGAACGGTTTGTTGCCGAGCGTCATACGTCCAGAAGGCCTGGGGTCATGGTGTGGGGTGTAATTGCTTACAATGCCAGATCACTGTTGGTGTTCATTACATGCACTTTGACAGCCCAACGTTACGTTAACGAGGTCATGAAACCAGCGGCACTACGTTTTCTGAACGCTCACTCTGGTGCGATTTTCCAACAGGACAACGCTCGTCCGCATACTGCTGCTGTCACCAGAGCTTGCATTCAAGGCACTGACACTCTGCCAGGGCCAGCCGCATCGCCAAATCTGCGGCCGATTGAAAATGTGTGGGATGCTTTTGGACACGCTACCCGCACTCCGCCCGAACCTTACAATCTGCAGGAACTGCGTGAGAATATTCAAGCTTCATGGGATGGCTTGTCTCAGGACACCATTAGGAACCTGTACATATCCATGCTGAGACGTCTGACAGGCTATTTGAGCAAACATGGCGGACCGATGCCATACTAAAAGACACTGCTTACTGGCTTGTGGCTGAATAAATATTTCCTCAATATTTGATCATTTACTGTCCCTTGTAACATTTACCTTCCTCCCGAATAGCATTGTAATCCGACACGTCCTTGTGTGTACAACTATTTTTTTGACGATGAGTGTACCTTTTTTATTTGTGTATGGTTCAAGAAACATATTTTGCATTTGGACATCACAAACAAAAAATAAGACCTGGGTATTAAAAAATTACTCTACATATTTAATTTTTCCCCGTCATTATTGACGGGCTTTCACCTAGTAAATAAGAAAAATCGATTGTAATGTTTCAGCATCACTTTTTCAAATTGGTTATAATAATTTATTTGAACATAGATAGATGGATTAATACCAAAACTACAGAAACTAAATTTGAATGTGAGTAATCTACGTAAAGCGATTGTTATGGACCAATATACATGGATTTTGCTTGAGAAGAAATGATACGAACTAATTTCTGTTAGTACGAAAATATTGAACGCTTTTGGGGATGTTCTTTTTTGGTCTCACACGTTAATAAACAGCGGAAGTTATTTTTTGCAAATGCATGTGCTTCCATTTCGAATTTATTTCACAGGATGTTTAAAAACTTATTTAAAATTACTGTCTAATGTTGATGTAATAATAGTCTTTCATCTTAAATTAAACGAACAAATTCGAGATATGGTTTTGGATTTTCCTACATTTGTAACAGACAATTCATTAAGAAATTGCTTTTGTGAGCACGTTATTCAATAGTCTTAATGTAAAAAAATAATGGGAGCAATCTCATTTCTATAGATTTTTTTCTTTGATCAGTCATTCACTAAAAATTCGTGCATTTTACTAATTTGAAAGATAACCAAGCTCTAAATATCATTTCCCTTCGATAAATGAAAAAGAAAGTAATAAATTCACGGATAAGTGCTTTCTTAGGAGATTAAAACGATTACTTTGGCTTGAAATTTTCCGAACGCGAAATAAAAATAAAAGAAAGGTAACGTTATGTGGCGAAATAAACCACAAAGTGCTTTAAGATGTTCCTGAATGGAGTTTTAGAAGTTAGGAGAAAGTTAATACCAGCTGTTCTGTACCTAAGAGAATGAGTTTCCTGCATTCTGCTACTGGTAACTAACTCCCTGCGCGCTTTATGGCCAGGAAACTGAAAATTACTTGGAGTCCATTCTCCCGCTCAATGTTGCTCAATGTCACTTTGTCTTATATTCCTCCGTGTCGAACGAATTCTTTCCTTTGTTATCTCTTCCCAATTCCGCCGCTAAGACGTAGAATACATGTCCAAAGTGTCACTCAGACAGAACGGGGGGACTACTTGCAACGTCGTTGTGGGCGAATCTCCTCGCACGTAATGCCCAGCATTAGGACCATGAGAAATCCCCCTCGATAGCTTCGCCACTGTCGTGAGAGTAATCCTATCTTGCAGCTTACAAGGCATTCGACATAATGGCCTCTATTGATCGGGTCACTCAGCATTCTTGCGGTTCGGCTTCAATGGCATCTCACTTGCACACGTTGAAGAGACTTTAGCAAACATGGGACGGATTTATTTCCGTGGCCCTGTCTCTTAACGACATCTGCCATTTGTTCATGAATCCAAACACATGATCTCAGCAGCTAGCGGGTCATCTTCGTATTCTTTATATTCCACATCATCGATAAGAATGCCCCATGTCTTACATAATTTGCTTATTCTGATATGAACTTCCTGTACTGTCCGTTCATCCTCATTTAGCATAGTCTATAAGAAAAGACACAAGAAAATGAATTGGATGTTCTGTTTAAAGAGACAAAATATAAATCTAACGGGAATAGTCTGGTTCAGTTTTCGTAATTATTTCTTAAGCTGAACTACTGAAGTTTCGCCTCGAAAAGGGCAATATAGGATTACCATATATTTTCAGCAGTTTTGAACGCACACAACTGCATAATTCATTCCTTCGTAGTCAGGGTGATGTAGAAGATTTTGAAAGAATACCCAACAAGAATTCTGAAACTTTAATCCATATATATGCACATAATCACCCATTGTCGATCCACTGCTGGATGAAGGTACCCCAAAGCCTTCTCCACAACGTTCTCTCTTTAGTCAGACTCCTCCATGTCACTCCGACATTCTTCCGAATTTCGTCCACCCAATTCCTATAGGGTTTTCTTCTGGTTCTTTTCATGTCCCTTGTAATCCAGGTTAAAATTTCTGTTGTCCAATGGTGGTGAGATCTTCTAGTAGTATGTCCAATCCATTGAAAATTCACCGATTTTTACATTGATCATCATCTCATCTACTCTTGTCATTTTCCTGATTCACGAGCCTCTCTTTTTTTCTTTCCTAGTTATACCAGGCCTGTACTTCTTCATGCTTCTTTGAATTGTTTGCTGCCCTTTCATGTCTTTTTCAGTTACGGTGCATACCTCTGGTACATAAGCAAGGACTTGAAGCATGAATTGGTTAAACACTTTTCTTTTAAGACATATTGGTAAGTTACTCTTGATAATTCCACTGTTTGTTCCAAATGCTCTGCAACTAGTTCTATACGTCAATTAATTTTTTCTACGATGTAGCTCTTACTCAGTTTCTGTAGTCCAAGGTGAATGAAGGCTTCGTGTTGTTCTAAATTTTTCTCTTTCAATCGCAAAAAATCCAGTTCTTGTAAGAGCATTGCACATCAACTTTCTTTGTGTACGTTTTTTTATTTTAATTTTCTTTCTGTAAGTTTATTTTATTTTAATTTTCTTTCTGTAAGTTTATTTTATTTTAATTTTTTTTCTGTAAGTTTATTTTATTTTAATTTTCTTTCTGTAAGTTTATTTTATTTTAATTTTCTTTCTGTAAGTTTATTTTATTTTTATTTTCTTTCTGTAAGTTTATTTTAAGCCTACCTTTTTACTTTTGATAGCAAGTTCCTGGACTATTATCCGCAAGTCCGAGATTGTACTTAAAAAAATGACTACTTCGTCAGCTAAACAAAGGTGGGTTAAATAATCTCAATAAATTTTTATTCCCCACATGATCAAGTAGTTAGTGTTCAGTATCATTCATATGAGCAACTGTCAAACACAATGCGAAAGATTATGTTTTATTATACATTTTCGTTCAGGTCAAAGTTTCTCTAACTGTTTCATGAGATATGCGAACCGAAATTTTCAATTATTCGATCTAGCGACACAAAGGTAAGCGTGAATTAATAAAAAAGCAGGAGTTTACACAATCTGTTTGTTCTGAAAATTTAAAAATTTCAACTACCGCGAATATCGGTAATCTCACGTGATGGGAATATTGTCCTTCAAGAGAAGTACTCTGCCAAGATGCAGAGTGTTTCTCTTCACTTCACGTCGTTCCCGGAAAGCCAAATGATCGTTGCCGACGTAGAACGTCAAAATAATTCTGTTCATTTCACGTCGTTGCCGGAAAGCCAAAGAATAATTTCCTTGCGTACAACAGGATACAGTTTCTGTTCACTTCACGTCGTTCCTGGAAAACCAAAGGATATTTTTTCGGCGTAGGAAAGCAATCGGTTTCTGTTCACTTCACGTCGTTCCCGGAAAGCCAAATGATCGTTGCCGACGTAGAACGTCAAAATATTTCTGCTCACTTCACGTCGTTCCCGGAAAACCAAAGGATATTTTTTCGGCGTAGGAAAGCAATCGGTTTCTGGTCACTTCACGTCGTTCCCACAAAGCCAAAAAGGGTAATTTTCAGTCGTTGAAGTACAGAATGATTTTGTTCACTTCCCGATGTTCCCACAAAAAGCCAAAGGAAAAGTTTTCGGCGTAGAAGAGCAGAATGTTGTTTCCTTTCACTTCACGTCGTCCCTGGAAAGCAAAAGGAATATACGATCAGCTAGGAAGTTAGTATGACACTGCGTCAGCAAATGAAATAACGCCTAAGAAATGCGTCCAATTGTTGACGTCGCTGAAATCAGCCCGTCACAGCTGAGATGACTTTCTTTCTTCTGCGCTGTTTTATTAAAGTTTTTTTAGGGCGAGGTGTTTAATTACCACCTTGAGTTAGTGTTACAGCTATAGGCAATCGCCTACCCATAATTTGGAGCCACAAGTTTCATGGAAGACTGAGAGCCGGTGTGGTAGAACTATCACACCCTCCATGGCTCTCATCGGAGTCGAGCTTTGACCCATATTGGACAAAAATGCAGAAGCCAACATTTCGTGCCGCTGTGGTTTACGTTGTTTCTTCTCCAATTTACGCGTGCTCTGAGTTATTTTCTGTTCTAATAAATGGTGTATTTTCCTCAAGCAAGACAAGAGGTTCAAGAACAAAATAGCTTTTTTTGTGTTTTCACAACGCTGCTAAGTGTTTCTCCAAATTAATAGCTCCGTGAGATTTGTATTTTTAAGTAAGATTTCAGTTTTCCTTTTCCACAACTTGTCCATCTATTTTCTGTCCTTATTTCCTTTACTTTTCAATGTTTTTTCATTATTATCAATTAATCATGTATGACACTGAAATAAAAACAACAACAATAGTTCTAAATAGAAACGCTGTACTAGTGATCCGATTTATTGGCGTATAAAATAAACACATAAGCGTTTCCAAGCTTTCGCACATCAACCAGATGGCTTTTTCAAGGAAGTTAGACAAAAACTGCAAACTGAAAAATAGAACGCTTAACAATTTGAACGCGGGAACTTAACAATAAATAAATGCGACGTTATATTCATTTAAAGATACGAGGCATCACGTTGGTTGCACGCGGGATCCTGGTAGAGAAAAGGCGTTACTTGAAGAATTGGTTCCTAATTCGTGGCAACTCGAGCGAGACACAATCATTGCAAGCATCGCTGTTGGTAATGATCTCCAAGGTTTCCCGAATGGCTGTACATTTAGGGGTAGAGTAGCTAGCTAATTTCTTTATATCAACCCACATGGGAGTAGCTGACTTGAATTTTACTTCTCTGGATAGTGCCGTGGTTACTTTACCGTATTTTGTGTCCCTTTTATGTTCGTTGACTCTGATTCCAAACGAACGCTTGGTCATTCCAATGTAGTATCGTTTAGAGCCGTTCGGATACTGTAGGGGGATCGCATAAACGCCTGCTTCGCAGGAGAGAGGTGGTTTTTCACTATTTCTCTTTAGTATAGTATGTAAAGATGCAGGGGACCTTATGCCGACGCCGTAGTTCATCTTCTTGAGGGCGTTTTTGAGTTTGTAAGACATACTTGGAATGCAGGGAATTGAGCCTATATAACGTAGCTGTGGCGCAGGAAGACCGGAATGTTTGGCTCTGGCTTTTTGGATAAAGCTACGTATCTGATTCAATGAATATCCTGCAGCAGTGGCTAGCTTGATGACGCTTTCAATTTCGTGTTGTCTAGAATGGGTATCAGAAGAAACGGCGAAGGCTCTTTGAATTCGAGAACGGAAGATAGCTGCTTTGTATTCTGCGGGACAGAAAGAGCTGCGGAGCATCAGGTTGGGGACGGATGTGTTTATTTTATACGCCAATAAATCGGATCACTAGTACAGCGTTACTATTTACTACTTAATTGGTGTATTGTTCCTCGTTATAAACAATAGTTCTGTTCAAGGTGTGGGAAAAAACATTTCTCAAGAACACAAGATGATCATTTAATCTATCTGAACTACCTGTCGCTTTATTATTACGTATAATGCCCTCGTTTGGATAAATTAATACTCTGCGAAGTGTCATGAGATATGCGATTCATATATTTATTCGAACGCTCGTCCTGAGTCATGCAATGAATTCCATATTAAGTCAAACAAGAAGCAATATACAAGATTTCTGAAGCGCTACACCAACAAAGGGTTAAAATTAAACTATCGTAGCATGTAGAGTATATGCTTGGCTGAATATGAGTATCATTATTTCCATTAACTGAACTCCACATAATGATTTGCCAAACACGAATGATCTGAGATAAGATGCATAAGGATAAGTATACTGTGGATAAAATAGCTGAGGTAAAAGCACTAAAGTGTTACTTATGGATATTTACGAAGATGTTGACACTAATTTTATTTATTATTTATTTATTTTTTTATCATGAAACACACAGTTAAGAACATAGACTACAAATCCTTGGTAAAACAGAAATAGACAACCCAGATGAAAATCACATTATATGCTATTATGAAACACATGCTGTATATAAATCCCGTAGCAGGCAACCAGGTAAAACGGCTAATGTCAGCCTCACTGGACCCTGGTCGCTAATGAAGGAAAAATATCAAGTCACTTAAATATTTTTCAAACTATTATACGCATAATCGCAATACAATTAAACTGTAGTGAATGTCATTTCAATGTAAATATAATATAAGGTGATAGTCTGAAGGGGCGACATCTGGGGAATGGACCGAATGCGGAAGGATCTCCCATTCATATCTTGAATGGACATTTTAGTCATGTTTGCACTGTAAGGGCGTGCGTTATTATGTTAGAGAAAGACACCATGCCGCCGATGTGGTCGTATTTGCTGAATTGCTCCCTACACACGGCGGATTTGCTCACAATAGAGTGCAGTGTTGATGGCCTGATTCCTCGGTAGCGTTTCTCAGTGAATGATGTCTTCCATGTCCCATCAGAAACACATGGTCTTCGCAGGACGAATGTCATGTTTTGGACGTGGTATGGACGTCTTGTTTGGGCTTAACGATTCCTCCCGATGCCTGAAATTCACGTACAGGCACCACTTTTCATCTCCAATAACAATACGTGAGAGAAAGTGTTTGTGTTGCTGAGAACATTCGCGATAACGGGTGAGCAAGGAACCATGTATGGCAACATGCTGATTCTTGTTGTCATCGGTGAGAGTGTAAGGCACACAAATCCATGATTTCTGGACCTTTCTACTACGTTCTAGTTGTCGCACCACTGTGGCCTGATCACATTCCATCTTAGTGGCCAATTCGGAAGCGGTTTGATGCGGATACAAGTGGATGAGATGGTTTAAACGATCCTCGTCAAAGTGAGACTGACGACGTAAGCGTGGAGGGTCGTTGAGGTCAAAATCGCCCAACTCGAAACCGTTCAAACCATTTGCGGGCTGTCCTCGGAACAATAGCTCCCTTCCCATACATAGCACAAATCTGTTGAGTGGCCTCAGCGGCTGTGGATTATTTGGAAAGCTCGTAAAGGAGAAGATGTCGGAAATGTTCATTTCTCTCTACTTGACACTCCATACTTCGGGACTTGAAAATCAAATAACCATTAGCCACAATCATCCAACGCAGTATGATTTAGATACACAACATTACTGGCTACATTTTGATGTACAACTGGCCATCTGCACCGTTACTACTGACTAGGTAAACATTCGTGAAATAAATTGGCATGAATTTATGCATCAAGCCAATAAAATACATAGCCAGCCAAGCCATTGCCGACATTGGACTAACAATACAAAATGTAGTACGAGTGTTGTGCCGAAAATATTGCAAAAGTGGGCATAACTTTTTTATTAACTGACAGAGTTCGTTCAAATTGCACATGTTGGTAGAGTTACTCTTTCTCTATACACAGGTACTACTCAACGTACTCTTGATCATATGCTACGCATTTGCACCATCGTAGAACCCAACTCTCGAATCCTCTTTGAAAAACTTCAGGTGTTGACCCTTGTACCCACTTCTTCACAGCCACTTTCACCTCGTCTATCTGTGTCATCAAATCGTTGTTCCCGGAGACTATCCTTCATTTGACTGAGCACGTGGAAATCAGAGGGCGCCAGGTCTGGGCTGCACGGTTAATGCGGAACCCTCAACCAACCTAATTTTCTGATTGCCTGATTTGTTGCCAAAGAAGTGTGTTGTCTCTCATTGTCATGGCGAATGTGAATCTTTTTCAGATTCTCGTTCGGACCCTTCCTCCTTATGGATTCTCTAAGCTTGTTCAGTGTCTCAATGTACCGCTTGATGGTCACGGTACGACCACGTTCCAGAAAACTAAGAAAAATTACACCCCTATCATCCCAAAAAAACAGTCACCATGACTTTTTGTGATGTCGCTGGCTTTTTGGGGTGACACCATTCCATGGATTGATTCTTCGTTTCCGGATCGTTAACATACGCACACGTTTCATTACCTGTCACCAGATCGAATAACAACGTGTCTTCATTGACTTCAAACGTTTCCAGCAGATCAGAGCAGACTTCCACACTTCTCTCCTTCAAATCGGGTATCAACTGCCGAAATAACAACTGTGCACAAACTTTGAGATGCCCTAAGTCTTCCAGCATCTTCTGTATGCCATTGTGACCACAGTCCAGTTGTGCAACAGGCTCACGAAGTGTGACTCGCTTCTCCGAGCGAATCAATTCATCCAATCGCTGACGACTCGTGTCAGTAGTCGCAGATGATGATCTCCCACTGCGTGGTTTGTCTTCAATGCTGGTTTCCCCTACTTTAAACTTCTGCATCCATCTGTGCACATTGCTCTTGTCAATGGTGTCGTCTCCGAAAACAATCTGTAGCCTCCTGTGGATGTCGACGGCCTACTGCAAAACAGTACTGCAGAATAGTTTTTCTCATCGCTCTTTGAAAAAGGATGTCATTACCGTATAAAGTTGTTTGAAAGGGCATACGACACTGGTATTTTTAATGGGAAATGTTCAAAGGATGATACATGTTTCCGTCTTAATGGGTACGTAGGCACTCAGGCGCAAAGTTTTGATGAAAAATCTCAGTCCAGCTCATAAAATGTCGGTTCACCCTATCAAAACCTGGAGCGTGTTGTGTAGTGCCTCCTTCCAGGATTGAAAGAGGCGCTACAAAACACACTCCATCTCACTGAAGAAACAGTAGATTAGGAATGGAGTCAAAGAAGCTGACATGGCACACAAGAAAGATGAATGCGTCCCATCTCTCCCTTCTATTTGGAGATCGATTCATTCCGAAAGGATTGCTGTCACTACGATCCTGATATCTCTCACCACCATGTTTTTGTATGTAGAACTATTTAAACATAAATCACACAGCTGTAAGGATACATTTATGCTAATGACCATCGAAATCTGGATTAACTAAGAAAGAACATGTCTCTAATAATTGCAGATACTTCGATCTCCAAAACCAGAGTTTGATTTTTTGACGAACTTATTCACATCTAAACGCATAAAAAGACGTCTGTCCATAAATTAGAGCCACTGGCTACGGAGAAGGGACAACAGTTATCCTAGTAGGATAAACATACCACGTATGTCTCACCCAGATCTCGTGCCTATGCTGTACTCGGTTGGCTAAGGTGCAGCACCCTGCATTTGACCACCCGGCCATTGTGACGATGCAAACTGTATCTGCGATCACGATTCGGCGGGCTAGGCAATAAGCTGTATGAAATACAGTATGCTCTTTTAATCCTCCTTTGAAACATGCATCGTAAACACAACCCTTTGAATGGTTGTAATAGTTTTTACATCATGGGAAATTTGTTTCCGAAGCGTTTCGTTCATTGTCTTTACATTTTGAAGTTTGATTTATCTAAGAATTTGTTATTTCAATTACAGGCGGTTGTTGGAGCAATATTACAGTTTGACCAAATGTTTTTTTTTTACTGTAGCAGTACTGCAACTTCTGTTTTTTTTTCTCTTTTTTCTTCTGCTTTTGGCAAGCACAGCACCTCTGTCTCCAGATAAGAAATCGCTTCTCCAAATAAACTCCACTTTCGTGGTCCTTCGTCTTTCATCCTGGCAAGATGGTGGCTGCCCCATTCTCTACTTTGTCGTCCAGTACAAGCCGCAACTACAAAAAGAGTGGATCCTTTTATCCAATAACATCGTACCTTCCCAGTTCACTGCGCTTCTCAGCGACTTAACCCCGGGAACATGGTATGACCTGCTGATGGCTGCCCATAATGACGCCGGGTCAACGGAGGCGGAATATCTCTTCTCCACGCTTACGTTATCGGGAGGTAGGATGTATTCTATTGTATCACGAAGTATTTTTCCAAAACAATATTCGTTATGTTTGTGAACATGTTGACAAAGTTCTGCTGCTCTGTGTAAATTGATATTTTCATAAATTTGGTATTTTGCTTTTGTGTCTTCTTTTGTATCCTATAGTGGGTCGCATAAATATAGAGACAGAACAAATTCTCGAATAAAAAAGAAACAACAACGAGCTGAAATGTAGACCTCATATCTATAGCAAAAATAGCATAGGACACGCAGCTGCACAATAGTTTGACGCAAACATAACAATTCCAACGCTAAGTACAAAAAAAAAAAAAAAGAACAGAAGCACGCTGTCTCAAAAATATAAAGACTTACTAGTTATGAGCACCTCCGGCACGATTAGTGGAGCCGTTGTTCCGAATAACACTGAAAACCCGATTGGGCATACTGTCCAATAAGTGATGAAAGTGTTCTGGACGGAATGCGTACAAGTTTCGTTCAATCTGCTTTCTCAATGCCACCACACTTGAGAACTGCCGTCCATTAGCATACACATCACGAGCTAGGATACCCCAGAGGTTCTCGATAGGGTTCAGATCTGGACTGAGTTGCTGGCCAATCCATTACAGTCAAATGATGAGTGTTAAACCAGCTTTTCTTTGATGCAGACCGATGGATAGAGGCATTGTCTTGCTGGAACAGATAATCAACACCCGCTAGAGTTTCGGCAAACGGTAGAAGGTGGCTGCTGAGTATGTCCTGATACTTTTCGGAGTTTTGCCTTCCTTGCAGAAAAGCGATATCCGTTGTGCCATTGAACGCAAATGCTCCCCAGACCATCACAGATCTCCTTCCTTTCTGTCTGCTAAAGAAGGTGCGTGGCTCGCGTCGTAAATCATGCCAATAGCAGTTTCAACCGTTACGGCCGTCCAGGTTGAGCTTTTTCTCATCGGAAAAAATAGTTGTGACACACTCGTCCGTCCAGTGCAGGTGGCTGCTTGCCCATAACAGTCTAGCTTCCTTGTGGTGCCGCGTGAGGTGTGGCAGACGGCGCATTTTACGCAGCACAATGTTGCGACTTTCTGTGATTAGTCGATGAACTGTGTCCTTTCAGACGGTGACACCAACAGTTCTAGAAACGTGAAGTTGTAGTAACCTTTTGGATGAATGACACGATCATCACGTTTGGTTGTTATTCGGGGCCTTCTTAACCGTTTTCTCGCAGTTAACGCACCGCGTTTCAATAAAGTCTTATAACTGACTGTCCTACTCTTCCCCATGGATTTAAAATTTTTCGCTACAAGTAATCCATTTGCTCTCAGTCTCCAAATCTTCTGCACCTCCTCACCAGAAAGTTGGCTGTTGCGTGGCATTTTGGCAAATAAATGTCTCACGTCAGGTCCACTGTCGTTTCTAGGCTGGAACGAATTACGGCCCATGCGCGTGCGTACAACATGCTAATTTGTACATTCATTTGCACATGGCTACTTTACATAGTTGTCTTTATATTTATGAGACACATAAAATTACACTATTTTACTTTGTGGTGTTCTTTTCATTCAATCCGGTCATCTCGACGGATCGAAACGTTTGTTGTAGGGTTATGTCTAATTAAGTACCACTTCACCTTCCTACCTATATTCACATTGCTTTCATGGCGCAAAGTCGACTGTCTCTATATTTATGCGACGCAGCTTATTTATTTACAAAAAAACAAAAAAAAATATTAAAACACGCCATTATGTACGAGGAGAATTCAAAAAGAAAGGTAAACCATTTTTGTTCTTCATTAAGTTCAGTCACAGGAATTTGATTTTTTGTTTATTTGTTTCGCACCTCCCGACGAACATCCTCATCCGTCGTTAAGTGCCCTCATGGAAGTTGGTTAACGACCACTGTTATCAACTCTAAGGACTCTAACGGCCATTGCTATAGTCCTTAATATAATAAATAAAACCAACGGTAACAGTGGTATGTTAATCACAGTTCTAGTTAGTTAACGGCACTGTTAGCCACTCCAAGGACAGTAAGCAGTCCTTATTTCAGGGCCACAGGTTCCAGGTAGAATGAAAACTAGTTTTGTATTTGTCAAATGCGAATACAGATTTACCTAACCTCTCAGAAATACATATTTGCCTCACACGGAGAGATTGTAGATTTAAACAAAATAGGTCAAAACTTTTGTGCATGGATTCATTTTTAAACGCAAGAAAAAAAATTCCTATCAGACCCCCAGCATTGTAGATATAATTCCGCACATATTCTCTCTGTAGAAGAATAATCAAACATTGCAGAATGTAAGGCTCGCTATTTATCTTCTTCGAGGAATTCTATGTTGGATATAAAATATAATTTTTATCCCCTGTATAGATCTTTGCCAGCGTGGTGAGTTATGGCCAACCCCCTCCAAAAATGACTCCACAGCTTAAATCTTGGCCCTCAGTCTCCGGCAGCTGGAATATACCTGGCCAAGGCAACGACCAGTGCGGCATGAAGGCAGAGGGTGCTAAGAACCACCGGACGACCGGACTAGGCTGCCATTTGATGCTGACCTTGGCTACTTACAATGGACGCTTCCTATTTTCTGATTCAAGGCTTCTTGAATTGGAAGAGGAACTACAAAGGATCAAGTGGGACATCGTCGGGCAAAGTGAGGTAAGGAGAAAAGGAGAAGATCTCATTGAACTGAAAAGTGGACATCTCTTCTACTATCGTGGGACAGATACTAGCAGAACTAGTGGTGTTGGATTTATAATAAACACGAAACTGAAGGATAAAGTAGTAGAAATTGAAAGTTCCTCAGACAGAGCTGCACGACTTGTTATCCAACTCTCGAGAAGATACCAGGCTCAGATTATTCAAACTTATGCACCCACCACAAGTTATCCTAAAGAAGAAATTGAAGAATTTTATGAGGAAATTTGTCATCTAAATAATAAAGGTAAGCAGCACTTGAAAATAATTATGGGAGATTTCAATGCAAAAATAGGGCAACAGCAACAGAATGAAACTTCAGTAGGTAAATTCGGTCACGGCAACAGAAACCAGCGTGGACATACTCTCGTAGAGTTTGCAGAGGCAGAAGGGTTTTTCATCATGGACTCCTATTTCAAGAAAAAAGCCACACAGGAAATGGACACGAAGACATCGAAATGGGACGACAAATGAAATCAATTTTTTTATGTGTAACAAAAAATTCGTTATCGAAGACTGCATTGCGCTAAACAAGTTCAACACAGGTAGTGACCTCAGATTGGTGAGATGTTAAGATGCATCTCAACACTAAACTCGAACGTGGCAAGCTTATAAAACAAACAAAAGGAATTGACATAACCAACCTTAAGATATACCATAATACTTTCAAGTTGGAACTGAAGGACAGATTCTCTGCTTTAGAAGGCCTAATATCGGAAGAAGTTTATATTCCTGAAGTTAACAGAAAACTAACCAAAGCTCTTACGGAAACAGCAACAAAATTAGTTGGGTCTAAGAACAAGTTGCACGTGAACAAATTATCAGGAAAAACCAAAATGTTGATGCAAAAAAGAAGAGAGATGAGGACAACTAAAGAAGATGTGACTTTCAAAGTGGAATATATAGAGCTATGCAAGACAGTACGAAAAGGTATCACTGAAGACGTAAGGAAATACAACTGTGAACTTGTCAGGAAACCAATTGAAAACAACCAAAGCCTAAATATAGAAAAGGGATATCTCAGTAAGGGAAGAAAACAGATTATTGCACTGAAAAAAGAAGTTGGTTCTGTAACAAGAAATAGAGGCGAAATTTTGACAAGAGTGAAAAATTTCTACTCCAAATTATATGAAAGGGATGATACATGTACTCCAGACATCATGAAAGGTATCAGTACCCGAGTTCTTCCAGTCCTCCCAACAGAAGTTGTACATGCAATAAAGAACATGAACAGGGAAAAGCTCCAGGAGAAGATGAAATTATTGTAGACATCGTTCAAGAAGCAAGTGGAGAAATTGAAAATTGAAACAGTACTCGCCCAAGTTTTCACTCGATGCCTAAATGAAGGGAAAATTCCTGAGGATCGGAACAACGCTATACTGATCCTGCTACATAAAACAGGAGACATTGAGGATCTCAGGAACTACAGACCTATCAGCCTCCTATCAGTGGTTTATAAAATCTTCACTAAAGTTCTTTCACACCGCTTGAAGGTAACACTGGACATGTCTCAACCGAGAGAACAAGCTGGATTCAGGAGTGGCTACAGCACTATAGATCATATCCACGTACTAAGAGATTTAATTGATAGAGCGAGGGAATGTGAACTGCGATTGCGCATGGCTTTTATCGATTATGAAAAGGCATTCGATTCGGAGAAACCATCAGCAGTTACAATGGCTTTGAAATCCTGCGGTATTGAAGATGCATACATTAATATTATTAATAAAATCTATGAAAATGCAAGTGCAAAGTTTCGGCTGTTTGAAAATACAACACACATAAAAATTTGAAAGGGAGTGAGACAAGTTGACACCATATCTCCGAAGCTCCTTAATGCCACATTGGAAAATGTCTTTCAATTACTGAAGTGGGAAAACAAAGGGATACAGATTAATGGAGATTACCTAACTCACCTTCGTTTTGCTGATGACGTAGTCATTTTTGCAACTACCCCATCAGAGCTTCAGAGTATGATCCAGGAACTTGGTGACAAGAGTAAAGAAGTGGGATTAAAAACGAAATGAACTTTCAGAAGACAAAGGGGATGTACAATGTTTTTACAAGAAGTAAAGATTTATCGATTGATGGAGAAAAGCTGGAGATAACAGATACGTACGTTTATCTTGGACAGCAGATATCAAGTGAGGGTCACATTTATGAAGACATTAATCGGCGTATAAAACTTTCCTGGAGAGCTTTTGGAAGAAACAGCATAATTTTCAAGAGCAATATGCCATTATGTCTTAAAACAAAATTGTTTGATCAATGCATCTTTCCAGTGCTTACTTATGGTACAGAGACGTGGACCTTAACTAAAACAGACATACAAAGGCTGCAGACAACTCAAAGCAGCATGGAGAGGTGCATGCTTGGTGCAACCAGGAGAGATAAGAAGAGGAACTCGTGGATCCGAAAAATGACAAGAGTGGGAAACATCATGATCAGAGTTAAATCCCTGAAATGGCAATGGGCTAGACATACTGCCAGAACGACAGACCATCGATGGACAGCCGAAATTATAGATCGGATTCCGAGGGACAGGAAAAGATCCAGAAGATGACCACATGGGAGATGGGTGGATGAAATTCGAAAGTATGCGGGAGTAACATGCGGGAGAATGGCACAAGACAGACCGTTGTGTAAGAGGCTTGGAGAGACCTTCGTCCAGCAGTGGATTGATAATGGTTGACAATGATGATGGTGATATCTTGACTAAACCGACCGACGTGCTGTATGACACTATAAAAACGCACTTTTGCAACGATGCTTAGTGAAAAGATTGCATGTACTTTTATGAACAGAACATGTGATATAAGACTAGACCGAACCCTCGAAGCCAATGGCATAAATTGAAATCAGTATTTAAAATGGACTTCGTATAAAGATAAGTGATAATCTTCAGTATCCGGTTTACTTTGAGCCGTTTGTTGATCTGTGAGAAATTTCTCTGCAAGCGTTTTGAAGGAATTCAGCCTTCAAAACATTTATAAACATAAGAGTAACGTGGCCTATTTCTTTGGAGGACGGAGTGTGTGGAAAACTACAGAATTGTAATATGTAACCTTTCAAAAAGTTCATTCGTAGTATTTTGGCAATTCAGCAATTAATTTTCATCGTATTTTTAACTTAACGAAGTTGAAATTGCAGTTAGTTTTTTAATTCATTATTTTAAAATAATAAAAAAAAATTATTTGGGAAAATAAATAGTGGAGAGGAACAGCTGCCCCTCCTTGCATGCCACGTAACGCCTATGAACATAAGATATCTGGAAAGTCCATATCAACTGTTATCTAAAACACTTTTGTACGGCATTGTAGAAAGATTGCAACTTTGATTTCTATTGAAATTTAGTCTCTCAAATCCAGATATGGGGACTTCCAATGCAAATTCTCGCGCAGTAGTTTGTGGTATTCATTCTATATCTTTTACCTCACATTTCACAGAACAGCGGTTATCCACTTTTCCGATCTTAAATCTTGAAACTGCACTTCCATGCAAATATTTTCTCATAGTAGTAGGAACATGCTCATATTTAACCACCTAAAATATATTTAACCACCAATATTTTCTTATAGTAGTAGGAACTTGTGATATTTAACCACCTAAAACGCGAATTGATTAACTGATTTTATAATTCGAAAATGGCATTTAGTTTATTAAATTTCGACGTGAATTTTTTATAAGGTTTTCAGACAAAGAGGGACATAATTTGGTGTTGAATATTTTAGTTCATGTAGCAAGTAGAATGTTTTTTTACGTGTGAAAAACCATAGTGTTCCTGCTGCTTTGAGGATTAATTATTGTTACCTTCGAAAATAGGAGACATCGATATTTGATCTTGCTCGTAGTGAAAGCTCTGTAATATTCGGACTGTTCCACAAATAGTTTTTCATTCATCAAATTTATGTGGTGTTTTTTCAAATTTTATTTTAGAGCGTTTTTGTTGTCTTTCACTTCTGAAAAAAAAACTTCCAGCACATTACTCATTGTGCTTCCAGTTCTTGCTTATAAGCCAGAGATGTGGACCTTAACTAAGAAAAATATTTAGAGGATGCAGATAACTAAAAGAAAACATGGAGAGATGCATTCTTGGTAAAACCGGGAGATATAGGAAAAGAAACACATGGATTGCAGAATTGACAAGAGTTGATGACATCATGATCAAAGTGCACACCATGAAGCGACAATGAGATGGAAATACTGGTCAAAGAGCTGACCATGATTGGATATATCAAATATTTGTTTGGATACCAAATGACAGGAAACGATCCAGAAGAAGACCACGTGGACACAGGCGAGTTAAATTAGAAAGCATGCTGGAGTCGCTTGGAATAGACAAGCTGAAGATAGAAAATTTTGGAAAAGACTTGGGGAGACCATCATCCAGAAGTAGATTGATGATGATGATGATATTGACATGAATCAATGTCCAGAAAGCTTTCTTGATATTAACATGTTACACCTTCACTACTTCTAAAAAAAAAGGATGTAATGTCGCTCTGAACACGTGATATAATAACTAATCATGTTCATGTTTCTTTAGACTTGAACAGAAATATAAAAACTAAGCGTTTAAACACATAAATGCCACTGAAATTAATATACAGTACACATACTAATTTCATTTCGTCATTTCCGCAAATTTTATTTAAGATGCATGTTGTTTTATTAGTTCAACGAGAACGAATGCTGCAACAGTAGTATCCTGCACGTTCGCTTCACTGTACAATCCTCACGCAAACCGGCGGCTTTATCTATAATTAAATCCCCACGAGTTCGCAACAGCCGTATAAAACAACAGCAAAAAAAAAAAAAAAAAGTTAGATCATAGCTGAACCAACCCTCTTTCGGATATGATATTCAGTACAAAAGGGGCGTAAACTTTACAACAATCTGCTTTATCTTTACTGGCGAGCTGCGCGTAAAATTGAAAACCTTCCCTCCTTTAGCCATTATCGGAGGAATATATCATTATCGCGAAAGCTATAAAAAAGCTCGATCTGTGGGTTCATGCTCATAAAGCGGATTTAATCGTTCTAAATCCAGCAGCTTACGCCCCTGGTGGTAAAATTTATCAGGGTGCATCCGGGCGAAGTTATGCCCGGTCCGATAACGAATGTTTCTTCCCCCTGTGTAGTCGTAAAACGGCCCTGTATATTAAATCAGCAGTCCAAAACCGGGGCTCGCTCTCTAACAAGCTGCTCTGGAAAGTGTCTCTGCATATAAACGATCTTCTAACTAACTGCAGAACAGCTGACGCCGTTCGGCTCCCGACGGTTTATATCACTGGCTAAGAGCCAAGCACAGAACACAATATGTGTTTTCAAAGGGCAAATTGCGACGGAGATACTTCAGTTTTGGGGAGCTGCCATAGCTCGGGATGAAGAGATCTTCTTTTATTTTGCTTATTAATTCTCATTATCGCCTGAACTTTATTCTGCGGAAGAATATCTCGAAACTACCAAGAGTTATCGCTTGTTTATTGCCACGTGAGAGGGGGAGCGAGACACGTAGCAAACACTGAATGCATGTGAATGATGGTAAATAATGCAATTTAGGAAAACAATCACTGCCACCCTGTCTTAAATAACTTGACTAAATAAACCATTGGTAGCACTGGGCAAAAAAAAAAAATAAAAAAAATAAAATAAAATAAAAGCAGAAGCAGCAAAATTTGGACCGAAGCTTTTGTTTGTAACGAATGAACTTCGCCAAGATCTCTCCATCGTGAAAAAAAAAACGATAATAGAAAGACGACGGAATTACTACTTGTGCTTTGAAATAATTTTTGGAAGCATGTCTATAAAGAAGGGAAATATTTCAAGCATAAAATGCATCGTAAACCTATCACACATTCCGAAATGGATACTACGGGTAAAACGTGTTTCAGAATTTAAATCAAAATTCCTACGGCTATCGATTCTTCACAGAAAATACGAAAATATATATTAGCGAGAGTTAATACCGGATTTCAGACTTTTAGTCTGTGTTTTCAAGTAAGAAATCCTCATGTCGCGTTTATTTACCATGGCTTTACTCCTCGCTTCTTCAGTTCGCAAAGCTCACGTACACATTACATTGTCAGAGCAATATAAAGGATGTTTGTTTTTTTGGACGAAGCTATCTTAAAGCCTTTGTCTGTCGTTTCCTTCAGCAATGGTTTACATATTTTATTGTGAGTTTCATGCAGAGAAAAAATTGGTAATTAGGGATTTTTCGCCAGGAATTACTGAGTTCTTAAAGAAAAGACACAATGTGTCACTAAATCGGATAAATCCAGAGTTGATAAATAGTCAATGCATTTCGTGCTGCCTGTTGAAATTCGAAGGAGATTTTTGTTTCGGAAATTTTTCCAAGAGGCTTTTTTGGGATTACAAGTTTTAGCTCTAAAAATCAATAAACGACTAGATATAAAAAATAATTCAGTTATAACGAATTTCGAAATCAAAAAAAGTGTAACGGATTTTCTACATATTTTAAAGAGATGTTCGTAAGAAATACTTGAAAACTGATTTGTATTAACTGAAAATTAAAACAAAATTTTCAATACCACAAATACTGTGATCAATATTGTTTTTAACATCATCATCATCATTGTCAACCATTATCAATCCACTGCTGGACGAAGGTCTCCCCAAGTTTCCTCCACAACGGTCTGTCTTGTGCCAGTCTCCTCCATGTCACCCCTGCATACCAATAATTAAATAAATTGTCAACGAATGTCCCATTTTCAAAATGCAATTATTTTTTTTCCGTTTCTTTGCTTGTTTTTTCATCTCTCAATTAAACGTTTTGATGAAATAAAGTCTATTTTCTTTACAATTAAAGAAATGGCTACAAAGATTTGCCCATTGGAAGTGCAAGGCAAAGATTTTAGGTGGATCCACCTTAACTAGGCAGCACGATATTTCCGACAGCTCTAAGTGTGATAACAGTTATACAGCTTTTCTAATGATACTTTTCAGTGAATTCTCACTATTCACGAGGGAAGGTTCCCTGAAAATCACGTGAATACGTAACCATCATCCTATAGTTTGTAATATGTACGTACGCTTTTTTTGTTTGCTTGAAAAAACCCCTGTTTATCGGCATTAAACACTTGATCAAGAAGTAGTTTTTCTGTTTTATAAGCTGAAGCAGATATTTTTTTAAATACTTCAACAGCTTTCTTATCAGCTAAACCTGCCTCATCAGAAAATTTAATGATTATTATTCTGCATCGGTTCTAGAAGCGAGTAAACCAACCAGTATTATCCGAGAAAGCCTTCATCATGTTGTGGCTCCTCGAGACATGTTCGTAGATCAGCTTGGTTTTAAGACAGATAATAGTGGTATCCACAGCACTTTTTCGGCACGTATTTTATAAAAAAGTACGTGCTTATAGTATATCACTTTGACCGTCTGTCTGTCTGCGGACACTATATGTCTGCAACTATTATTCCAATTTGAAAAAAAAAATTGCAGTGCAAAACTTGAAATGTGAGAACGATGACTCCTGCGTTCCGGGTTTTCCGATGTGTAACTTCGTCGCTAGGATCGTTCAAATGACATTGAATTCAAAATACATATTATTCCATATATTTGCTTCTAAATATACGATTGAAGAAAATATTTCTTCCTTTGGATGCCATTTACAACGAATAATATTTTTGGTACGGTTTCTTTTTCAAGTATTTCATAAATTTTGTGCTAGGGAACGTAAATGTAAGTTGCGATTTCCTCGATGTCTCTGGTTCTAAAAGTCCTATTGAAAAATTCTTTCTGTGTCGGGACAGCTCCTGGTGATAAATTTTCTCTGTGTAATTTCCAATTTTTAGTAAAGAATAATTTGGCTACCTGAGTGTGTAAGTGTTTATTTCTGTTTCTGATGTATTTGCATCAACATATGAGGTGTCGGAAAATCGATTGAAGCAATTCTTTCGTGAACCGGTACTGCGCACCGCAGAAAATATTTTGAGAATAATTCTGCTTAAAATAATTTATTGTTTTTCCGCCAGGAGCATAGATCTCTATCTTATTTTTGTTCGTATCTCTCCTTCTAAGAGCACAACTTGAAAAATTCTTTCTTTATTGGAGAGCTCTTCCTGTACGAAATGTTTCTGATATAATTTCAAATTTTTCTTTACCCACAAATGTGTCACTAGAGGGCGTACGTTCACGTTTCCTCTTTACAATATGTTTGCGACAATTTCTGCGGGACTGAAAACCTGATTGGAAAATGCTTTTCCAGTTAGATACTACTAACTATGAAACTATTTTCTGTGTGTTTCCTCCCCAAAATAATACAAAATTTCGCCGCTAGGGGCGTAAAAATTTAATCTTCTTTTCTCGATCTCTCTGCTTCTAAATGTCGGATTTAAAAAAAATAATTTAACACAAGACACTATTTACCTTGTAGAACACTTTAGGTTTGCGCTTGAAGAGTCTTTTGTATTTCACAGTTTTGTCGCTAGGTGGTGTCTATGTGCTTTGGTTTGCAGCTGTATCTCCACTTCTAAAAACCCTCATTTTTTACTGTATGCCATTCGCTACAATAAAGATGAGGAGCATTATTCTCTTTAAGTCATGCTCGTGTTTTCCTCTAAGGGAGTAAAGATAAAAATAACACTTTTTCTCGCTATTTCTGCTTTTGGGAGACGTATTTGGAAATTTCTTTTTCTTTTTGCCATGAAAAATACCTTTCGTATATTTTCAATTTTTCTATGATGTGAAATTCTTGCGCTAGGATGCTCATATTTATATCATGTTTTCTTCCATATTTCTTCTTTTAACTGTTCGATTTGGAAATCCGTGTGTCTCCGATACTTCTGCTATGAGAAACGTTTTATGCACCAATTGTTAATTTTCGTAACATACTTTTGGGAGTGAGCAGCTGTTTCTATTTCTGGATGTTTCGTCAATTGTCGAAATCTGGTTGATTTTTTCCCTTACGGGTTCCAGTGACTTTCAATTACTTTGATAAATCTTATTCGCGTTGGAAGGGATTCAACAGATGTGCTGATTACCAAAAATTCGGTGTCACCTTTTTTTGTTTTATCAATCACCGTCTTATTAATCCACAAACTTGAACTTTTTCCCGTTCCTTCATCAAAAACTACACATGCAACCTTTCAACTCTGTGTTGCCGCTTCGCGCCTACCCAGCAAAAACACAAGTGTTGGAAAACTGCTGGCCACCAGCTGGCAGTGATGGGTCACCGCTGGCTGAGATCTGCCGCTCACGGCCCGGTAGCGGTCCGTTGGTTGCAGCGCCATCAGTTGGCATCCATTGATGGCCCTGCAGCATCGCCGTGAATTGCGGGCCTCCAAGCATCTGATGCAACCCAACACTAGGTGGAAGCAACGGAACTGTGCATGCTCAGAAGCAACACGTGCTGTGTCTCTCGTGGTACCAGTTGGTTGAAGACAATGCTATCGCCATTGTGCTATTTTTGTGGATGTTAAAGAAAAAAAAAACAAATGTAGAGAGGCGAATTAATTTCCTGTAATCAAATGCCACGTCGACGACGATATCAGATTAAGCCATGAAATACTAGATAACAGCTATGAAATACACCCACTCGATTCCCATGCATAACAAGAAATAATTTTTGTGTAATCTTTCGTTTTAACATACACCAAACCGCTTGAAACAAAATTCCTGGAAAAACATAAAAAAAAACGTCATGTTGGAGAAAAAAGAAGAATTATACGCGTATAGCATTTATCAATTATTAAAAAAAAAGCTACGCTATGTGGATATAATGTACTCATCCATGAGTTGAATACACAAAACTGGAGGAATTCCCTTCTAAAAATAACGAGATTTAAAAAAAATGTATAACAAGTTAAAATAAATGTAACTTCGAAAGAGCGAATTTAAAACAATTGTAACTTCGGACAGCGGAAAGGAAAGATACAAAGTTAAAAATGTAACAGAATGGGACATGTACGGGTAAATATATTAATTCAACAATCGCCTTTCAAGACGACAACGACAGCACGAAACTTTGGAAAGTGCCTTTAAGTTGGTACACTCGTTGAAAATGAGTGAAGTTCCCTTAAGGTAAAAAAAAGAACAATCGTTTCGTTGAAAAAATAAATTTATGAATTTTATGAAACTGACATTTATGAAAAATACCTCGCAATATTGTAAAATTAAAAAGAGAACTATTCTTTACACATTCCGTAAGAAAGAGGCTCAGATTCAAGCAAACGCTCGGGCGTGGAAAATCAGTCCCGTGGGTAGAGAGCCCGCTTCCCACGCAGATAGTCCTTGTTTCGTTTCCACCCAGATCCAGACGGTCGTGTTTCAGGAACTGTTGAGAAAATCTTCCCACCAGCGCAGTGCTGTAATGCAGAAGTTTCGTAAGGCGAAAAAAAAAGTAGTTGTAGTTTTGGAAAAACTGAGGTTATCCTTTTTTTTTTTTTTTTTTTTTTATAGCTACTACTGGGAAATTGGCGGACAAGATTCGGCAAGCCATCAGTCACGTCATTTGATTGCCGGCTGCCACTGCCGGGAACTAGCAGGCCACATTAAGCTAGCCATCATTTATGGCACGTGCTTGCAAGGTCCCTGAAGGGCCACTTGTGGCAGCTACTGCCTGTGATGGATAACTAATGGCCCTGTTCTGGCATATGACAACTGATGTCGGTGCCAATGTTGGCCCACTGCTGGCCCATGTGGTGGCCGCCGGGACATTTCATTGACGGTTGGCGGCGGCAACAAAGTGCTGGGCCACCGCTGGCAGTGCTGGCATCCTGAAGTGGCCAAGTGCTGGCCCAGCAAGGCTGTTTTTGCTGGGTAGCTTTATGTATATTTTCTTTCTTATAGCGGATGATAGATTCATTTACATTGAATTTGCGACCGACGGATGCTACAAACATTCCAGAATGAAATTTACATAAAAAGCATAGTTTATCACTGAGGCTCGTAAATAGCCTTCTTGCAGTTAAGAAAACTCAGCAACACCCTACACTACGCTTCGATGGCATTATTAATTACAAAAATAATCGAAAACAGCGCAAAATTACCAAAAACGTGGATGAAAAGACGCCCGAAAAACATGTGTAAAGGAAACGAAAACTGCGAGAATAAGAATGCAGCCTCTCCTTTTCGGGCCCCATCTACGACGCTATTCGGTAGAGGTCACGATTTTGTTTTTGCCTACTGCGCATGTCCCTCGCGAGGAGCACCCTAATGGCAACAATTGGTTGCAATTTATCTCACGCGAATGAGCAAATCCGCGAGCACGAAACACGCGAATAGCGAGGATGAACTGTATCTCAAGGACTGCCGTACAATTCGTCATTTTTATTAAAACACTCATGACTGCACTCTTTAAAAAAATATCTTGAAACATTTTTAACTTAGCAAATTTGGGACTTTCTCAAAATATACCCTCATTAAAATCGAGCCTCTGCTGTCATCTGCCTTGTTTAAAGTTTGATGTTAACAATCTGCTATTAACCATTTGTAATTTATTGAGTTTTGATGGGATTTGCGTGACGAGACTTTTGTTGTATGCTATAAATATTGTTACTGCCATTACATGAAAACATGATAAATGTTGTTTATTCATTATTTGGTGAATCTCTTTGTTTACAGCTACGGTCCCGCCGTTGGCATCTTCCTCTTCAGGACCGATGTCCATTCTTCGTGATCCCACTGTCTTGGTGCCCATTGTCTGCGCAGTTGTGGTGGTTGTGGTCATTACAGTGGTCGTTGCTGTGGTCATCGTTCTCAGACGCAAAGACACGACATCGGAATGCAGGTCTCAAGGTGTCTGTAAGTTAATCATCTTCCGGCTTCGGTCTTTATGGCCGCTGCACGTTTTGACATTTGTACTTGCTTTTTCCTTTCGGCAGAGTAAAGCTATAGTTCAATTAACCGTTTAACGATCATACCGCCCAAAACTCCCGTATATACAAACGACCATAGCTGACCGAAACGCCTGTTAAGAGTGAGTCAGATTTCCTACCTTTACCTGTTCTTTAATTTTGCCCGACCTATGAGGGATCAGCAGGAATCATCGCCAGGCAGCATTTTGTTACTAAACAAGATGTGAAACAAAAGATAGTTTCGGACGTTTTCGGATGAGTCATGGTCGTTAAAGGGTTAAATAAAAAAGCATTTTTTCACATGTTTCATTTCTGTTATCTATCTGGTGGCAGAACAAGAGAACTAAGCAATCAATAATTATGTATTTTGTACCTACGTACTAAAATTGCTTCGCTTGCTTTCCCAGACATGTACTTCCCATTCACGTTAGCCGAGACACATTGCACATCACCTCATTCAGCCAAATGAAATCTCTTTTTTCCTTTTTCCACACAACCCTAGGAGCTTAAACTGCCAGAGTTCTCCGTTGTTTATTCTGCGCATCTTCTCTTTTTTGTTTTGACTTTCTTCATGCTGTCCACCATTTTTCTCACTATCTTTTTCTTACCATTCCTCCAATTTTGTGCAAAATTTCATTGCTTTTTGAGTAGCTTTTGCACTCTCATTCAGGCTTGCCGCGTTCACCTTAGACGATATTCTCTTAATTTTTTCTTATATTTTCTTAATTCCAAGCTTTTTTCTTGTGTTGTCACTTTTAAGTTGTTTCCGTAATATCGATTTTATGCATATCTACATATGTGCCATTTCTTATGCATATCTACTCGTACATGGGTGTACTTTCGAGTTGTTCAACTTCCTTTCTCCAGGATGTCCAAGTTTCCCATTTACGTAAAGTACAGGTCGCAAAGCTATTACGCATGCCTTTATTGCACTTTTATTCGTGTTTACTTATCGTAAACTGAAAACAATATCTCTTTCCGTTTTTGCCAGCTGTTCTTACTTTTTACCTTACGGCCTTCTTTTTTTGTGGGTTTATCCACCACCGTGAGCAATTCAGTGGGTTATAAGAGCCCTAAATCAGCCCACCCATAATTTAGGGCCACTTTTGTTTCTAGGAAAAAGGAGAGCCTGGGCAGTTAAACAAACACACCACCCATGCCGCATTCAGGATTCGAACCCAGACAAACTCAAAGGAACGATCAGAAACCAGCACTTAGACCCTTATTCTCTCAACTATCATCTTCTTTTAAGGTTAATCCTACACGTTTACATTATTCTACATTATCAGTAGTTCATGTTCTCCATTGTGTACTAACAAGACCTTTTCTTTCACCCTTTGAACTGACCATTACAACCATTTCCTGCGGCAGTATTTTTACATCAATCTTTCCTAAAGTCATTTGCCACTCAATAAAAGTTTTGAGGGCTACTTCAGCAGATGTTGAGGTAATGATTCACCATTTAAAATTAATCAATGATGATTATTTGCGCATGCATTCCTAACAACATTCAAGATAGTTTCGAAAACGAATGGGTTTAGAGCTGATCCACGGAGAAGTCCAAATTTTAAGTCAAAAATATTCTGTTTTTCGATTTCAAATTTTAGTAGACATGTGTGTGCTTATGAGTACGACTTTTGTGCAATTCTTCCCATTTTTTCAGATACCCGTTTCTTTTTCAATGCGTATCCTGTGCCTTCACATGGCACTCTACGATACGCTGTCTTCGGATCTAAAAATAAGTTGAAATACGAAGTATCTCAGTTAAAGAAGATCAATTTCACATTATTGATTTCAAGCAGATTAGCAAACGTTTTTTTTATAATCGGGAAAAACAAGTTCTATGAAAATAGGAACGGAAAAAAACCCCACGGGGTGAGTAATCCAATGCAACAGAATTGTGGAGTTGCATCAGACTGAAGGTTTTTAGCTCAAGAAGAATTAAATTGTTGTATAGTTCACAGCACTTTTACCTCCAGTTGAGAGGAAAACGGATGGGAAATGGAAAACAACTCCTATATTTTAAATGCAAAAAAAAAAAAAAAAAAAAAAAAAAAAACGTTCGGGTAAAACCACTTTTCAAAAGGCTTAATTCGAAAACAAATTATACTACAAACCTGCTGCTGCTTTTGCGAAGGATAGAAGCAGACAAAAGTAACGAGTTCTGATGTAATCGGTACTGACCTCTATTTTCACAACAGCCCTGTTTTCAAATATCTTCTGTAATCTGATGATTTTTTTTATTGAAGGTTCAACGACCTTCGTGAGCAACTCGATGGGCTATAAGCAGTCGCCCGTCCCTAATTTAGGGCCACTGGTTCCAAGGAAAGGAGAGAGCCATTGCCATAAGACAAACTCAAAACCCATGCCTCACCGGTATTTGAACCCGGACCCTTCACGGACGAATTGTTATAAGCCAGAGCTTATACCACTGCGCCACCGCGGTGCGGCCTGATGAATTAAGAAAGATATTTTGGATGTTTTGTACATTAAATATTATCAGAAAATGAGTTTACGTAACTGAAATTTATATCTCGCAGGAGCGAAGTAAATTTCCTGTTTTAATTAGATTCTGAGATTACAGTGGTTTATTACCACATGAAAACACACGGTCCTCGATCAATGACGATTGTTCAATGCCCATTTGTCCAAAACAAACAAATGGTCCAAAATACTCTTCCTTCAATTGTACGAATAATCGAATGTTAATTCTTTCAAATGTATCATTTTTCCATTGCCTGTTCTTCGGATGCTACGAGATGTCCAATGTCTACCTATTCAGTGCTAAATTACATCCAAAACCTATTGTCTCATCTGTAAGCTTCGCTCAATTGTGTTTCGTCCAATTTTTTTATCTTTCTACCTGCTATTTTATCAGATACGTTGGAAAACTGGGTAAATTATGCTGTTATTACATTCTGCTGCCGGTAAAAATGAAGTTTTTGTTTTCGTTTTAGGAAATGAATAACGCACCAATTTGCTCTCTCTTTCGAGTATTTCCAGAAAAAATCTCGATCGTCAAAAAAAATATTTCAACCATGTTTAAGCATAAAATTAGTAATTGAATAAATATTGATTTAAAATTATTAAGGTATATATTCACTATGATACTTGTAATTAAATTAACGTTTAAACCATAAATCACTAACACTTGCAAAATAATATAATTGCAAAAATATCAAACAGTTATTTATAAAATACGTTTCGATTATGCTTTAAAATACATTGAAATGACAATTTATTATATATACTCACAACTTTCTCCCTCACAGCATAAGCAACACGTCGTGGCATTAGCTCTTTCAGCTATATCAAAGGCTCGGATGGTGTTGAGGCCTATGACGTGAGGACAGCTATCCACAGAGCGCTGAGAGTTGTCAATGGTGGGTTTCAGGCTGAAATGCATCATTCCTCTTTATGCAACGCATACGTAGTTGGGTTCAAATCCGGAGGCTAAGACGGCAGTTCTATGGGTTGAGAAGTCATTGAAATGCGCTTCTAGCCATCCCAAGCCAAACGGAACTAATGAGATGAAACGTTGTGCTGTTAAAAGAAGACATTTTTCTGAGGGAAGTGCTTTGCCATGAGCGAGTGTAGTGGTCGAGGAGTAAGGCAACTTGTGCAATAATAGTTGCCTCAATAAGTACAAGGGGCTCGAACATGGGCCACTTAAATTCTCCACAGTATAATTCACTGCCCCTACCAGCTCGCAACACTCGGACTTCACAGTTGGGGATCATGACTTGGTATAGTCCACGACACTGTCCAGAGGCGACTTTTCTTCGTCCTCTAGAGCCTCCCATAGACCGCTGACATACTGTTAACAAGGGTACTCGATAGTGTCGGCTGCCATTCCTGTCCTGTCATAGCACGTCGATTAATTAGAAGTAGAGTCTTTCGTGTTTGAAATCGAACGTCATCGTTAACACTGTGTCCGCCCATCATTTGCGTTATGGGAAAGGCATGGCTCAGCTCGAAAATCAACAGCCCATTTACAGTCACATATTCCTCTGCGGCTGCAGGTTTTGTCAGTTTTGATGTATGTAGCCCCGTTACGGACGTGTGACGGTCACACGCTGCAATCTCAGTTATCTTGCAATCGAGAAGATAAAGCATACCATCTTCTTCACGCCGATTATCTGCCCACGATTGTACTCACCCAGGTAGCTGAATTTACCTATACTCATCATCACGGGCATGCTATAAGTTGGTAGGCATCTCATCTATTTGTGGTGTGCAGGAGGTTTTGGCTGCTCGCATTTTTGCGTTGGAGTAGGACATGTATGTAGAAGGATGCAATGTGAATAATTAATTGTGCTTTCGGGGTGTATAAAAAGACCAATAACTTTTCCATTTGTGCTATGTTAAGGTGTCTTTCACAATATTCATATCTTAGTGTAACACGAAATTATTTTCAATGGAACAAGGCGATTTACCGGCTTGACGGAAGGCAATCTCATACCTTTCTGTTTTTCATTTGTATCTTTCTGTAATCCTTTGGTAACAATCAGGTCGGCAGAACGAAATCTCATTGCAGAAGTGGAGAGCTGAGAGAAATGGGAGTTAAATCTCTGTTGTCCGAAGTATCCCGCGGCTCTTGTGCCATAGTTTCTAATAATTTCGTAGAAATAAAGAAAAGCTGCGCATTTAGCACAGGGATGCCAGGATCGAGAATAAAGACAAAACTATACAAGTAAAACATGGCATCACTGCTGTTGGTAATTGTTCTTTCTTTATTTTTTATTTGCTTTAATCTCGATAATATACTTCTAAAAAACTTGTATAAGGTTCGTGTTTTTGAATGTCTGTGTTTTAAACTTAGTTAGCGCTAAAACACAGCAGGTAACAGTAGAGACCGATAAATGAAACCGTAATGAATGCTTAACGACATGAATATTTTTTTCGCAACGCGAAGCTACTCCCATAAAGTGACATTGAAGGCTGCGAAACTTAAAGCTTCGGCAATATTGAATTTGAAGGTTTAATTTGTTGTGAGAATATCGGTCTGAAGGAAGCTGCAAACTAAACTAAGCGTTTATAAAATCTTCAATTAAACACTGTAAGTAAACAGTAACGGTCCAGAGTCGAGAAATCACAGAAACAATGCGTTATTACAGCAGATACCTTGTACCCATGGAGTTTTCTTTTCCAAATCTGCGATGAGCTAGATTGAGATAAATTGGTAACCGCAAAAGTACCTAGGTATTTGCAGTTTTTCGAGGGAGCAAAAGAAACACATTGTAATGATTGAATTTGCAGAGAGATGTCGTTGCACACACGGTATGTCGTCCGCTAAAATACCAAGATGCCATGCGCGTATGAATTAGATGAGTAAGCAGTTTGATATTAGAAAGACGTGCGATTACAATGACGGCATAAGTGGAGAGTATTCGTGCGGATTTGTTATACGTATTTATACTCTGTTTATCTGCTGCGGAAACAACTCGTCGCATTTGCTTAGCATTCGGGGCTGATGTTGTGAAGGAACGCACAGTTCGGAATTAGTTTCGAAAGTTCAGAGACGGAAATAATTTCAGAGAAAATAGAAATAAGTTCAGAGACGAAAATAAGTTCAGAGATAATAGACGGAAATAAGTTCAGAGATAATAGAAATAAGTTTAGAGATAAGTTCAGAGATAATAGAAATAAGTTTAGAGATAAATTCAGAGATAATAGAAATAAGTTTAGAGATAAGTTCAGAGACGGACATAAGTTCAGAGATAATAGAAATAAGTTCAGAGATAAGTTCAGGGATGGAAATAAGTTCAGAGATAATAGAAATAAGTTCAGAGATAAGTTCAGGGACGGAAATAAGTTCAGAGGTGGAAATAAGTTCAGAGATAATAGAAATAAGTTCAGAGATAAGTTCAGGGACGGAAATAAGTTCAGAGGTGGAAATAAGTTCAGAGATAATAGAAATAAGTTCAGAGATAAGTTCAGAGATAATAGAAATAAGTTCAGAGATAATAGAAATAAGTTCAGAGATAATAGAAATAAGTTCAGAGATAATAGAAATAAGTTCAGAGATAATAGAAATAAGTTCAGAGATAATAGAAATAAGTTCAGAGATAAGTTCAGAGATAATAGAAATTAGTTCAGAGATAAGTTCAGGAACGGAAATAAGTTCAGAGACGAAAATTAGTTAAGAGATAATAGAAATAAGTTCAGAGATAAGTTCAGGGATGGAAATCCCTTCAAAACAAGTCCCAGAGTGGTCGTCTTGCCAGCTTTGACACAGAAGCCGTGAAAATTGCTACTGAGCAGGACAGTAGCCAAACATGCCAAGAAATAGCCCAGTCATTTTGTGTTACTGATGAATCTAACTGAAGACAGTTGCATGCAGTAGGTAAGTCATACAAATTGTCTAAGTGGGTCCACCACAAATTGTCTGCAGTGAACAAACAGCAGCGTGTCTCATCTTGTCTTATATTGCTGTCTCGCTATGACAAGAAACCCTTATTGGATAGGGTACTCACACGTGATGTGAAGTATGTCCAGTACAGCACCCCATCACGTTCCAGACATGGGTTGTCCACCAGTGACTCAATTACTCACACATCGAAAACAAAGCCAGCACTGTATCCACGTAAAGTTATGCTGTGTGTATGGTGACAGCACGCGGTATTGTTCATTACGAACTCTTGCAATACGGCCAAACTATCACCGTTTAACTGTACTGTGAACAATGGAAACGTGTGCATGAGGACCTGAAGAAGAAGGAAGCAGTACTGGTCAACAGAAAGGGAGTTCTGTTCTTTCAAGATAACGCTCGTGCCCACTTCGCTTCATTGACCAGAAATACTATCAAAGAATTTGGGTGAGACTTTTTTGTCAACCATGTTTCTCACCAGATATTTCTCCTTCAGACTATCACTTGTGTCTTTCTCTCGACAGTCGTTTGTGTGGACATGACTTCTCCAACTTTGATAAGTTGCACGCTGGCCTCTAAAACATTTTCTCTTCCCATGACCCGGCATTATATCGCAGGGGTTTATACGTATAAGTTGTTAACACGTTGACAGAACGTTGTTGATGCCTTTGGTAATTATTTTGATGAATAAATTCCTTTTCTACTACGTATGTGTTGTACTCTGTCTCAGTCTCCGAAAACAATAAATACTTTTGCGGTTACCTGAAATGTATTTTAGATTTAAGTACACCAGGAAACTACCCTCGACTCCTTTTGTAACATAGAAATCATGTCAGCTACATCGTTTGTTTATCCGAAAGTTTAGTTTTAAGACTGACCTTTTTGAACTGATCGATGTTCGTGATAAACACATTCATTTTTGGTTTTGTTTGTCATGTGGCCCGCCAGCCGTTTTGCATTCTGGCACGTGTTCCAACAAGTTCCGTTTCATTTCGTTCCGTAGCCCACGATTCAGAAAGGGTTAACTCGTATCACGTGACTGGTAACCCGCGATTTAGAAAAGATCGAAAACAACTGATTTAAACAATTTTGTGTAATGTTTCTAAAAATCCTGGATTAGGGGTGCCCAAGATGCTGTTTGCGCACTTCACTATTGCGGTCCTGGCAAGAAACCTGTAATAATGTTTTGTTAATACTTTACTATTAAAGGTGTCAGAACTAAAAAATAAATAAATAAATTACATCCATTTCGTAGAAAACACATAGTATTTAGTTAATGAAGTTATAGATTACGATGCAACATTTTGTTGGAAATTAAATTATTGAAAAACACGAGAAACAAAAATTGCCATATATTGTCCATATGTAGCAGTTACCATGAGAACATTTCCCATGCTTTTTGTGCTTGCTGTCGTTCTACAAGTATCCGTCATAGCAACCAGCTCCTTAGATTTAGGTTGGCAAACACTTAAAGGTGTTCGTAGAAGGACAGTCAGATTGGTGGTCTGCACGGGCCCAGCGATCGGGCCGGGTCGGGCTTTTTTTAGTTTAGAGAACAAAGCAACGGGCCGGGATTTTCTTCAAACACATACTGCCGGGGCCAAGTCGATCCTTTCTTTTTATCGCAATGGTAAAGAAAGAAAAAAGTCGTGCTCCCCGATTTCCTGGTCTGTTTAAATGTTTTGCTGGCTTTACTTACTTCCATGACATAGTCCAGGGCGTAATCACAAAAGCAAGAAGAGGCACTTACAGTGTTTTTACCATCTGTAGGTAGTAAGATAGTAAAATCCCTTTGGGGCTTGTTGATAACAAAAAGATTCGACCCCGAGCGAGTGTGCGGGGAGTGGGGTATGGGGGTGGGGTGTCTGCAATGATGAGGGGTGTCCGTGTGTGTGTTGGTATGAGAGAGTGGGAAAACATGGATACGTTTCTGCTATCCTTATTCTGTATGGGGAATGACTTTTGTAGTTTTACCACTTGCTAGTTCAGATAAAAGGAGATTTTGAACCCCCTTAGTCTTCTTTTTTTCTCGCCTTAAAAAGTTATATTCTTCGATAATTGTTAAAGTTTAGTTAATATTTTTAGGCGTACATTCAACTAAATATTTTAAATTATATTTCATTATATAATTTTTACAATTTAATAAAATACAATAGAAAGACAAAATAATACCAAATGGCACATCACGCGCCGGGCCTAAATAAGAGATGCAATGGACGGGCTCGGACCGAACCGGGCCAAGTGTCTAATATTTGCAACGGGCTAGGACGGGATGGGCTCGCTAAATAAGGCCTGTGTAGACCTCTAAGTCAGATGCCCATTCGTCAAAACAGAGAGTACTGTGATTAAATGTTCTTGTAAGTTGAATACAAAGAGTCACAGGTATATGTTGTACCGGAAATGGAAATCAATCCGTGTGTACATTTTTCGGTCTTAATATATTTTGTTTCTGGAATACATTTTAGATTCTACAGCTGAGTTGGCACTTCAGCGAAAAATTGTAATATATCTTAACCAAATTAATAACTGTAAAGAAAACCAAATTAATATCGCCCGGACTGCTCCAGAAGATACTACATCGGAATGATCAAGCGTTCATTTAGAATTAGAATCAACGAGCATAAATGAGACACAAACAAAGGTAAAGTAATCATGACCCTATCCAGAGAAGTAAAGTTCAATTCCGCTACTGCTATGTGGGATGATGTAAAGAAATTAGCTTCTCACTCCACCACTAAATAAGCAGCTATTTGAGAACCCCAGAAGATCACTACCAACAGTTTAGGCTTGCAATGATAGCGTTTCCCAAGAGTTGCCACGAATTTGTAATCAGTTCTTTAAACAACGCCACTTTCTTTCCCTACCGACGCCTCAAGCTTTGAATGAAAATTATTTTCGCATTTATTTGTTTCCTGTTTAGTCAAGTCACATAGTTCAGTTAGCTTGCTAGTCTTCAAAGTGGTGTACTCTAAAAGCAATACACGTTTGACATCGTTCGTGGAAGCTGTGGGAAAAGCTTTCCTTTCATAACGTTTGCAGTTGGTCGTTACGTTTGCTTGAATGCCTGAAACGTTTACAGATTGCTTCTCTGTAAACGATAATTTCAGTCGGAGAAACAAAAAGTAGTCGGGCGGTGGCAGATCAGAAGAATAAGGTGGGTGGTTTAAGGAAGTATTAGCTCAGTTTGAAGCAGAATTCGATATTGGTCCTTTGCTTCATTTCCGTCTACAACTAATTTTTTTATTGGAGGTTTAACGACCACCGTGAGTAACTCAATGGGCTACTCCCTAATTTAGAGCCACTGGTTCCAGGGAAGGGGGGGAGCCAGCGCCGTAAGACAAACACAACATCCATGCCTCACCGGGATTCGAACCCAGACCCATCTCGGACGAATGATCATAAGCAATCGCTTAGACCACTGCGCCACCTGAGTGGCCTACTAATAAGTTCACCTACATAACCTGCCGCGTCAGGAGCCGCGGATGGCTTAGTGGTTAGTGTTTCAGATTATCGATGCTGGGTCCCCAGGTTCTAGCCTGGGCTGATCCTTCAGAGATGGTGTGATTTACTAACAATCGCTAAATATCCGCCGTGCATCGGACGAGCACGTAAAGTGACGGCCCCCAGGCTGGACCCACTGGTTAAATGGGTATCCTTTCCTATGTCCTCCCTGAAATTCTCTCACCCATCTATGTGCAATATCGTACTTGTACGGTGGCGTCATCTACTGTACTCTAATCTCACTACAAACTGTTCTGTCAAAAAGTCGCTAGACTTGCTCTTATTCCTTCCGTTTCTGTGTCCTGCCCAAAAGGCGATCTCGCTGTAGGTGGTTGGGACCTAAACTCTACTCACCGTGGACGGAAGTCCTACATGAAAATGACAAACCAGCTACCGGACCTGCCGCGTCACGTCGCTCAGCCACACACTTTCTCACAACTACAGGATAATTAAGGACGGCATGTCCGATCATGTACTTGACTGTGTCATGCAAGTTACCGCACCTTTCACAACCTTCCATTTCACTTGCTAAGACAGCACTGTCGGAATTTTGCTCATGCGCCTATAACATGGTAAATATTTAGTGTTGTAAAACGTATAGGTTTTAAGGTTTATGATTGCTTGAAGACTTCCGTCTATTCATTTAAGCGTTATGTTTTAATCTGTGTCATCGATTGTAAAAGTTGAAGCTGTAATTAACATTAGCGCATTCTCTAATTAAACACTTTAAATTAGAGACACCAGGATAAATAATTCAGCAGAGGCATTACTTACCAATTCAATGTCCCTTTATTTTTATCAGATATGGCACGTTGAAAATAACTTACAAGTAGTATAGACGATAACTCCAGCAATGCCAGCTATATACAGCGCAACCTCAGTTATACGTTTTTCACTTTACGTAATTCTGCGTTAGTTTCGGTATTTTAATGTTGTTTTTCTCGCTTTTATTCTCGGTTATACGCAGATCATTTATACGATTTGGGCTATTATACGTTAAATTCTGAATTTCTCTTTTATCAAAAATGCACGGTTCTTTGATTCTTTTATACGTGACCTGGTATGTTACAAAATTGGAGGAATTGAGACAGCGTTGCGGTGTTCCTTCTTGTTGCAGCCAAATTTGAGCCTGAATCCCATCACAGAAGAGTATGATATTTATCTTCGAGCTTCATGACTCACACACATATGCACCATTTAAAAATTAATAAATCTCTGGGACGTAAATTTCTGGCTCCACTATTTCGTTGCGTAGTAGGACAGAATCCTGAATGTATTCTCAATATTCAACATTCTGGTTGCAGTCGATGCACTCAAGATGCGCAGAAAAAAATCTGTTAATTCATGAATTCCGTAGTGAAGTGCTGGTCTAAGATTCTTAGTTGTGAGGATTTCACTTAATATAGAATCAGAATTTTTATAGATAGGTAGAGTTGGCAAAGGTGAAGTTTGATTTTTGTAAGCTTTGTGATTTTTACAATGCAACAAAAACTATATATTAATTCCTAAAAGTTTTTTACTGTGAGTCCTATTTTGAGAGAACGGCTGAACGTAACGATATGGTTGAGGTATCAAAATAAAGGCCTTACCATGTAGATGTGCCAGTCGAAAAGAAAAAGGAGATTGGGGCAACAGTTCAGGCGTTGTGGGGTGGCAAAGTTCCCATGTAAAGTCTATGGAAGAAGCGTGCGGTTGATATTCGATCGCCTGCGGTTGACTCACGCGCTGTTGAAGGCGGAACCATGGAGGACCTGAGGCAGTCCAAAGTCAGAAGCCTTCTGTTTTCTGAGCGAATCGTTGCGCAAAGCAACGATGGGAAGTATTCGTATCAAAGTTCTTATCGGAACACCGAACACTCTCGAAGACCTGATTGCGTTATGCCGTTGGACTGCGTGATGTATATATTCAATTTAATATTCATTCGATCCAGTTTATTCACGTAGGTAAGACGTTTACCATTATGTAAAGATGTAAATAAACATTACGTTGACCATTGTTAATGAAATTATTCCGGGTGACTTCTTATAGCTCATTGAGGTGCTCAAGCTGGTCGTTAAACCTTCAGTCAAAAAAAAAAAAAATCACGAACCTGGACTATTGTCTTTACTGAAGTGGTTGAATGAATTTGTCAATCAAATAAAGTTTACATTTGTTGTTTCATATGAGTTTATTCTTTAAAAAAAAGAAAACTAACCGTCGATTCCGACGGGTGTCGTAATGTTTTTTTTTCTTTCGCCGCTAATTCCACTTTAAATTAATCATTAAGAAACATCTTATACACCTTTAAAGCATATATTTTACAGTAACATTTGCCATTTTGAAATTTCACATATACATTTCTTACATTCATACGTTGTTAAGGCCATCCCCTAGAAAAACATATAACCGAGGTTTCGCGGTAAATATACAGTAGAACCTCGATTATACGTTTCTTACTGACACGATTTTCTCATTTATACGTAAAATTTGCCCATACAAAAATTGTTAATTGCCCTTAATGTTAAATTCCTCTCTTTGTTTATGCTTTTTCTCAATTATATGTTAATTTTGCTTCGTCACATAGAAAGCGTAGGAAGGACATTCCTCTGTATATATATATCTTCGAACAACACTTATCACCACAACAATCTATTACCTGTCTTCATATAATACATAGCATATCGTACTCAACGGTACAACACTCTTATCAAATTTCGCCTATTTTTTATTGACCCTTGACCTCCTGTTAGGTTTTCGATTTTGAAAAACCCGTCGGGAAGAACAAAGCATCGTTTATATAGCCAGAAAAATGCACTCATCGTCAAAAAAGTAGTTGCATCCAGAGGGAAGCAACCGACAGGAATGTAACTAGGTGGGTAGGTTTGGCATCGTGAGACATGCAAATGATTCAAGTATCACTTTCGGCAGGGCATGTAACGCCAACAAGGAGGGGTCGCAGCGCTGTGTCTGACCGGCGATATAAGGTCGTCCCGATGCGCGCGCTTGCCATTCGGACTCGTGCTGTTTTGTTGGTTGCATCCTTTGCAAGTGCCTCGGAAAACAGTTCGGGAGCAATTCGAGCAGTTGGAGGAGTTCAAGAGAGGCTGCATTGTCGTGCTCTAGGAAGCGGGATAGTCTTATCGCCGTATTGCGCGTCTTACTCGTCGTGCTCCAGGAAGCGGGATAGTCTTATCGCCGTATTGCGCGTCATACTGGTCGTGCTCCAGGAAGCGGGATAGTCTTATCGCCGTACTGCGCGCCATACTGGTCGTGCTCCAGGAAGCGGGATAGTCTTATCGCCGTATTGCGCGCCAGACTGGTCCTGCTCCAGGAAGCGGGATAGTCTTATCGCCGTACTGCGCGCCATACTGGTCGTGCTCCAGGAATCGGGATAGTCTTATCGCCGTATTGCGCGCCATACTGGTCGTGCTCCAGGAAGCGGGATAGTCTTATCGCCGTACTGCGCGCCATACTGGTCGTGCTCCAGGAAGCGGGATAGTCTTATCGCCGTATTGCGCGCCATATTGGTCGTGCTCCAGGAATCGGGATAGTCTTATCGCCGTATTGCGCGCCATACTGGTCGTGCTCCAGGAAGCGGGATAGTCTTATCGCCGTATTGCGCGCCAGACTGGTCCTGCTCCAGGAATCGGGATAGTCTTATCGCCGTATTGCGCGCCAGACTGGTCCTGCTCCAGGAATCAGGATAGTCTTATCGCCGTATTGCGCGCCATACTGGTCGTTCTCCAGGAATCGGGATAGTCTTATCGCCGTATTGCGCGCCATACTGGTCGTGCGGGTATCATCATAGCACGCTTTTAGCGGCAGTGGACAGAATAAGGCACGCAGAAGCGACAGGGAGGGTGTGGGAGACCTAAACGAACCGTGGAGAGAGAGGACCGATGGGCTGTCCGACATGCGCGGAGTGACCCAGCAGCTACGACTGGAAATATTTAGCGAGCAGTGGTGCCATCCATGCATCGTCCGATTAGTGCCAGCATAACTGGCAGACTGCTGCACGACGTAGGACTACACGCGCAGACCGTTACGACGACTGCCCTTAACACCACTGGATCGTCGCCAAGAGTGCAATGGTGTCATGCCAGACTGTCATGGAACCACTCAGAACAGCAGCGGGTGATCTTCAGTGACGAGTCCCGCTTTTGTCTTGACAACCGATTCCGTGTATGGAGGCACAGGGGTCAGCGCCAAGATGAACGGTTTGTTGTCGAGCGTCACACGTCTACAAGGCCTGGTATCATGGCGTAGGGTGCAAGTGCCTACGATGCCAGATCACCTTTGGTGGTAATTACAGGCACTTTGACAGCCAAAAGTGACGTTAATGAGGTCCAGGAATCAGTGATCCTTCGTTTTCTGAACATTCACTCTGGTGCGATTTTCCAACAGGACGACACTCGTCCGCATACTGCTGCTCTCTTGAGAGCTTTCCTTCAAGGCAATGGCACTCAGCCAATGCCAGCCGCATCGCCAGATCTATCGCCGATTGAAAATGTGTGGGATGCTATTGGACGCGCTATCCACGCTCCATCCTCTAGTGAGAAGATTCAAGCAACATGGGATGGCATATGGCAACCTGTACAAAACTACATGCCGAAACGTATGGCATGCTGTGTGATCAAACATGGCGGCCCGACGCCATAATGACAGACGCTACTTATTGGCATGTAGCTGAATAAATGTTGCGCATGGCAGTCTCAATATTTAATCATTTATTGTTTTTGGTAAGCTTTACCTTCTTCCCGAATAGTATTGCAATCCGACACGTCCTTTTGGGTGCAACTATTTTTCTGACAATAAGTGTATTAACGGGAAGAAACCAGATTTACACGTGAATGCTGAAACTCAAATGAAAGGTTAAATTTGAAGTATACATCACATGATATTATTGTCTTATAATTCATTATTGGTTTTCAGTCATATTATAATTTAATTATATGTTTGCGGTAATATGTAACATTAACGATATCGAAGATGATATAAATGTGACCTGTGTCGGCTATATGTTCTGAACATTTCAAGTTCATGTATGCTTGCCAGCATGCTTAACTCTAGCATTCTTTCTGCCTGCGTTTTAGATATTATATACTACCCGTTTGGTGCTGTACTTATCTTCAAGAGTTCTGCCACCAGCAATTACCAAACATCTTTCCCGAATAATTCGCAGCTTCATCTGGAAAGCGGAGCAGGTCTCACTGAGTCTCCGTCCGCCAAATTGCGAGAAAAAATGTTTTCCTAAGATAAGAAAATGTCGCCCGAGGGAAGAAAAAGAAGCAAACTTCATAAATATTTGCCGAGAAATGGAAGCAGAACGACATTACATATCAGAAACGAAAAACGGTGAAAGCTAGGCAGAGGGTGGAGAAAAAAGTGAAATAAAAACACGCAAAGGTATTGAAAAACGAAAACGAAAAAGTAAAGCGAAGGTAAACACGTGTTTGATTTCCAACTGGGTTTCAGACACGTCACGAAGCTGACTTATATATGTTGGCGTTTAATTTTTTTTCCACTGGTTCCTATTTATTTATTTGTTTGTTCGAAATTTCTTTTTAATTTTGAAGTTAGGAATATCCTGTTACAACACGGCGAAAAATACTTCCCCGCTGCTCGTGGAGGTATTGATTGAAAACTCAGGAATTCTTTTCCTTCGTCATTTGTCTGACTGATGGAAGCGAACAAGCCAGCCCTGCATGGCAGGGTTATATGTTTTCCGCTCAGTTTCCTCCCTTCTCTGATATCCCCCCAGCAAAAAAAGGTTTTCCTCCTTCTTTTTTTTTTCTCTCTTCTCGTTCAAAACCCTATTTCTCAGATCCGTTAGATGTACGAATGCGGTAGATGGAGTGCTTAGCTACTGCTGCAGCAGTATTAAATCTCCCATTTCATCTATGAAATATTCTCCCCAGTAGAGTCCCTGGATGTAAGAAATTCCCCTCGACTTGATGGACTCCCTACTAGCAGCAAATCTATAAAACCGCAACCATGCACCTGGGCAATACAGCTTTCGTGTTGGTCTTTTCATCGGCGGTTTTGTAAATTGTACGAGGAAAACAAAGAAAGAAACAGAGATTTGAAGGTGTGTAACTTCTATTTATTTTTTTCTTCAGCTAGAGTTAATGTACATTTGTGCGGAAGAAGAAAAAGCTACATATTATAGACACTATCGTGGAATGACACAGAACCTTTTCACATCATTCGAATTCTCAAGTTTTCTCGCACGAGAAAATACACTTGATGCTCAAAACTAATATTTTTAGAATAGAGTAGAGCTCAAATAATTCCAGGCTTCCTATGATGAAGAAAATACATGAAGGGAAACATTTGAAACTGAGTTAAAAATTGAAAATATCTGAACATTTGGATAAATGGATGTACATTTAAATTTTCAGATTAGATATGATATGAAAATTAGCTTCACCTGCGTCATATGGTTGAAGCTAATTTTTATATCAAAGATATTATTTGAATTGCTGAATACTGTACTTAATACCCATGCAAAAGTCACAAGATATATGCTGTAATACTTGTAAAACCCTTTGGGAAAATGTAATAAAAACATTATGTTTATTTTATTAGCAACTCCTTATATAATCGACAAAAATGACAAAAATATTATTGTTTATACTTGTCTTTTTCTGAAACAAAGGAAAGATGAAGTATGGAATATCATCCCTTTTTTCCTGAAATGATGAATTATCATTCTTTTCCTGAAAGGAAAGATAAAAATGAATGATTATCCACTTTTTTGTGAAAGAAATGTAGGATAAAAAATCAATGATTATCCTTTAAAAGGAAGGAGGAATCAAAAGGAATTATTAGACTTCTTTTCCAGAAAGGAATGATAAAATAAATGATGATACTTTTTTCTCTGAGAGGAGGAATATAAATACTTTATTGCTCTTCTCGCCCCCCCCCCAAATGAAGAATTAAAAATGACTGATAGCCCACTGTAGCTGCTAAAGTTTTGCTGAATCTGCGATTTTTTCTATAGAAAGGCAATCGCCCTATACGACAGAAAAGTTCTAATTTCAGTCACCCATCGAATAGAGCTCGGTAAACTATCATGCCTGTTATGCGCCCTAGTAGTTATAGTGTCAACTATAAACCTATGATCGGAAACTATATAAACCACACAGACTTGTGAATAACCGCAAGCTGTACGGAAATGAGAGGGTAGAAATGTTTCTATACCAGCATTTTGAACGGTAAAGCTAAGCTACCCTTTTGAATTTTTTGTTCAGACAATTCCAGGTGTAGATGTGGTAGAAAAATTCAAGTAGATAATGTTCCGAAGCCTCTATTTTAATTTTTTTGTTTTCGGAATTTTTAGGTACAGAGAGCTTTAGACCTATCAGCATACCAATTTTCAGAACTTTAGGGCATTTAGAAGTGATCCATTTATTCCCAAAAATATTCTAGCTAATAATGAGTCAAAGCCACCATTCTGATTTTATTTGGTGACTCAGCACCTTCAATGGATGTTGTGCTTGTCCAATGGCTCACTCCCTTCAATGGATGATGTGTTTGTCCAATGGCACACTCCCTTCAATGGATGCTGTGCTCTCCCAATTGCTCACTCCCTTCAATGGATGCCGTCCTTGTCCAATGGCTCACTCCCTTCAATGAATGCTGTGCTTGTCCAGTGAATCACTCCCTTTAATGAATATTGTGCTTTTCCAGTGGCTTAGTCTTTTCAATGGATGCTGTACTTGTCAAATGGCTCACTCCCTTTAGTAGATGCTGCGCTTGCCCAATGGCGCACTCCCTTCAATAGATGCTGTGCTTGTGAAATGGCTCACTCCCTTCAATGGATGTTGTGCCTGTCCAATGGCTCAGTCCTTTCAATGGATGCTGTGCTTGTCCAATGGCGCAGTCCCTTCCATGCACGCTGTGCTTGTCCAATAGCTCAGTCCCCTCAATGGATGCTATTATTGTCTAATGGCTCACTCCCTTCAATGGATGCTGCACTTGTCCAATGGCTCAGTCCCTTCCACGGAAACAGTGGTCCACAGTTAAGAACGGGGCGACAGATAATAGTTCTGATAGTTCCACATAGTGCTTGCTAAACCAAGAGATCAATCAATTGAGAGCGCATTCCGCTCCGTAGCGGAAAGATACAGGTTCGGATCACGCCAAAATTGGGGTTTTCAGAAGGAGTTCTTGTATACGGATCATATTTCCAAGTCATGGAATATTTCCAAGTCATGAATGTTTTACAGATTGAGATTAAACCTGATACTTCATCCGACACGCTCCGTCTTTAGTGATACTTCACTCGTCTTTGTAAACATTATTCGACTTAGAAAATGCCACATCAGGAAGTATTTGTCGGAGCGCCGTGAAATCAATATGTATGTGTCGACATCGGTATATGTAAATGATCGCAGATGTGAGGAGGATAAGAGGACAAAATGACTCAGCGTAGCTAAGTTTGGCCATCCTCAGCTTGTCTTGTGGTGTTCTGGACCGGAGTGATCTCGGTGGCGAAATCACATATAAGAGGTGAGAATGCCTGGGTAACGAAACTGGAAATTGTAGAATCCCAGGAACACTTTTACCAGATACTTCATCGCATACATATTGCTGGTTGGTATGCGCTGGAAATGCATCCGGAGGCAACAACTGTCGACTAAATGTGGCGACAGTGATTGGAAGAAGGTAACACGCGTTCTGTAGTGAGACTTGTGCTGAAAGGTGGGTGTACGAACACCTCGTTCGCCGCATTCAACAGAAACCGGCAGATGCTCCACAAACCACAGCAGACTACCTTCGACGAGTTCAACAGGCAGTTCCGGACATACCCTTATCGACGCGGACCGTGCATCAAAATTTGGCTTACGCAGGTTTGCGCTCTCTCCGGACACTGTGACGACTGCCATTCACCTCCGCATATCATCGGGTAATGTTGCAGTAGTGCTGTACCAGACATGCGTGACTGAACGAATGGAACAAGGTCGCATTCAGCAACGAGTCTCACTTCTATCATCACGACGATAAGCGCTAATGGCCGTCCTCGTGGCGCACTGGACTAAGCGATGGCTTCTTACCATTCGTCCGAGATCTGTCCGAGTTCGAATCCCAGTGTGACACGCATGTTGTGTTTGTCTTACGACACTGGCTCTCTCCTTTCCTTGGAGTCAGTGGACCTAAATTAGGGACGTTCGGCAGTTTATAGCTTATCGAGTTGCTAACGATGGTCGTTAAACCCCTAATCTGACAAACGATAGCCGATTATGAGTTCTGTAGCAGACGTCGTAACCCGGCTCATATTGTTATCCTGCGTGAGCGGCTTATAGCTCGTCAGCTTGGTGTCATAGTTTAATACGCTATTAGTCTTATCAGCAGTTCATCACTCGTGCGCATAGTGGTTACAATGCAAATATGACAATACATCCATAGCGTGCTGTAGCCCGTTTGGTTGCCATAGCTCTCTGGTATCCCTGATGCTCATTCATAGCAGGATAATGCCTTCCTCTACACTACTCATTCATAACAGGATAATGCCTTCCTCTACACTACTCATTCATAACAGGATAATGCCTTCCCGCCGCCCCGGTGGCGCAGTGGTCTAAGGCGTTGGCCTCTGATCATTCGTCCGAAGGGGTCCGGGTTCGAATCCCGGTGAGGCATGGATGTTGTGTTTGTCTTACGGCGCTGGCTCTCTCCCTTCCCTGGAACCAGTGACCCTAAATTAGGGACGGGCGACTGCTTATAGCCCATTGAGTTGCTCACGGTGGTCGTTAAACCTCCAAACAACAACAACAACAACATAATGCCTTCCCCTACATTACTAACATCAGCAGACAATACCTACAGGGTGTCCGGGTGTTGTCCTAGCGAGCTAGATCCCCAGACATCTCCCTAATAAAATCGGGTACAGTGTTGTCAGATAGTTCCAAACCTCCAGCCTAGTTACTCCAAAAAAATAGCCCAAAAGTAGCCCAATAATGATCATCTCAACACAGCTTAAAGGTAACCCTGAGATTAACAAATTTCATTCACAGCGCTTTTTGGGGTGCATAGTAAAATAGAATGTTAAAATAATTGCTTAATACAAATGCACAAGACATGAAATCCAGCAGGAAAATCAAGTAAAATGAAACCAACCCAAGAAACAGCAGACAAAATCTGAAGTAACCAAAAAACCAACAACCATCAAAATTTTCCCACCACTCTCTCTGATAACTGACCCAGCTGAGCTGGAAAACAACGGGACTGATGACACTGAACATGGGACGTTATTGAGGCCTGAGTCCGACCGTCTGACTCAGGCAACTTCATACTAAGGAGACAGTATGAAGTGGCCTGAGTCAGAAGGTCGTACTCACATGATGCTGGGTTATTCATTGGACAACACAGAATGACATCGAGTGAAAAAGACAATGGATGTTGTCTTGATGTACCGCATACTATGCGTCTTTGACCTATGTTCATAGTTTATCGACATTGCGAGAGGTTGTGCTTACAGATTAAGCCTAAGGATAAAAAGAATCATAGGTGAATGAGAATATTTTTCGAGACATGTAAGCAATTGTCTTACGAGGTACATCAGTATAATGGTGATGTTGCTTGTCAACCAGAAAGATTTTACTTCGTCCTTTTTGATGTTATGCATCTTTCCCGACATCAGTAAAGTAAATTCCATGCATAAAAGTTCGATGTAACGGAAATGGGTAACGGAAGTCATCAAAATTGCTGATCTAATCTGATTTTGAAATGCTGTCCCATGAAGTAACGCAAAAATCGTTAATTTCATTGTTACTAAACTATTGCCACATACTATTTCATAATGTTTTACATAAACGTAATAACATATTGCAATCTGTGTAAATTAAGTGAACCTGATGCTAAATGTTATAGAAAGCATCACAAAACTGCAGTTTTGATGCTATGAAAACTGTAGCTTCATTTGGTTTACTCTCGACCCCTCGAAGGAGGGAGGAGAGTGCCTGCTGTTGACGAGCCCTTTAAAATGATGTACTATAACACTGTATGGTATAACCTGTAGATATCCTAGACCAAAAGCCCCAATCCCCCTCACTAACACACATGCGATTCAGCTTTCCTTTCTATTTATACGACAGATTTTAGCTTGAGCAGACGCAGGTGGAATTTCGTGCCTACAACACATTTTATCTGCGTCAGGGTCATTTCTTACTTTCGTCTAAATTCTAATAATAATAATAATAATAATGAAAAAATATTTTTGAAAAAATAAACATCGCAATTGTCACGGGAGAGACGAAGGAGGACTTGCACGTTCGTGTGTTTGGTTCTCCAATCGACGCGACATCTATGAATTCTCCCTGGCCGTGTTTGGAGCTAACTGTTACCGTGGTTTATTTCATATCGTGCTTCGTGTAGCGCCGAGCACAACAGTTGTTATTATTGTGATCGTTCAACATGTCGTTCTCAACACTACAGAAGATAAAAGTTGACATTCGAAAACGTGAGTTTGACAGTGACTGGACAGAGAACTATTTGTTTATTTTACCATGTAAAAAAGGGCCTATTCCTTCATGCCTAGTGTACAACGAAACTGCATCTTTATGCAAACAATACAATATGAAGCCCCACTTCGGTACTAAACACGAGAGTTTTAATCAGAAGTTTTCTCCTGGATCGAACAATTGGAAAACTGAAATATTCTCTTTAAGTCCAAGTTATTCGAAATCATCTCTTGTAATTCTGAATTAATACAAGTAAATAATTTCTGAAATTTGTTTTCCTTTTTTTCATTTTCCCACTATGTAAAGTTCGTTTTCACATAACCTTTAATAAATCTTAAAATAAAAATAATGTTTGTATGAGTATCAGTATGATGTTTAACTTACATTTATCAAACTAAGTGTTCACACCCTCTGGCCTGTTTCTACGAAAAGAAAAAAGAAATGTGGTCTCTGTTGAAAAGTAGTTAAAAACCTCTGCAGTATAGTACTCTTAAGCAGCTACATAAAGTAAGACGCCTTGTAAGTGTGTTAAGTACTACGTGGCATGACGTAGACGACGTACGTATGGGTCAAATCGGAAAAGCTGCAGCGATAAATCTGCCGGCATAGTTTAATCGGCAGAACATCTGTTCCGAAGTAGGAATATGTGCGTTCGAATGCCATAAGCAGTAAAAAGATAATACGCTGTACACTAAATGCTCTCATCTTAGTTTTCTGACATGACGTTTGTAGGAACTATTTAGTGTAATCTATGTGCATCAATTGTAATTTGTGCATCACCTATCTTTACACGTATCATAATAAGGGAACCTTGGCAAACATTTTTTTACTGTATTTAGTATTTAACAGCATCGGAACATGCTAGTTTAATTTCGTATTTGGTCTTCATCAAATATACTGGCATAAAAATATCTATTCCTGAAATGAATTCTAAAGATTAATCTTAATGTTTTAAAGAGGATTAGGAAAAAAAATATCCATGCTCAATTTGTATTTCTAAAGAACCAGTACAAAGTAAGATTTCTTTTACTCCTTTCTTTTTCTTTAACAGATGTCATGCGTTTTTTAGCATGATATATTGACTCTTAAGGTCTGAGAAAAGGAACATGGTTCGCGGTTTGTGTCGACTGTAACAACCCCGCCGCTTGGATTTATGTTCTCACTTGGTCTCAATGGACTTCTCTTCCGGAGAAACAAACAAAATGCAACTAAGATAAAAGAACAAACGAGGGAATTACCTCATTTGTTACTTTAACTTATGCTTCTGTTTCATTGTACTCCTCTGACGGATAGCTAACAGTTCCCATCGAGAGTTCGCATAATTACGTGGAGGATGACCGTGTTGTTCCAATAAAAAAAAGCGACGCAAAAGCAATCCAGTATATATATTACTGTGTATCGAACTTTCATATATTCAGACAACATGACAATGATCTTATTTTTGCCTGATTACAAACTAAACAAGAGTTATTTGTGATTCCGTGTTTAACTCTTAGCAGGCAATCCGACGTATTTCAGATCATTAAGGTGGTTCCACCTAAAATCTCTGCCTTATGTTTCCAATGGTAAAACTTCTTTACATATTTTCTCTGCAATTAATGTATTCCCAAGGATGAAAATTTGCACATCGATAAAACTAACTTTAAGTTATAGCATGGGATACTTAATACTTGATAAAACATAACCATAATTAAGCAATCCAACATTTGTTTGTCTACTGACGTCATCAATGTACAGGTCGCGCCATCTATTAACAGGTCTGAACATTACTCAAAGAAAAATGATTGATTTTAAATGTAATTATTTTTATGTTTTAGCAAGTAGTAAGTATACCATGCTATAACTTAAAGTCAGTTTTATCGATGTGCAAATTTCCATCCTTGGAAATACATTAATGGCGAAGAAAAATGTAAAGAAATTTTATCATTGGAAACATAAGGTAGAGATTTTAGGTGGAACCACTTCAAAATACTTACACATATATAAGGTTTCTGAGAAACAGCAACAATTTATTACCTACCATTCCTGAAAATAGAGCAATATTTGCAAAAGAATATACGGAAAAAGTTAAATGCTAACTAATGTATGGGCTATAATGGAATTTCTATTTTTATTGTTTATTTGGAATATGTGATTAAGAAATATAAATTTTCGAAAGAATATATGAATTGGATTTTATAAATCATAAACAATTATAGTATTAATTAAATTTTGAAATAAGAAATATATTTTGAAAGCATTTTGAAATTGCAGTAATTTTCATAGAGTAATCCGCGAATTATACACTGATTCTGATATACACCGCTTGAAGAAAAAAGACCAGTCTTGCATCATTTTATTTTAAAAAAACCCATCGTAATTGTCAATAAACGTCGTATATTTGGAAAATCACCAAGTCGTGACTCCGTAGGTCCAACCGTCTTGAAACTAGATCCAGTTAGGAAAGTTCTAAAGTGAGAGCAATGAAAAATTAGCCGCATAGTATATGCATTGCCTTTGGCTGAATGCTATTGAAAAGCTGAATTTCATATTGCAAACTGAATAATTATTATTTTAGTTTGATGTTTTGTCTATCGTTGTTTATGAGATGAGGGATATTCATTCTTAATTTATTTAATTAATTATTTTATTTACTTAAGTAATAATTGCTATGTGATTTTTTTGGATTTTTTATAACTGTCATTTGCCTTTGGTAACTTACACTTCTGGAGTTACTCTTTGCAAAATAAGTAAATCCTTTAATTTGACTGTCATTGCTTTTGCCTTGGGTAACTTACGCATTTAGAGCTGCCCTTTGCAAAGCAAGTATAATCCCGTTAGTGTCAGCTGAAAAGAAATGACGAGTAAGAGAAGGGTGCATTAGAATTGTCAGAATCCGCGGGAAATCTTAAGAAGGTAAGGTCCCTTAAAGCCACAATCAACTTAAAAGAGATTTGCCGCCATGGACCAAGGTTTCAGTCAGCCCTTGAGCGAGAAGAGTGCAGGGTGAAAAGAAATCCACATACTGGGCTCTAATACCCGCCATTCAACTTAGCCCATCCTAAAAGATGGTTCATCATGTGTGACCCCACCCATCCTAAAGAAGGATGTCCTGAATTATTGTCAGCAGGAGGTGCAGACATGATGCGTTGTCACGCGAGACGCAACCTCAAGCAGCTCATTCGCTGAACTGCTAGAGACCACGCTCGATTATGGTTTAAAAACGAGCAAACTGACACTCGACACGTCTACCTGATTTATTTAAAAACTGTATCGATTTTATTCAGGAACTTAAAATCCCAGTTCCTAATCTTGATTAGAACGAAATCTCAGTTTGCGATAATCAACTATTTTTTTGAAGCTGGGGGAAAAGTTCAGATTACTCAATCACTTAAAACCTCTTACTTCGATGCAGGAGATGCCACATATTACCAAATTTTATCTCCGTGAAATGCAACTGAAGACCTTCCCATAACGTCAACAAAGCGATATCTAATGCTTCGTTTGCACAATTAAGAGCTATTATTAAAGATACGAGAAATAATATTGCAAACGTCGAGATCGAACTGTATGACCTACACCTATTACTGGCTAAAATGTTACCAGAATTTTCTGACCTAGACGGGAGAACTTGGTTTAGGAGTTCCAATACATCGTTTACTCATAAAATGATATTCGAACGAAAATTTGAAAAAGTATCAAATAATAGCAATAATAAAGAAAATTCTACTTCCCAAAGCGAGGATATTTTTACTGATAACGAAGTGCTATAATATCTAACTGTTCTTTCGAGGAGAAACCTGATTTTGCAGTACTCACGGGAGGAAGAATCTAAATAATTATAAGGAACTTTTAACAATTTGTAGTGAACGGCAATAACTTATGTGTTTCATTTACACAATGTGTATTACATGTGCTCCTATCTGTCACTATTTAAACTTGTGCCGTTCTAATCTGGTTTCACTCATCGGCCTGATAATGCAGCCATAGTGGTCGCGAAAGTGCTCGCCAGAGGTTTTATCTACCATATTTTTAAATTGTAAATAAAGACGTTTTTTAGATCCTACGTTTTTTAAAAAGATAATTGAAGGGTGTGGTGTGTGTTCTTCGGTTCCGGAAAATGTTACCTCGTTTTGACAGCTTTTAAATCTTCTTACATACAACTCAGGACCAAATACCTTTGGTTTTTACATCTAATCTTTCTTGTTTCAACTCAAGCTGATTTCAAAAACGGAATTTACATTACAGATCGTATTTCGCAATTTCAAAAAAGGTACTTATATCCAATATCGTTGCGTCAGTTGAGAAGCCCCTGATAAAAAGCGATCTAAACATTGATGAAAAAGAAACGATTAGATATTGCGTCAGTTGAGAAGCCCCTGATAAAAAGCGATCTAACCATTGATGAAAAAGAAACGATAAGATGTTGCGTCAGTTGAGAAGCCCCTGATAAAAAGCGATCTAAACATTGATGAAAAAGAAACGATTAGATATTGTGTCAGCCAAATAATAATGTTAAATTCCTTTCCACCATTTGAAATGGAAGAACATAATGCTCTCAAATAATTACAGTCAAATCGTGATATCACCATTACTAAAGCTAATAAAGGAGAACAAGTTTTTATTCTGGACAAAAAATTTCATGAGGCAGAGGTCGAAAAAGTTATTTCCGAGGGACCTATTAAGAAATAAAAAAAATGATCCATCGGGGAAACATTTAAAAGAGGTTCACAAAGTGGTAGCAAGTTGTGTTACTCTTGACCAAAGCTCAAAACGTCATCTGAAACCCTCATATGCCCAGTGTCAGCGTTTTTATGCACTTCCGAAGATACGTCCTTTCCAAGATTGGCGACCTTTCCGTCCCATAGTCAGCCTTTCCAAGATTGGTGTCCCTTTCCGTCCCATAGTCAGCCTTTCCAAGATTGGTGTCCCTTTCTGTCCCATAGTCAGCAATATTGGCTCAGCTACACATAAGTTGGCCAAGCTTTTATCGTCCAAATTATCCACCTCAACTACTGCTTTGAACAGGACTGCTGTAAAAATGCCATTGAGTTTGTCAAGCGGCTAAAACCACATCCATACATCGATCAGTTCATGTTATCCTTCGATGTGAAATTCATGTTCACAAGTATCCCAGTGAATGGAGCCCTCGAATCATTGAAAGAAAGTCTCATTGAACTTCATTTCAGCCAACCGGAAGCTGAAGAAATTTTGAGACCAGGGGAAATTTGTATCAAACAAAACAGTTTCCTTTTTCGTGGAATATTTTTCCAAGAGACGAAGGCCTTGCAGTAGGTATCCCTGTGGATTCGATATGTAGATGATACTTTTGTCCTCTGGAATGACATGCATACGGAAATCCATTAAATTAGTAGAACTTATCAATTCCATTGATCCTCATATACAGTTCGCATGTGAGAGTGAAAATAATGGCTGTATAAAAACACAAGTTTCTCCGCGACGGCCATCGAAATCGTGTCCCCTCACTCCGGAGTAAGTCGCTCTCCCAATTGAGCTACGCGGACAGAATGTCTATCTGCAGATTTGTTGTCTTGACACATATTTTCACCTCTATAGTACGTCACAAGTGTCTCAACTGTTGTAACATGGTGACTCTTCTGATCCGCAGTCAGCCATTTCGGCATCCGCTTGTCCCAAAGCTTTCTCATCTTCCGCACCTGGAGGAGGGCGAATCCAACACGTTCACTCTATATCCCTAGATTTTTTTTTTTTTTTTTCCTAAGATTTTCTGGACTTCCACATTTTGTGGAACTGTTACCAAAACAGGCCTTCCTGGGCGGTTTTCATTTTCAGTGTTGAAATGACCTGACTTAAATTTTGCAAACCAGTTTTGATGTTATGCATCTTTTCCGACAATAAAATCCCAAATAAAAAAATATCGATACGACAAAACTGGCCAACTGCCAAAACAATTGTTAAAATCTGATTGTGCCTCATGAACTGACGAACTTAAGTTCATTGTTACCCAACAATATACAGGCTGGTCGAAAACTCCCCTATGGTTTTCGTTTAGCAACTATACAAAAACGAAAAGATCTACAGTAATGCGGTTCGCAGCATTTGAAAGTGTAAATATGCTCTGAAATATCGACGTTCGTGCTCGGAAATACCGACAGCAAAACAACTGAAAATGTCTTCGCCGCAGGAGAAAGCAATGTGCGTGCGTTGATTTCCTCAGACAAAGTCTGTGATAACGGTAGAAAGAAATTACCGTCAGGCATATGGGAAAGATCCACCGAGGGATTTTAATATCAGAGCGTGGCAGAAGAAATTCTTTTACACTGCTAGCGTCCTGAACTAGCAAAGAAGTGGCAGACTCACTGTCAGTGAAGAAGCTGTGCAGAGCATACATGAGGTTTTCGCGCGCAGTCTTAGCAAGTCCACAAGAAAGGCCTCTTTACAACTGAATGTTCCACGCTCCATAATAATGGAAGTGATTCAGAAACGCCTGAAACTAACCTCATGCAAAGTGCAACTCTTACACCAGATTAAACCGAACGATGGACCTCTGCGCTTAGTATCCGTTTAGAATATGTTGGAGAGGATGGAAGTTGATGAAAGTTTCCTACATCTTATAATGTTCTCGGATGAGGCAATATTTTATGTGCGCCGAAAAGTCAACACTCAGAACTTTCTTGTATGGGATAGTGAAAACTCACATTCAGTCAGAGAGCATGTTGCGCAAACTCCAAAGGTGAATATTTGGGGTGGTCTCATGCATAACCGTGTGATTGGTCCATTCTTCTTCTCCGAGCCCACAGTGTAAATGAATAATTACCTGGACATGCTTCAGAACTTTGCGGTTCCTGAATTACAAGATTTGCAACCAAACGTCATACTGCAACAAGATGGCGCTTTCACACATTGGAGACTTGACGATCGTGAATACCTGAACCGTGAGTTTCCCGACAGATGGATTGGCAGAGATGGTCCCATTCCTTGGCCACTTCGGTCGTCAGACATCACTCCTTCAGACTTCTTCCTCTGGGGCTATGTCAAAGACATGGTTTACCGGGAAAGATTAAGCAGCCTTAAGGGGCTCAAACAGCGCATTGCAGCAGTGTTTGAGAGAATCGATCCTGACATGTTGGAGCGCACATAGCAAGAAATTGAATACCGACTGAATGTGTTACGTGCCACCAATGGCGCACATGTAGAGTTGTATTAAGCTAAGATATTAAACTCGAATATTTACTCTTTCAAATGCCGCAAACCGCATTGCTGTAGATCTGTTCGTCTTTGTACAGTTGTCAATCGAAACCCCTAGTGGACTTTTCGACCACCCTGTATTACACTAAGCTATCACTGAGCATTATTTCATCACGTTTTACATAAACGTAACAATATTTCATTGCAATCTGCGTAAATCAGGAATACTTGATGCCAAATGTGATAAAAGCCATTACAAAAAAGCATTTTTGATGCTATGAAAACTGTGCGTCATAACTTTATTTGACTTCCTCTCGTTCCCTCAAGTGCGTGGGTGAAGAGGGCAGGGTACCAGCAATTGAAGATAACTTTAAAAGGATGTGCACCACGATGGAATGTAGCCTGCAGATATCCTAGATCAAAAGTTACAAGTTCCCCTTACTAACGCCCTTGCGTTCAGCATTTCTATCTGTCTTGAGGTCAAATTTTCGCTTGGCCATGCGCAGATGGACGTACGTAGGTAGCTTCATCACATTTAATCGGTTGCAGGATCGTTTCTTACGGTTGTCTAAATCTGAATAATATATAATAATTATAATACAAATATTGTTTTGGAAAAACTAACCAGTCGAAGAACTTACTATTGCAATAAAATATCTCAGCAAAACCACAAAACTTTTGTTTCGGATCCCCGTTGATAAGTCACACCGAAAGTTCATACTAACATTAATAACCACAAAAGTTTTGTTTCGGGTCCTCGTTGATAAGTCACACCGAAAGTTCATAGTATCATTAAATATGCACTAATAGATCAAATACAATTACGTACCTCTAATCCTTAGCACATTATTGGTGTGTCAATTTTCTTTGTTTATGGAATTATTGACGTTTCTCAATACATGTCTCGAAATTCCAAACGATAATTCCTTGGGAGATGAAACATTCGGTTTTAATCTTTTCTTTTATTTACGCTATTGTACAAACATTATTATTATTACACTTTAGTTCCAGCCCTTTAAATGTTAAAATCGCTATACATGTTTATAAAATATCCTATTTCTTCGATGTTCTCTGTACTTATTGCACTAGTAGTTAAATTTGAAATTTTAAAAATTCATCAGTGAAAATCACATTCCATCTATGTTTACTGTACCTGTAAATCTATGTTCGCTGTAAATCAACGTAAATCTATGTTCACTGTACAGGTACAGTGAACATATTTAAAACTTCAAATTTAACTACTGGTGCAAAAAGTACAGAGAACATAGAAGAAATAGGATATTTTATCAACATGTATATAGTGTTTTTTTAACATTTAAAGAGCTGGAACCAAAGTTTAATAATGTTTGTACAATAGTGTACATAAAATGAAAGATTAAAACCGAATGCTTCATCTCCCAAGGAATTATCGTTTGGAATATTGCGACATGTTTTGAGAAACGTCAATAATTCCATAAACAAAGAAAAATGACACACCAATAATGTGCATCATATAGACTAAGGATTAGAGATACGTAATTGTATTTGTTCTATTAGTGCATATTTAATGTTGCTATTTACTATTGTCGCTGTCATTTCTTAGTAATTACTGATTTATATGACTCACATATATTCTTACATTGGTTTTATGACAATAACATTCATTAATCCACCGACCTAAGTGACGTCCAATGTCAGGAATTAGTAAACCTTATTTTTTGTTCTTGATCTCAAAGTCTGTGACGGTTATAGTTATTAAGAAAATAAAACGTGGTTTGTCACAAATACACTATCTACCAACAAGTAATTGGACACCTGTGATAGCAAAGGAAAACGAAGTTTATTCACCTTCAATAGTTGGTGGAGCCTCCACGAGCGGCGATTACAGCTGCCACCCTCCGGGGCATACTCTCAACCAAGCGTTGTACGTCGGCAAGCGGTATTTTTCTTCCATTCGGCTTGAAGAAGACAGGTCAGTTCTTTCACCGCTTTCGGGCGGTAAGGGCACCCCTTAAGTTGACGCTTCAACTCGTCCCAGAGGTGCTCGATCGTGTTAAGGTCTGAGATATGCGCAGGCCAGTCCATTCGATTAACCCCATTGTCACCAAACCAAGCCATGGTGGACCTAACAACATGACAGGTAACATTGTCATCCTGAAAGTAACATGTGTCCACCCCGTAAAACTGCCACAACGTAGGAAACGCATGGTCATCCAAAATTTTGCAGTAGGTCTCAGCGTTGAGTCTACCAGGAATTGCGACCAAGGGTCCCGTGCCATACCAGGAGAAACACCCCCATAGCATAATTCCACCGCCGCCAAACTTCACAGTTGGCACAATACCTTCCGGCAGGATGCGTTCTCCAGGCAGACGCCAAACCCGAGACCCTGCCATCCGAACCGTAGAGGGTTAACCTTGATTCGTCGCTCCAGAGAACCTGTTTCCACTGTTCAACGGTGCACTGTCGACGTTCTTTGCACCACGTTAGCCGAGCAGCGCTATTGGACTTGGTGATCAAAGGCTTGTGGGCGGCAGCACATTCATGATAACCGAGCACATGGGCTTCCTTACGAAAGAACACTCCCGGATGCCTGTTGAAACTCCTCGCGGATGTGGCCCATCGATTTGGTGCGGATTTGGTGCGGTTCTTCCGAATTTCTCTGGCCAGCACCCGTCGGTCTCTAACTCCCAGTTTTGTGGGTCTGCCGGGTCGGGGCACATTCCGACAGTCACCTCTCATCTTCCACTTGCCAATAACGTACGCCACTGTTGATTTTGGGTACTTCAACTCGCTGGATATGTCACGTGTGGATCGGCCATTTCTGTGATACCCGACGATTACCCCTTTCTCGAAATCAGAGAGGTGCGAACTGCGTGGTAACTTGCATGCGACTGGTTGCGTTGTTGTTTCCCACACGATATGTAACGGCGGCGGCCGTGACGTGTATCAGGACCGCAGATATCGTCGATTGCAGGGGTGTCAAAATACTTATTGGTAGATAGTGTATATATATATTTTTGAAGTTGACCATGGTTTCGCTGGGTATTGACCTAGCTTCATTAGGATGAATGGCAGCTTCATCAGCACGTGCCATTCGTTCTGATGACGTTAAGTCAATACCCAGCGAAACCATGGTCTACTTAAAAAAATAAATATTTGTGACAATTGTAATCTTTTAATACCTACTGGTTTTTGTTGTGATTTAATTCCACTCAGTATGTACCGGACTGTGGCTCGGTGAGATCGTAAGTGACATGATAACTGTATTCGAAAGTGTACATTTATTTACGATACAATGATTTGTTCGCAAATAAATGAATACTGTCGAATCACTCGTTTTATTTCACACCCACAAAAGTATTGGCGTGCAAAATATGCATAGCATAAATTATCCACCAAGAGCACGATGATACTCTTTCGAAAACTGTGGAATACGACACTGATGACATAAAGACCCGAACCTTTTATTTTGCATTTCTTTTGCTGTGTTCCCTTTCAACAACAGATACTGAATTAAAGCTCTGCTCTCCTTCTCTGTAAACTCTACTTGAGATGACACAATCTTCACTTCAAACCTGAAAATATCGGAAATTTTTGCTTTGAAAAAAATGTCCTTACTTTATTTAACCTTATGGAAGGAGACCGTATATTAATTTTATATTAACCATTTCTGATTCTTACAACCAAAACCGTGTTTCCCGAAACACTCATTTATTATTCACAGCTCAAATGTAACGCACTTACACAGAGATCAGTTATGTTGATTTGGCATAGATACCAATTGGCATCATGTGATAGTTACGTTTGAAAACAAGTCCACTGAGCTAAATGTCGTATGCTGTGCTTGTACATAGTAATGCATAAATTTTACTTTAACAATTGTGAGAATTAGAAGAAAATTTCAGCCAGGGGGCTCAAACATCGAAGCATGCCTATTCCAGCATTGGAGGCTAGCAGGGATATTTCTGATGCCCTCAATTTTTTATGCCGCGTGTGGAAGGAGGTCGTATATTAATCTTTTATTCGTTTGGTTTCATTGGACTTTGGATTTGTTGATCTACCGCCCAGCTTAGGATTTCTTTGAGTTTAGGATATTGCTTGCTTTCCAGACCTCGGGAGATTAAAGCAGCAGTTTGTTAAGGTAAACTTGTCAAGAAAACGGAACTTAAGAGTGTGACGTAAATCTGAGTTTGTTCTCCTTTACACTTTCTAAACTTAACGTGATATCTTCTCTCTCACAAGAATGAGGTTGGCAACACAATCGAGGTCCGAGTGAGTGACGTATGAATGTGATAAGAACGATAGATAAAAAGGACGATACAGAAGTTGTTCAGTGTATGTGTGTGTGTGTGTGTGTGGAGATGTTCGATCGCTGTTAAGATAAATGTGAAATTTACAACTTGTAGTGCCATACTGTGGAATTCTTCAAATATTTCTGCACCAATAAAGGTTACCGTAAATATGTTTTGTCTGGCCGTAAAAGCCTAATTAGGAACTATTCCACCGTATTCTCATTTAGTTTAACACTTCCTTAGACATGGTTTTAGACATGGCGTAACACCAATCTCGCACACGAAAAAGGATTACGTTATAAGAGATAAAATAAACTGTCGTGCACGAAATATGCATTTCTTTCGAAATTTACCGGTTTCAGGTATTTATCTACACTAACTAACATCAAGAACATCTAAATCTAAAATGTAAAAATGAATATAATTCAGACTCTAATTTTCAGTTTACTGTTAATAAGATATGAAATGCATGCGGAAGTGTGTTTTGCTGAGCGCCAGTTAATGAACAGTTAGTTAGATGTAACTTCGAGGCTAACAAATGGGCTGCAGTTCTGTTTATGAGCAAGTATTTTTCAGTATGCAGCTTGATTTTAAACGCTGCTCAGTCAGAATGATACCAGAAAGCGTTATCATCGTTTAAGATAAGGAAAAACCGATATCTACGGTGACTGCATAATAATAAATGCCGAGCCCGGCTGTGCATTTTTGATGGAGTGGTTGTAACTGCACAGAAACATGGAGACAATATCCTTGAACAAAATATACGACTTTTTACAGGCTTTTTTATTGTAGATTTTATACTTACGGACGACAAAGTGTTCCTTCCAGAACTCATTTGTTAGAGGAACACTTATAAACTGAAGGTACCCGATGTCTTGGCCAAGAACATATTTAGATATATGTCCAATCAAGCATATGTCAGGCCAACGCCCCATACAACTGAAAGCCTAACAGCTTGTTTATGACGTCTTCGTAATTGGTCTCATATTTGTTTCCAGAGCTCGTCAGCCGAAGAGAATACGAGGTTTCTGGTGTAGTAAGAACAGCCAGAACAACAGATGTCTAGATGCAACCATTATTTGTAGGATTTTGGGCAGCAAAACTGATTTGATTTGTGATATAGCACAGCTATAGGGGGCGCTGAGTTATGCCACTTGTCAAGACAATCGTGTTTTTATTGCTTAGCTAGTTTTGCGTCGCGAAGTACTATAAAAACGATTTTATGTAAACATCTGTTGTCCCGTCTGTTTAGGCTCTGCCTATTCTCATCGACAGATGAGCACGGGAAACGGAAATGTGGTCCACCTAGGATGACGTCATAAACAAGTTGTTAAGATTTTAGTCACAGGAAGCGTCGGTTGGGCTCTCTCGAGAGGCGAACTGAAGGCCGACATTCGGATCCTCGATAGTTCTTGTGGCAGATGATTTTTCTTTTGCCTTATTCCCTTCCGATCATCCTTATATTGAGCATGGTTGACAGCTGTCAATTATGTTTTTTCGTTAGACGGAGTAAAGTGCTTTTTGATTTCTTCCATAATGTCCAGTGCTTATTTTAATGCAACGACTGCAGATTTACACCTCTCTAGTGTGACGAATGTCATCTCGTGGTTACTTCATTGTCATACTACAAAGCGATGTAAACTGAAAACCTTATAACCCATTTGTTCTTCCTGTTACTGTAAGTTTTTCGAGCAGTGTACATGATAGCTATTTTATGCGTGCGTAACTCACGTTGCGAGTGATCGCTCATTTCTTGAAACTTCACCGAATCAAATTTGTTTCATTCTCCACAAAAAGATATCCGTTGAATAATAACAAATAACTTTCTTCATTTACGGACGGTAATCAAATATACAACTATTACCGAAAGAACAGGTGCTTTACGTCCCAAACTCTTGCCTAAAATTGCTTAGGGAATACTCATTCTATTTAAATTTCAAACCATTTAGTTCGAAAATTGTCGGAAAGAAAGATAAATGTTCCGTAAGCATATATTTCGCAATTTGCGATTGCACGCATCGATATGTTCTTAATTTCTTTACTCTGGATGAGGTGGAAAAATCCTGATAGGGGTATCGATAAAAAGTTCTACGTTATATCAGGCGCGGCATTTCTACGCTGCAACTCTGTGTTCTTGTGCCAGTCATTAGCCTGATGCATTGGGAGAAATGACAGATGTCGGATCATTAGAGGCAGGGAACATGATGTGCATCCCTGTCACTGGTATCATCGGCGTCCTGTCATCCTGGGGCGCATTCCTATCGATTCCATACCATCTGAGCTATATATGATCATTAGCGTTTTCCTAGCATCGTGTACTTTCCCTTTCGAATTCCAATGCCCAGATATGCTCTTGTTATGAAACTAAGCAATGAGGAAAGCATTTCTCGTATTTCTTGAATGAGGAAATAATTTCTTCCCATCGTAATCACCTTGGTTTGTGCGCTGTAATTTCCTGGAGCGATAGTCACAAGGAAAATAGATCTCGAGAATTAATGATTGGTCTTCAACTGTAGTTAAGGTATGATCGTTAAAGGTGGTTAACAGATCTTTGTAGCCAACGCTTGTTTCCATTAGCGGGTAAATTGAGTGCCCGGTATTTTTAAATATCTAGCTTTCAAAGTTTCGGAAAAGTTAAAATGATGGACATAGATTTGACATGGCAAGCCTCATAGACATATAATGTATCTCAATTGATGTGTGTTCCTATCTGTGAAACCAAACATTGTCGTAAAAGTGATAGTAATGTTTATTTTTACAACCATAAAAAAAAAAAAGCTACATTTCACCTTTTTTTTTTTTGAGGTTTAACGACCACCGTGAGCAACTCAATGGGCTATAAGCAGTCGCCCGTCCCTAATTTAGGGTCACTGGTTCCAGGGAAGGGAGAGAGCCAGTGCCGTAAGACAAACAACATCCATGCCTCACCGGGATTCGAACGCGGATCCCTTACAGACGAATGAGCATAGACCAGCGCCCTAGACCACTGCGCCACCGGGGCGGCCATTTCACCTTCGAACTCACAGAAGTAGGTTCTGTTTATATCTGGAATACTTACTATCTCATTGTAGAAAGCATTTGCCACCAAGTGAAGCAATAAAGTGTCATATCAGGAAGATCATTTTTCTCATATTACTGGTTCTAGTCTAAGTAGTTTTATGAAGCTCGAATTCAGATAATGTTTTATTACTAAAGCAAAACCACGAAGATAAGAGCACGTTTTCCATATTAGATCATCATATCGTTTTCACGAACTCTTCGTATTATGTTCCTGATATCTGAGATACAAAATCTCAAAGCTGTTTCGCTTGACAAAAAAGTAATGAAAAAGCACACACATCTTCAAACTGCAATGAAACGACGATAACATGAAATCACCTTTAGAATTTTATTTACATTATATTTTAATGAACAATTTTTGTTTTCGTCTAAGTAAAGAAATGTATGCGGTGTTTAAAGAAATATCTGACAGTAGCTATTGACAGTTCGTCCCCAAGACTTTAAAGATACGTAGATTTCATGTTAATATTTCCCATCAAAATTTCAAAATTCTAATATTTGCTCGAAGCTAATTTTAAGAGAAAATATATACAGGCAAAGAAAGGACAAAAATGAGGATACCACATCATTCTCCTGAGAATGCATCAGGGAATTTTGGTCGCCCCGCAGGCCATTCATCCGAGGTGAGTTTAGGTTCCAATCCTAGTAAGGCATAGATGTTGTATTTTGTCTTAAGGCAGTGGCTCTGTATCTTCTCTGGGACCAGCGGCCCTAAATTAAGGATGGGTGACTATTATAGTCTATTGAATCTTGTGGTAATCGTTAAACCCCTTATCAAAAATATAAATAAATGGAAATTTGTGTATTCAGCTTTTGAAGCGAAGGAAAAAGAACAAATGTTTTGGATGAAAGAGTCCAGAAAAGTTGTTTATGCAAATTTGTGCAATAAGAATACTGTTAGAAATCGTCTTAAAATCGCTGAAGCTGAATTAGAAAGCGAACATGACCATTACAATACTACACATTTCAGATGTTTTCGCGGAATTTGCTTATCCTTGTTCCTGCAGGTATTTGTTTTTAATAATCGTATCCAAAACAGCAAATGAAATTATTGTGTTTATCTCCACAATGTTCTCGAAAAATAATGTAGAGATTTCGAGTATAATATACATGCTTCAGGCAAACGTATTTGGTCTCCTACGTCTAACTGAACAAGATCATTTAGTAGCCATAATCATTACATAATCAGACCTCCTTTGCAGCTATGACTGAGGAAACCCCTCAAGGCAGGATTTCAACGAGAAATCGTTGATTTTTGAACCAGAATTCATCTTCAGCAAATCGTCTACCAGAGCTTCCGTAGAGGAACGTCTCGCAGGCCCAAATCGGATTAGGAGTTCCAACAGGTCCGATAGACGCTCTATTGGATTTAGATCGGGACTTAGACCCCAGAAAATCCAACACTTGGACGTCCTGCTCCTCAAACCAGAATTATGCAGACCTTACAGTGAGCGAAAAAACAGTGAGGTCTTACTAAAGCAGGCGGAAGTTGTGAAGTCGTTTTGGAGGGGTTTGGACATAACTCACCACGCTGGCCAAGCGGGTTGGTGAATGTAGGATAGGATTTTCTCTAATCCCGATGGTATAGTTATACCGCTATTGGCGGTCGTCAAAGCCCCTTTAGTGGGAATAGGATGCACCACGAGAAGGCAGGGTTGACATTTGCCAAGAAGAGGCTGTGATATATATATATGTATATAGAGGGTGCATAGGAAAGTCCCTTTAGCCTAAAATAACTTGTGAACGGCGAGAGGTACATTTATGCAAGTGAGAAAACGATATAGTAAAGCAACTACGCCCGACCGAATGCAACCAATCGGGCGTAGTTGCTTTACTATAGCTTTTGAAGCGAAGGAAAAATCGCCATTGTGTGTATTTGCTCATACCTATGCTTGTTCCCTTCCAACGTTCACACAAAAGGTCGCGCATCGATTTCGGACGTTTAAGGTTACTCATGGGAGAATTTATCTTATCCGTGTGAAACAAATGTCGTTTTGTACTAATTAATTGATGCTCTACAACTTAATAATTGAAAATGTTGCTCTACCTCTTTTCGTTTTCGATTTGCAATTGCTAACTTCCTCATTTCGTCCCTAGGGGCGCTGCTGTTGGTTGCATTCGATCGGGCGTTGTCGCTTTACTATACAGTTATCTCACTTGCATAACTGTACCTCTCTCCGCACGCAAGTTATTTCAGACTAAAGGGACTTTCCTATGCACCCTGTATATAGCATGCTGGTTTGGGGTGTCATCTCATTAGGTTCATCCACCTAACGAGATGACACGCCAAAACAGCCTGCTACTACCACTATAAGTGGCACTTTTGTCAGTCATAGCGTGATGATGACGTGGAACTCGTTCTCTCTATATCAGAACATTCTTAGAATTGCTATGCAAAGCACAGGTGGACTTGTCCATGAAGAGTAATGAACTTCATTGGTTTTCAGTCCGATTCACATGAAGTCTTTCGCATTTTGAACGTTCCCCTTTTCACGAGAGGTAAGGGTCACTAAAAGCGCTGAATGCTTATCACAAGGACCTCCTTAGTAAAGCCTTCTGCGCACTGTGGAAGCAGATGCCGTAGTTCTTGTTGTGGCAGTAAGGGCTGATAGTAACTGTATATGGGCAGCCTTCCTGGTCCCCTGCGCTGTTAATAGGATATGTGCGGCTTCCATGGATATTGAAGCCCTAAGCCTTGCTACATTGTATCTTTGGGAAGATGACTACGCACTTTGAAATATATTCGATAATCTGTGGAACACAGAAGAATTCAAGCGCACTCATCTTACGATTAACATATGATTTTCTCCCGATCTCCACCTCAGTACGTCTGTTAAACTATGTGTGAAATCCACAAATTAATTAGGTAGCGGAGATCGAACTCGCATCAGTTTGTTCCGGATCTAATTGCTTCGCCATTATGCTACACCTATGGAATTAATCACCTCAACCCTGTCGTCTTGACACGTGCGTTACATCTGTAGTACGTCACACGTCACATATACAGTATGTCGCAGTTATTTCTTCAAATCTTCTAGTTCAAATCTTTTCCTTAACCAGGTTGCATAGCTTTGCAATTTAACGTAGGTCCAACACTGAGCCACCGTCTTCTATTCCTAAATGACGGTGGCTCAGTATTTGGCCTGCGTTAAAATAACAAGGCTGTGCTACCTGGGTTACCACTTCATTGATATAATAAGGCTGTGCTGCATGGGTTACAGATATCAATTTCCGAGGTACCAGGTCCTTGCAATTTAATGTAGTCCCAACACTGAAACACAGTCTTCTATTCCTAAACGACGGTGGCTCAGTGCTGCGCCAGCGTTAAAATAGCAAGGCTGTGCTACCTGGGTTACAGATGGCAATATCCGAGGTAGCACCGCCTTGCAATTTAACGTAGGCCAACACTGAAGCACCGTGTTCTATTCTTAAAAGACGGTAGCTCAGTGTTGGGCCTGTGTTAAAATAGCAAGGCTGTGCTACCTGGGTTGCCACTTCATTGATAAAAGGCTGTGCTACCAGCGTTACAGACGAAAATTTCTGGTGTAGCATCATCATATCGTTTTTACGAACTCTTCGTATTATATTCCTGATATCTGAGATACGAAATCTCAAAGCTGTTTCGCTTGACAAAAAAGTAATGAAAAAGCACACACATCTTCAAACTGCAATGAAACGACGATAACATGAAATCACCTTTAGAATTTTATTTACATTATATTTTAATGAACAATTTTTGTTTTCGTCTAAGTAAAGAAATGTATGCGGTGTTTAAAGAAATATCTGACAGTAGCTATTGACAGTTCGTCCCCAAGACTTTAAAGATACGTAGATTTCATGTTAATATTTCCCATCAAAATTTCAAAATTCTAATATTTGCTCGAAGCTAATTTTAAGAGAAAATATATACAGGCAAAGAAAGGACAAAAATGAGGACACCACATCATTCTCCTCAGAATGCATCAGGGAATTTTGGTCGCCCCGCAGGCCATTCATCCGAGTTGAGTTTAGGTTCCAATCCTAGTAAGGCATAGATGTTGTATTTTGTCTTAAGGCAGTGGCTCTGTATCTTCTCTGGGACCAGTGGCCCTAAATTAAGGATGGGCGACTATTATAGTCTATTGAATCTTGTGGTAATCGTTAAACCCCTTATCAAAAATATAAATAAATGGAAATTTGCGTATTCAGCTTTTGAAGCGAAGGAAAAAGAACAAATGTTTTGGATGAAAGAGTCCAGAAAAGTTGTTTATGCAAATTTGTGCAATAAGAATACTGTTAGAAATCGTCTTAAAATCGCTGAAGCTGAATTAGAAAGCGAACATGACCATTACAATACTACACATTTCAGATGTTTTCGCGGAATTTGCTTATCCTTGTTCCTGCAGGTATTTGTTTTTAATAATCGTATCCAAAACAGCAAATGAAATTATTGTGTTTATCTCCACAATGTTCTCGAAAAATAATGTAGAGATTTCGAGTATAATATACATGCTTCAGGCAAACGTATTTGGTCTCCTACGTCTAACTGAACAAGATCATTTAGTAGCCATAATCATTACATAATCAGACCTCCTTTGCAGCTATGACTGAGGAAACCCCTCAAGGCAGGATTTCAACGAGAAATCGTTGATTTTTGAACCAGAATTCATCTTCAGCAAATCGTCTACCAGAGCTTCCGTAGAGGAACGTCTCGCAGGCCCAAATCGGATTAGGAGTTCCAACAGGTCCGATAGACGCTCTATTGGATTTAGATCGGGACTTAGACCTCAGAAAACCAACACTTGAACGTCCTGCTCCTCAAACCAGAATTATGCAGACCTTACAGTGAGCGAAAAAACAGTGAGGTCTTACTAAAGCAGGCGGAAGTTGTGAAGTCGTTTTGGAGGGGTTTGGACATAACTCACCACGCTGGCCAAGCGGGTTGGTGAGTGTAGGATAGGTCTTACTAAAGCAGGCGGAAGTTGTGAAGTCGTTTTGGAGGGGCATTGTATCTTTGGGAAGATGATCTCATTAGGTTCATCCACCTAACGAGATGACAAGCCAAAACCGCCTGCTACTACCACTATAAGTGGCACTTTTGTCAGTCATAGCGTGATGATGACGTGGAACTCGTTCCCTCTATATCAAAATATTCTTAGAATTGCTATGCAAAGCACAGGTGGACTTGTCCATGAAGAGTAATGAACTTCATTGGTTTTCAGTCCGATTCACATGAAGTCTTTCGCATTTTGAACGTTCCCCTTTTCACGAGAGGTAAGGGTCACTAAAAGCGCTGAATGCTTATCACAAGGACCTCCTTAGTAAAGCCTTCTGCGCACTGTGGAAGCAGATGCCGTAGTTCTTGTTGTGGCAGTAAGGGCTGATAGTAACTGTATATGGGCAGCCTTCCTGGTCCCCTGCGCTGTTAATAGGATATGTGCGGCTTCCATGGATATTGAAGCCCTAAGCCTTGCTACATTGTATCTTTGGGAAGATGACTACGCACTTTGAAATATATTCGATAATCTGTGGAACACAGAAGAATTCAAGCGCACTCATCTTACGATTACCATATGATTTTCTCCCGATCTCCACCTCAGTACGTCTGTTAAACTATGTGTGAAATCCACAAATTAATTAGGTAGCGGAGATCGAACTCGCATCAGTTTGTTCCGGATCTAATTGCTTCGCCATTATGCTACACCTATGGAATTAATCACCTCAACCCTGTCGTCTTGACACGTGCGTTACATCTGTAGTACGTCACACGTCACATATACAGTATGTCGCAGTTATTTCTTCAAATCTTCTAGTTCAAATCTTTTCCTTAACCAGGTAGCATAGCTTTGCAATTTATCGTAGGTCCAACAGTGAGCCACCGTCTTCTATTCCTAAATGACGGTGGCTCAGTATTTCGCCTGCGTTAAAATAACAAGGCTGCGCTACCTGGGTTACCACTTCATTGATATAATAAGGCTGTGCTGCATGTGTTACAGATATCAATTTCCGAGGTAGCAGGTCCTTGCAATTTAATGTAGTCCCAACACTGAAACACAGTCTTCTATTCCTAAACGACGGTGGCTCAGTGCTGCGCCAGCGTTAAAATAGCAAGGCTGTGCTACCTGGGTTACAGATGGCAATATCCGAGGTAGCACCGCCTTGCAATTTAACGTAGGCCAACACTGCAGCACCGTGTTCTATTCTTAAAACACAGTAGCTCAGTGTTGGGCCTGTGTTAAAATAGCAAGGCTGTGCTACCTGGGTTACCACTTCATTGATAAAAGGCTGTGCTACCTGCGTTACAGATGAAAATTTCTGGTGTAGCACAGCTTTGCAATTTAACGTAGACCCAACACTGAGCCACTGTCTTCTATACCTAAAAGACGGTGGCTCAGTATTGGGCCACCGTCTTTTAGATATAGAAGACAGTGTACCACTCTCTTCTATTCCTAAATGACGGTTGCTCAGTGTTGGACCTGCGTTAAAATAGCAAGGCGGTGCTACCTGGGTTACCATTTCATTGCTGTAACAAGGATGTGTTGCCTGTATTACAGATGACAATTTCAGAGGTAGCAGAACCTTACTATTTGATGTAGGCCCAACACTATACCACTGTCTTCTATTTCTAAAAGACGGTGGCTCAGTGTTGGGCCAGCATTAAAATAGCAAGGCTGTGCTACCTGGGTTACAGATGGTAATTTCCGAGGTAGCACCGCCTTGCAATTTAACGTTGGCCCAACACTGAAGCACCGTCAATTATTCTTAAAAGACGGTGACTCAGTGTTGGGCCTGCGTTAAAATAGCAAGGCTGTGCTACCTGGGTTAGCACTTCATTGATGTAAGGCTGTACTACCTGCGTTACACAGGGCTATTTCTGAAGTCACGCAGCCTTGCAATTTAACGTATGCCCAACACTGAGCCACTGTCTTCTATTTCTAGAACACGGTGGCTCAGTATTGGACCTGCGTTAAATTGCAGGGCTGTTCTACCTGGGAAGCGATGTAACGCACACCTCTGGAACAGTTCCTTGAATGCTGTGGTCCATTTTACACATACAGATGCTATCTCCACTCATTTTCATACCATACCCTACCACCCCATTACATTTCTCGTGATATATCCAAGTTATCCGCATTTCCATCTCTTTTTTAACAAATAATCTCGATTTTTAAGTTTGTTTCCTTAATTTATAGAAACTAATGCATGTCTGAGTCAGCAGATCAAATCCATCTTGTCAGGAAAATGTGCCTGAAAAGTCCTACAGTTCAGTTTTTATTTTGTTTACTGCAAGACATTTCAATCAAATTTTAAGTAAAATATCGTATATTGATGGTCCTCATACGCCAAGTCATGTACTTTTAGTTAAACCCTGTCAACGCCGGTCTTCTTTGATAGGTTAAAGAGGTTATTTTCGAGATAGGTTAAATTGTTAAATAGGTTAAAGATTGGTTAAATTCGATTGTCGTCGCCTTACCAAGGCTTTTAGTTAAAATATCGTATTTAGCTATTCTTAGTTTAAGAGTGGTATGTGTAGTTCTAATTAACCGATCAAAATCGATATTTTGAATACCTGAGTAAATCTACTTGTTATCCTGACCAATCTATTGTCAGGAAGATATGATACCTTTCATATTCCATAAACAGGAATTTATGAGTGCTGTTGTAACGAATAAATCTCATTCTTCATTAATGAATGTTCATTATTAAGAACGTCGAAATGTTTATCTTTTGCGGCGTACTACGCTTGGAGCAAACTTGCAACGTACTAGATTTACTCACCGGATTTCGAAATTCATCGGTAGTAAAGAATAAATATTTTCACCTCTCGAATGTCAATTAGTTTGGTTTTAAATAATATATGACCCGATCAAATCTGAAACATTTCCCAGTTGTTCAGATTTGTGTCTAAGTATAATGTATCCTTCGTTAATTTCAGATCCGTCGAGACATCCTCGAACGACGTGAGTATCTCAAATGGATTTTCCAGCTAATATTTATCAAATTCTTTTTGCTATGCCTGGGCATATGCCGATGAAAGTTTTCTTTAGGTTAATTAGATGAAACCGAAAGTTCGGATCAACTTTACTTAAAATACGTTCAACTTTTTCAGTTTTGTAGGAAAACTAAAATTTGGTTCTGTTACTGGGGTAATCTACCAACTGGGAGCATGAACCTTTTTTTTTTTTTATAAATATACTTACAACTTTATACTCCAGTTAACAGAGGCACAAGTATAGTGAAGGAGATGGGGCTGCTTTCCTGCGGTCTATCGTAGAAGAAGACACAAAAATAACTGTTCACATTCTAATTAAAATGGGAGTTGAAACTTTGCACCACTTTCTGGTACAGTTCTTTCGTCGCCATAATTTGCCGTTTGTATTGGGTTAGTGCGAATGAAATGTCCGGCTCGAAAGAGTAATGGAGACCTGCCCCCGCTACAGCGGAATGAAACCACCTACAGGTGTTGCAGGTCTTACGTCACAGAGCTACTATTAACAGCTAGGACGTGTATGAAGAACAAGATTCAGGCGTAGATTGTTTGGACGAAACTTGCCTTGCAAAGGAATCATACAAACGCCGGATTTGAGAGTCATCTTCCTGTATGAATTTAAACCGGGCCAATCTGTAAGAATTGCCGCTCGAAACTTTAACAAAGCGTTTGTGGCGAATACAGCTAACGAATGAACTATTCGCCGATGGTTTGTGAAGTTTCGAAGCGGAAATACGGACCTGCGAAACGAAGCACGTATTCACTGACCTGTTGCTGCTTCTGACGACGTTCTGTTACGTGTGGTTGAAGCGTATCCCGAGAAACATGTCGTGAGATAGCGGAACAGTTTGGTGTCCACCATACGACAGTTGTTCGGCGTCTGGCTGCGCTGGGTAAAATAAAAAAGCTGGACATGTGGCTGTCGCATAAGTTGACAATTGCCATCAAGGCTAGGCATTTAGAAGTCTTCACGTCGCTGCTTGCCAGGAATAAACAGAAACCTCTACTGTATCGAATCTCATCTGCGGCGAGAAGTGGGTCCTTTATAATACTCGGAAACCATCTGCACAATGGTTAAACATGGCACATCCTGATAGACGGCACCCTAAGCCACCCCTACATACCAAGAGGATGATGTTCTTTGTCTGTTGGTCCACAGCCGGGATAATTCATCGCAGTTTCTTGGCAATAGGCCAAATCATTACTGCAGAAGTTATTGTGCTGAATTACAGCAGATGAACCGGAAATTCCTACAGAAACAACGGGCTTTGGTGAACACACATGGTGTTCCTCTGCTCCATGACAAAGCCGCCCTCATGTCGCACAACGAACGATGTTGACACTAAGTGCCTTGAGCTATGAAGTTATCCTGCCTGTTTCCCGAACTTGTGTCCAACAGACTATCATCTGTTTCGTTGCGTGGAGCACTTCCTGCCCGGGAAAGAGTTCATGACAGACAACGAGGTTGAACATGCAATTGATGACTTTTCTTTGGGTCCCAGCCAAAAACCTTTTTTGTTCCGGGATCCTGGCCTTGCCGGACAGATAGCGACTATATGTCGATGCCGAGGGGTATTATTTTGCCTAGGTAAGATGTCCTACTTTTCCGCTCTTGCTGTCCACGTGTACTGGTCCTTTGCCGGACATTTAATTCGCACCAACACAATTCATTTGCAGAATTTGCTTATAATATGTTTTTTCATTTTCGGTAGCCTTGGCAGTTTAAACTCACACTTCTTCCTCAAAATGTTCAGGAGATGTTAATTACCCACGTTCAAAAATAAAGGCGCGGTTGTACATACATTGCAAGGTAAGTATATGATTAACACTGTTGGAGATTCTCTGGCACCTATTCGATCCTTAGTGAGACTGCAAACACCCTGCAAACTGCATTCGGCCAGTCAATATACCGTACATACATAATACATATACACAGATGAGCTGTTGCATTATGACCACTTCCAGCCTAGAGAAATGAGCGCGTCTGGAGACCAAATGGCGGTGCAGGTGAAGTTCATAGGGAAGTATATATACAACTCGAAGACCGATTTTCGGTTAGTAGAATGTTTGGAGTCAAAATGGGGAAAGCTGCCGATTCATCGGAGTTTGATAAAGGCCAAATTGTGACGACGGCACGGCGTCTCGGAACCAGATGTGTGTGAGTTGTTCACGTGCTGCTGTAGTGAGTACGTATCAAAAGTGGTGCACAGATGGACAAACAACGAACCATCGTCCAGCCGTGTGTTGCCCGCAGCTCATTGATGCCAAACGGGAGCGCAGACTGTCGCGCATTGTTCACAGCGAGCGCAGAGCCACAGTGCGACAAATCACCTGCAGCTACAACAGTGGTGATCAGGCCAATGTGTCCCAGCACACAGTTCATAGCAGGCTTCTGCGCATGGGCTTGCGTAGCCGAAGATCGATCCGGGTCCCCATGCTCACTGAACGTCATCGCCAACAAAACATGAAATCGGCCCAAGATCATCGAGATTGGACCGTGGATAATTGGTAGAAAATGGCCTGGTCTGACAAATCAAGATTCCTGGTGCATCACGTAAATGGCCGAGCGCGGATAAGCCAATTACGAATGGATGCTATGACACCTGGATGCACTGTTGGGCGTAAACGGGATGGCGGTGGTGGGGTTATGCTGTGGGCGATGTTTTCTTGGGGGCACGTCAGGCCCGATTAGCGCAAGAGAACACTCCCTGACAGGTTTCAGGTACCTGAACATGGTTGCGGACCAAGTTCACCCCATTCGTGGCAACTGTGTTCCCTGCTGGTGATGGCCGTTACCAACAGGATAATGCGCAATGCCTCACTGTCAGAATCGTGAAGGACTCGTGCGAGGAACATGCTGGTGACTTTATGTTAATGAGCTGGCCTCCAAATTCACCTGACATGAACCCAATGGAACATTTGGGTTTCAACTTGGAAAAGCGGGTTCGAGCTTAATCACCATCATCCCGAAATGAACTGTAACTAGAGGACATGATGTTGATATTATGGTTCCAGATACCCCAGGGTACCCATCGCCAACTCATCGAACCGATGCCGCGCCGAGTAATGGCAATTTTGACGTCAAAAGGTGGTCCTATAGCTTATTACGTAGGTAGTCCTAATGTAATCGCGCATGAGTGTACATAAGAATGTGCCGTTTTTCGGTAGAGCAAATGAAATATGTACAATGTAAGGATAGAATTTTCGGAGAGATGGCGTTCTGCCAGCGGTACTTATATTGTCAGGTTACATCCAAAGATGCCCTACGCATATGAATCAGGTGAGTAAACAGTTTGGTAGTGGAAATATGTGCGATTACAATGGCGGTATCAGTGGAGATTATTCGTGGGAGCTTTTTATACGAAATTTAAACTCTGTTCATCTGATGCAGAAATGTCCTGTTGCCCTTGTTCAGCATTATGGGACGATATTGTGAAGGTACGCACACATTGAAAATTGGTTTAGAATGTTCAGATACGAAACGAATCCCTTCAAGAAAAGTCCCGGTGGTGTCGTCCTATCAACCTAGACACAGAAACTTTGGAAGTTTCTGTTGAGCAGGACAGTAACCGAACATGCCAGCAACTAGACCAGTCATTTACTGTTAGTGAACAAACCGTCCAAAGGCATCTGGATGAAATACACATGGCATACAAATTGTCTAAGTGGGTCCTCCACGAATTGTCTACAGCGAACAAAGTGTCAAGTGTCTCAGCTTGGCTTGCATTGCTGTCTCGCTATGACAGGGAACCATTGTTGGGTAGTGAATAAAGTACTCACATGTGATGACAAGTGGGTACAATACAGCACCCAAAAAGTTTGCAGACATTGATTGTCTATCAGTGACTCGATTACTCACACATCGAAATCGGACCCAGCACTGCATCCACGTAAATTTATGCTGTGCGTATGGTGGACATTACGCGGTGTTTTTCATTACGAACTCTTGCAATGCTGCCAAACAATCACCGGTACAGTGTACTGTGTACAACTGAAACGTGTGCATGAGTACCCGAGAAAGAAGGAAGCAGCACTGGTCAACAGAAAGGGAGTTCTGCTCCTTCAAGATAACGCTCGTGCCCAATCCGCTTCATTGACCAGAAACACTATCAAAGAACTTGGATGTCATCCACCTTACTCACCAGATATCTCTCCTTCAGACTATCACTTGTTTCGTTCATTCTACAATCATTTGCGTGGACACAACTTCTCCAACTTTGATCAGGGGCACACTGCACTCCAAAAACGTTTTTTTCCCAATAACCCGGCATTTTATCACAGGAGTATATATAAGTTGTTAAAGCATTGGTAGAACGTTGGTGATGAACGTGAAAATTATTTCGATGAATAATTTATACATATATATATACACACAGTCGAGTCATATTATGTTTGACCACCTCCTACATTGACGTCAACAGGGCGTAGCCAATGAAGGAAGGCATGTGCCGTAAGCTGGCTTAGTGGGTATACAAAATTGGTTGTAGGTAATCTGAAAATATATCACTCGTTGCTGTCATGGATTAAAGCAGCGATTTTTCAGATTTGCAAAAAGCGGTGATTATCTGCTTTTGGGTCATGGGACTAAAACAGCACAGATTGTGAACTGTTCGCGTGCTGCTGTGGTCAAAGTGTATCGTGATTGGAGAAATGGCACCATTGCGAATAGGCGACGTGAAAACTGCGGTGCTCGACCTGCCATTGATGTGAGAGATGAACGTTGGCTTCCAAGGTGCGTGAGGGCCGATCGACACACTACAGTGTCGTTTTAGACGCACTCTCGGTAGCCTTCTGGTTCATTCGGCACCTCACTGGCCGAATGAACCAGAAGGCTACCGAGAGTGCGTCTAAAACGACAGTTCAGCGAACGCTGCAGCGTATGGGGATCCGATGCAGACGGATGGCCACTGCACCTAAGCTAACGAAGGTACATCGGCAGAAAAGGCTTACATTCGCACGGCAATATCGGAATTGGATCTCCGCTTATTGGCAAAGAATTGCCTTTTCCGATGACTCACGTTTTCTTCTTCATCGAACGAATGGACGTTGGCGTATAAAGCGAGAAACATCGGAGAACAAACACTCTTCAACCATTGCTGGAAGAACACAAGCTGATGAGGGCAACATTTTGATCTGGGGAATGTTTTCGTTGCATTCTCTGGGTCCACTGATACATGTGGAAAGCACTATGGACCGAATTCGTTATGAATCCATCCCTGCAGACTACGTACACCCATACATGCTGATTGTCTTCCCTGTGGCGGATGGGATCGTCCAGCACGACAATGCGGCGTCTCACACAGCTAGAAATGTCCGAGAGTGGTTGGAAGATCACGATGAAGACTTCAAAGTACTTCCCAGGCCCCCTAATTCCCCAGACATAAACTCAATTGAGCATCTGTGGGACCACCTCGATCGTGTTGTTCGCTCTATGGATCCTCCACCACGCACCCTGCAGCATCTGTCAGATGCACTGCAGTTATCATGCTCCACATACCTGTGAACACCTTCCAGCACCTTAGTACTGGAAGGTGTTCACAGGTATGTACGAGTTGCACGCGGCGGTTACTCTGGATATTAGCATTTGGTCACAAATATGTGACTCGACCGTGTATATATATAACAAGAGACCCCTGGAGTCACTTGAAAACCATGTGTATATTTAATAACTATCTGGCATTGGGTTCAAAAATATATCTTCAAACCTAAGGAATACCTATGGGCTCAGTCTTTTCTAGCATTCTAGCAAATTTATACCTGCATGTTTATGAAAGAACATTCACTCATCTTCCTGGAAATAGCAAACATTTTAGGCATTTAGACGACTTAATAGTTTTTAACTTTGACAATTTTGACACAAGAATAAAAGAAATCTTCCCAGAGAGTTTGGATCTTGTTTTGACTGGATGTTGTAACTAGAATGTGCACTATCTAGACATTAAAATCAATAATGGTATTACCACTATTTTTGACAAAAGAAGAAGCTATACTTTTAAAGTAAATTTTTTAAGCGACTGGGAATCAAACATTTCCACCCAAGTCTTCAGAAATATAATATCTGAATATTTGAGATATATTCACCTTTGTAGTAACTCAGAAGCTCTCATCATACAATTAAAACAACTATTTAACACACTACTTTCTAATGACTTTCCACTTCTACTTCTTAAGGAATATTATGGTCAAATCTTAAACTGTAACATTTCAAAAAATACTTTGTACAACACAAACCAATTACATTACTGCAACTGACTAACAAATGACCTCACAAAGTTAAAACTTTCTTTTTTCTAAATGCACCACATGACAGGTCTCTTGTGGTCAAAGATTTATTTAACTCTTAAGGCAACACTGCCTACTTACCTATCTTTGCTATCTTCTGTTACACCTAGTACTTACTGCACAAATGTCTAATACACTCCAGTAACTGATGAAGACTTGGTTGGATATCTAGTGTTTAAATGTCTGGAATGGCATTCTATTGTCTTAATATATCTCTGATTAGATCTACAATGATATTAGTGAATTTTGTTGTTCGCTAGCTTTTTTATAATATCTTTGCTTGATTGTTGAGCTTAGTTATACAGTATATTTAGGTGACCTCGGGAACACACGGGTGGCTTTCGACATTTCGCCTATACCCGTATCGAAAGGTCACCAGGGCCAGCGTTCCCCTCAAGAGATTGGCACTATATTTCATTACCTATACTAATTGTATTATTTACCTATTTACTTTTTATTTCATCTAGGATTAAGCATTCTACAGCTATAGAGTGCACATACCTTTCCAGGCTACTTGTTCTGTTCTGTGTGATTTTCAATGATTTGCAATACTTTATATCATCATCATCATCATCATCATTGTCAACCATTATCAATCCACAGCTGGACGAAGGTCTCCCCAAGTTTCCTCCACAACGGTCTGTCTTGTGCCAGTCTCCTCCATGTCACTCCCGCATACTTTCGAATTTCATCCACCCATCTCCCATGTGGTCTTCTTCTGGGTCTTTTCCTGTCCCTTGGAATCCAATCTAAAATTTCGGCTGTCCATCGATGGTCTGTCATTCTGGCAGTATGTCCAGCCCATTGCCATTTCAGGGATTTTACTTTGATCATGATGTCTTCCACTCTTGTCATTTTTCGGAACCACGAGTTCCTCTTCTTATCTCTCCTGGTTACACCAAGCATGCACCTCTCCATGCTACTTTGAGATGTCTGCAGCCTTTATATGTCTCTTTTAGTTAAGGTCCACATTTCTGCACCATGCGTAAGCACTGGAAGGATGCATTGATCAAACACATTTCTTTTAAGACATAATGGCATTTGCTCTTAAAAATTATGCTGTTTCTTCCTAAAGCTCTCCAGGCAAGTTTTGTACGGCGATTAATTTCTTCATCAATGTTACCCTCACTTGATATCTGCTGTCCAAGATAAACGTACGTGTCTGTTATCTCCAGCTTTTCTCCATCAATCGATAAATATTCAATTCGTGTAAAAGCATTGAACATCACTTTTGTTTTCAGAAAGTTCATTTTTAATCCAACTTCTTTACTCTTGTCAGCAAGTTCCTGGATCATACTCTGCAGCTCTGATGGGGTAGTTGCCAAAGTGACTACGTCATCAGCAAAACGAAGGTGTGTTAGATAAGCTCCATTAATCTTTATCCCTTTGTTTTCCCAGTTCAGTGATTGAAAGACATTTTCCAATGTTGCACTAAATAGCTTCGAAGATATGGTGTCACCTTGTTTCACTCCTTTTCCAATTTTTATGTGTGTTGTATTTTCAAACAGCCGAATCTTTGCACTTGCATTTTCATAGATGTTATTATTAATATTAATGTATGCATCTTCAATACCGCAGGATTTCAGAGCCATGGTAACTGCTGATGGTTTCACCGAATCGAAGGCTTTTTCATAATCGATAAAAGCCACACACAATGGAAGTTCATATTCCCTCGCTCTTTCAATTAGTTCTCTCAGTATATGGATATGATCTATTGTGCTGTAGCCACTCCTGAATCCAACTTGTTCTCTCGGTTGAGCCATGTCCAGTGTCACCTTCAAGCGGTGTGAAAGAACTTTAGTTTAGATTTTATAAACCATTGATAGGAGGCTGATAGGTCTGTAATTCTTGAAATCCGCAATGTCACCAGGATCATTGTAGCGTTGTTCCAATCCTCAGGAATCTTCCCTTCATTAAGGCATCGAGTGAAAATTTGGGCGAGTACTGTTTCGATTTCTCCACTTGCTCCTTGTATGATGTCTACAGTAATTCGATCTTCTCCTGGAGCTTTTCCCCGCTTCATGTTCTTGATTGCATGTGCAACTTCTGCTGGGAGGACTGGAAGAACTCTGGTACTGGTACCTTTCATGATGTCTGAAGTACATGTATCATCCCTTTTATATAAATTGGAGTAGAAATATTTCACTCTTGTCAAAATTTCGCCTCTATTTCTTGTTACAGAACCATCTTCTTTTCTCAGTGCCATAATCTGTTTTCTTCCCTTACTGAGATGTCCCTTTGCTATCTTTAGGCTTTGGTTGTTTTCAATTGCTTTCCTTTCTAGTTCACAGTTGAATTTCCTTACGTCTTCAGTGATACTTTTTCGTACTGTCTTTCATAGCTCTATATATTCCACTTCGGAAATCACATCTTCTTTAGCTGTCCTCATCTCTCTTCTTTTTGCATCAACATTTTGGTTTTTCCTGATAATTTGTTCACATGCAACTTGTTCTTAGACCCAGCTAATTTTGTTGCTGTTTCCATAAGAGCTTTGGTTACTTTTCTGTTAACTTCAGAAATATCCACTTCTTCCGATGTTAGGCCTTCTAAAGCAGAGAATCGGTTCTTCAGTTCCAACTTGAAGGTAATATGGTATTTTTTAATGTTGGTTATGTCAATACATTTTGTTTTTCTTTATATATATATATATAATTGTCTACCGTTATTAATCCACTGCTGGATGAAGGTATCCCCAAGTTTCTTCCACAACTGTTTGCCCCTGAGCCTGTCTCCTCCATGTTTCTTCGGCATGATTTCGAATTTCATGACTCATCGTTGAAGACAACACGACTCCACTGGACACTCTCCTACGTCGATCGGGCCTGACACCACTGCAACCAGTGCCGGCGATGCTCGTTGGTCAGTGGTAGGCAGCGGAGTGACCTTCTCGAATATAGTCCCTGTACGGCAAATCATCAGGCAAAGGTGCGGAATGCCACTTCCGTACCTGTATACGACGCAACATGGCCACGTGTGGGAGAGATCGACGAATTCAGTTTTGTTCATAGGGCTCTTACAATCGCTCGATCGCGTTCTGTCGTTGCCCTTGGCAGTCCACTGCCTAGGTGCCGTTTGGTTCTTCCCTCCTCGACACATTGGCGATAACATTGTCCGATTGTTGCGTCGCTTTCACTGAAATGGCTGGTGACACGGCAACTTGACCAGCCGGTCTCTCTCAGCCCAATTACGTCCTCTCTCATACCCAACTAATCAATTGTTCAACTGTTCGTATTTTGCACGCATTCGAAGTCAAGGCGTCTTCACTGTCATTGGACGTTAATGCAATCGTAATCTGTTGTCACAATTGTCCTTGCGTGTGAGCTTTCCTCTTGATATTCCCTCCCGGATGCGAGGTTTACCTGCGCTGTGGCGAGCCACTATATCGTCATTGGTCGTTCATTTGTTAATCATTTACATATCTGGCACTGAGGTACCATCATAGATAGTTTCATCCTGATGGAACGACTTTCTTGAGGTACTTCATTTTTTGGCAAAGAGTGTACCAGTACTAGGAGTACCAATAATGGATAGTTATTGAAAACACGTAAGAGGTTCACAATGTAACTTGTGTTAATTTATAGCCATAGCGGGGAAAGGGGATGATGTCGCACGTGCGCAGTAGTGTACATGTTTTCGTAGCTTGCCATCAGTCATGTTGATCACTGTCTACTGTCGATTCGCGTAACGTATAAAGTGACTTAAAATGAGTGATGTAATCAGTGCCCGAACCCCAACCTGCATTGAACTGCGTGCAGTTGTTCGTTTTCTTTAAGCACCAAAACAGAAGTTTTTAGTTTCTTTGTTAACTATTCCAAGTTTATGGACCAAATGTTATGAGTGAAAGAGAAGTAAGAAAGTGCTGGGCAGTGTTTTAAAACGGCAAAACGAATGTTCACAACGAAGAACAAAGCGTGCCGCTTTATTTTGTAACTTATAAGATGAAGCAGATACTTCCAAGCAAAAGTTCGAAAAAATCGTCTCTTCACGATAAATTGTGATTTCAATGGTATTCTCTTGGAAGTTCATGACTTGTTCTGTATGAAATTGTTACAGACAAGCTAAATTATCGGAACTTTTGCGAAAGATGGGTTCAAAATACGCTTACGGACGACCGTATAAAGAAGAGGGGTGGCCCCGTGAAGTGATACAATAATGAGGAAAATAATTACATCATAAGAGAAGATAGAACTGTGCGTTCCTTTGTCAATATTGAAACAAAACGACAGTGTTTGCAGTGTAGCCACCGCGATTGACCGAAAACAAAGGACAAAGCACAAAAAAACTTTTCCACAAGGCATATGGCAACTCTTTTTGAGGTTGGAAAATGCTGCTTGTTGACTTCCTGGCAGGGGAAAGGTAAAATCATTTCAGGAATTTATTGCGAGATACCAAAAAATCTAAATGGAAATGTTCAAAGGAAAAAGCGAAAAAGCTGATTTCTGGCACGGTTGTTCTGCATGAAAACGCGCGACGTTTTACAATGTCTTCCACTCGAAAATTGCTGGAGCATTTCGAATAGATATTATTTGATCTTGCGCCGTTCATCCCTGGCTTTGCTTCGAGTGACTATCACCTTTTCACACACAAGAAAAAACAGGATGGGTGCATAACGCTTCTTTAACAGCGAGGAGTTTTAAACGGGCATACAGTCATAGCAGAGATCACAAGCGGCTGACTTCTTTGATGAAGAAATTAAAAAGCTTATTCGCTAATACAACAGATGCCTCATTTTAAATGAAGACTATGTAGAAAAGTAGTATTAAATGTGTAGATGTTTTTGTATATCTAATGATTTTGTTATACTTCTGGCATTTTTGAAATCTCACCAGAAATTACTTTCTGAACCACCCCCATACTTTCTATACATAGATATGAAAATCACTATTCGAGAAACTGATGCAATGTAATTAATTAGTTTCAATTAGACCATTATTAACAACACAAAGTAACATAAATTAATTTTTCAGCACTCGTACAAAATGAAACGGAAACAATAAACTGGCGGATAAAAATATCGCTGCAGGAGGGAAAGGAAGACGTATGTCAACACTAGTATGTAATGTAAACTGCACGAAAAGAAAAAAAAGAAAGAAAAAAGAACCGTCAAACCAAAAGGCTCGATTATTTAAGAAAAGTTACGCAATAATTTCAGTTAAAAGATTAATATTAATAGTTTTAAAAATGTTAAATCAAAGATCTTCGCTCTTTCCACGTTTATAATTGAATCACAGAAGAATTATCTTTGGCCGCAGCCGGGAGTCGAACCCAGGGTCTCCCAGTTACGCACCGGATATGCTTCCGTTACAGCACAGCGGCCTCGAATTCCTCCAGACTCACACACGCTAACTGCCAAGCCAATTTGGCAGGTTGCTTCTTGGAGCCCCGCACAATGCTGGGGATTCACCAAAGATGTTAAGCAGCAACTGAAGAAATAATTAGAAGGCGAATGAATAATTAATACAGAAATTTAACGTAGACCAGGAACATCAAACAAAGATCTTCGCTTTTTCCACGTTTATAAGTGAGTCACGGAAAAATTCTCATTGGCCGCCGCCGGGAGTCGAACCCAGGGTCTTCCAGTTACGGCAGTCGAACCCAGGGTCTTCCAGTTACGGGAGTCGAACCCAGGGACTTCCAGTTACGGGAGTCGAACCCAGGGTCTTCCAGTTACTTATAAACGTGCAAAGAGCGAAGATCTTTGTTTGATGTTCCTGGTCCACGGTAAATTTCTGTATTAATTATTCATTCGCCTTCTAATTATTTCTTCAGTTGCTGCTTACTATCTTTGGTGAATCCCCAGCATTGTGCGGGGCTCCAAGAAGCAACCGGCCAACTTGGCTTGGCAGTCAGTGTGTGTGCGAGTCTGGAGGAATTCGGTGCCGCTGTGGTGCAGTGAAAGCATATCCGGCGCGTAACTGGAAGACCCTGGGTTTGACTCCCGGCGACGGCCAATGAGAATTTTTCCGTGACTCACTTATAAACGTGGAAAGAGCGAAGATCTTTGTTTGATGTTCCTGGTCCACGTTAAATTTCTGTATTTAAAAATGTTATTTACAAAAAGTCTTTTGATCATAGTATAATGGCCCTCCCTTCAAATAATTTGAAAATGTACAACAGATTAAGTGCTCATTTTCAAAGTAGCCTTATTCTATGCCTGAAGAATAATTTTAAATAATTAATGTTAATTCACTTGATGCGATTTCCAAACTCTGCTTCTTTATTATATACAATTTGTTATAAAGCATCGAGCGTCTTGCATGTAATCTTATGTGCCCAGAGACGTAAGATCATTTAAGCTTCAAATTACACATGTGGTATCGAGGGGTGGAAAAAGATCAAACCGTGAGAAGCTACTTCATGTCCTTCGAACAATGTACTTAACTGATTTTTGTTCTTCTTTACCGAAATTGTAGAAGATGTTTTGTTTAAGATCGCGTTCATTCGGCATTTCTGACTTATCGGTGTAGGCTTACGTGAATCCGCCACAACGTAATACATGTAAGTCGTGATTTCGGAGTCGTGGGACTTTGTCTGTGGCAATGATGATTAGGCGGTTCACATAGTTCTCGTAGGTGGACGGGCTCGGTATGGCGAATGACAGCATGACAGAAATTCAGTACTCCTCTCAAAGCGGTTTGAATTTAATCACAACTGTAATGATCCTTTGAATAACTTCGACTACTGCACGCACCCTTGCCCTTGGCGATTCAAATCATCGGCAGGGTTACAAACCCAAGTTCCGTCGGCTGCCTTTGACTTTAAGACACAGTCAGTAAACCTGGCGCGTTCTTGAGATAGAGCCGCCCTGTAAAAAGTCTGCTTATACGAACGAACGAGGATTTTCAGGGAGGAGATAGGCATTTCACTAACGTTTAACACTGTGTAACTCAAATATGGTGACTAACAGTAGTACAGTGAGTGACGGAGAAAAATAAAATATGTAACTAACACCCGAAATGCAATGGGTCATTTTCCCTCTGGTGAAGGGATGGAATTTAGAAAAAAACAACAACAGTGATTTTGTAAATGAGATTCAATGGTTTTTAAGCACCGATTTCAAACTTCAAAGCTTTTCAAAAGTGCTTGAGATAAAGCCGTTATTCCAGGATATTTCATGCCATGAAAACGTAATCATGATTTCCAGTGCCCCCGTGCGCAGCAGGCTAAATAATGTTAAAGTCTTACATTTTTAAAAACTGAGAGTTCGATCAGCGCCTTCAACAAATAAAAGTTGCTTCCAAATGCAGCTGAGGAAAGGAATGGTTCCAAAGATCTGTTTGGCTGTGTTTTCAAATCGATACTTCCGCCCCTTCCCATGTCTTGGTGGTAGAACTTGCGGTAGACACGAATTCACATGATGTTCTCTGACTCTAATGATCCTTGAGTCCCCCATACACGCATCAAATTAATGAATGAAACTGAAGACGTTCGGAGCTTAAGTTCGAGGAATAACTATCCGCCAGTGTGTTTCCTGTCTAAGTGACATTAGTGGCTTCACTTACTTTATTGAGCTCGAGTTTCTAGAGGTTCTTTCATGAATCCAATATCAGCTAAGAGAACGAGAAGACGATTGATCTTCTGCTGTTTAAATCAAGATTCTTCTAAAAAAAATGGTTCTCGGATTGCCTTTGCAGAAAATTGAAACTTTTAGAAAATAATGAAAGACATGCAATTAACTTGAGCACAGATGTACCCAGGAAATCTATATCTTTCGATTTTCTCTTGCATTCACTCAAAAAAAGGAGATACAAAGATTGGAATTTCTGAATTCAAGGATTAATGGTTGTCATGATGACTTCTTGTGCAATGTTAAATAACCCTATTTTAAGTTATGGTACTAACTACAGCAATGATTCGAGATAAAGCGATTGAAACGGGTGAATGTGGTTAATCTAAGGTGTAAAATTTTGTTGCACCAGACTGATATGTTTATCAAAAGAAAATGGAGGAAAAGTCTTCAGCAGCAGTTGTTCTTCATAACATTGAAATAATATGTGAAATTTCAGGCGTTCGTATACGTTAATTCTAAATGTGAAGTGTTGGTGCATAGAAAGGAAAGAAAAATATTAGGAAAAGAAGAGAGATAAATCAAATAATGTAGAGAAGAAAATAGAAACGCAATGCCAAAATCTATTGCAAAGAGAGAAGGAAACAAAATGGAAAATAAAGAGCAAGAAAGACAAATAGCAAAACAAGCGAGAAAAATGAATTTAAAGTGAAATTACATAAGAGAAAATGTTAGGAAAGTTAATACAAAAGAAATATAAGTAATCGTAAAAGAACGAGAAAAATTAATGTAAAGAGAAATAGTGATAAAGATAATCAGAAAAAAAAAAGAAAATTGCGAAAAGAAACATGTAGGAAGAGTGTGAGAGAAACTAACTGATAGTGAGTACGAACAAACAGGTAGAAAGCAAGCAAGGGAAACAAACGAAAAAAGTCTAGAGAAACAGAGAAAGATGTAGCAAGAGAACAATTACAGGGAGTCAGTAAGAAACAAAAGTAAAAAAACGAAGAAGGGATAGAAAGAGGAACAGATAGGAAGTGAAAAATGAGAACACTCAGAGAAAAGAGAGGAAGTTGCAAAATAGATGGAAAGCAATGAAAATGGAGAAGTAAATAGGAATTAAAGATAGAGAGAAAATTGAATTGAGTGAGTGAAAAAAACTATTTCAAAGAAAGGGAAAGGGAGTTGTGACGTATTATAGAGGTCAAAACGTGTGTCAAGACGACAAATCTTCAGCGAGACATTCTGTCCGCGTAGCTCCGTTGGGAGAGCGATTTACTCCGGAGTGAGGAGACACGGGTTCAATGATTGTCGCTGACAAACTTATGTTTGAACAGAGTAATAAAACTAATTTAAATAGAAGAGGAGAGAAACAAGCTGAATAAGAGTAAGAAGACAAATTCACATAGAACAATTAGTAAAATCATGCAATGCATTGGTTATAATACGCTTTCCAACGTACGAGAAATTATTATTCAAGTTCTGAGGACAATGGCTGTGGAATAAATCTCACTCCTGTGCCCTGACCTTTGATCCCATTTGAATGATATTCAACATAACCGGTTCAGTATACCTCCGAAATAACACGCTAAAGTTTTGTCGCAATCGAAGCATTTTTCGTAAGTTATGATGCATAAGGGCTATGGGATACATCCCGCTCCTGCGTCCTAACCTTTGACCCCATTTCGCCCATTTCAATAGGATTCATCGCCAGGCAGACCCCTACAACATATTGACATTACATCCAAATCGAAGCATTTTTACGTAAGTAATGACGCATAAAGCGATGGAAGTGATTCCACTCCTATGTCCTGACCTTTGACCCAATTTCGCCCATTTTCAATAGGGTTTGTTCCCAGGTAGATTCCTACCATATACTAAAATTTCATCGAATTCGAACCTTTTTTACGTTAGGTATGACGCATAAGAGCATTGGAATGGATCCCACTCCTATGTCCTGACCTTTGACCCCATTTCGTTTTCTGTCAAAAGGGTTCCTTCCCAGGTGTTCCCTTACCACATACTAAATTTTCATTGAAATCGAACGATATTTACGCGAGTTATCGAGAGGACGGACATACGCACACAACGCATGACGCAATGAGATAGACGGCGTGACCGGGCGCCAACATCTCAATCGCGAGATTGTGGCGTTATAAGATTTCTAATCATGGGTAACAATATTTGGACGACGCCATGACATTAAACACGTGGTAAACGCACTAAACGAATTTTCCTAAAGTCGAGATCAATCTAAATCGATTTCTAGTACCAGCAAACGGTAGGTTAACGACTTTCATCAAAATCCTTAGCGCCGTTTTCAAAATAAAATTTACAAACATACAAGAATTGCTCCTTTATTGGTATGGCATAAGGGTGATGGAATGGATCCCGATCCTATGCCCTGCCCTTTGACACCATTTTGTCCATTTTCAATAGGGGTTTGTCCCCAGGTGGTGCCCTACCACATACTGAAATTTCATCGAAATCGAACCATTTTTACACACGTTATGACGCATTAGGGCAATGGAATGGATCCCGCTGCTATGTCCTGACCTTTGACCCCACTTCACCCATTTTCAATAGCGTTCAGTCCCAGGTAGACGGCTACGATATACTAAACGTTCATCGATATCGAACCATATTTACGCAAGCTATGACGCATAATAACAATGGAATGGATCCCGCTCCTATGCCGTGACCTTTGACCCCATTTCGTCCATTTTCAAAAGGATTCGTCCCCAGGTAATCCCTTACCACATACTATAATTTTATCGAAATCGAACCACTTTTACCTGAGTTACTGTGCAGACAGACGGACGGACAAAGCTGGAGCATATACGCCTCTTCAACCTACGGTTGGAAAGCGTAAAATAGCGGAAAAATGGTAACATATTAAAAGGAAGTGAGGTTCAAGCAGAAAGAAGCCCACAGAAACGAATTGGAAGACCTGAAGGAGAAACAAATAGAAAGACAGTAACATGTAGTGAGTTAATTAATTATTTATTGGCACGTAAAGAGAAGAAAACGGAAGGATAACTAAAATGAAAAATTAGTATATTTCTTCTTAACATAATAAAACAAATATCGTAATCGGATTAATGCCGAAGTTTGACATACATTTGATAATTTGGGCTTTTAAATTTACATTATCTTGACATGTATTGTTATTGAATTATTTTTCACAGAGCTTGACGAGATTCAGATGGATTTCTCTCTTTCTTATCTAAACACCTCCCAAAGATTACTGATCAAGCTACAACAATTGTTACTTCAATTGGATGCGCATTGATTCGAAACAGACCATATCAGTTTGCGTTTCCTTTGTGCTAAGCATTCAACAGGTCTTAAAAACGAACATACTTCTCTGAAAGTGAAGGCACGTGTATTTACGAAGGCAGCATCGGAGGTTGCCATTCACGCAGACCAGGCGTTAAACATATTTCTATCAGGACGCTTAAGCATAAGAGGGAATAAAGTCTTCACTTCTTACTACACTCCCTTAGAGGATACAGATGAAGCCAACTGACCACTTAGAAATTAAAATTGCACACGTGACTAAATGTATAGTTCCTCGTACAGTACTTCTAAACCGTCATATAGTGTAAATATCTACTAATAAACTAACAAGGCAAGATAAAACAGAAGGAAACGTTTTTATCAATTCAAATAAAAGAAAATCACTAAAAAATATTTGTTTTAAATAGTTAGAAGCATACTTATACCGCATGGTATACTACATACTATAGCCCTCGTTACTGCAGTAACACAGCACAAGCACCAAAATTGGTATTTTAGATTTACAAAACAATGGGGGGGGAATGAAACGAATTGAGATCAGAAAAAAGTGATGGAGAGGTACGTTTTCATTGTCGCTGATGATGCGTGCGGTACTGCAACAGTAGCATTGCAGGTGTGAATCCTTGAGATTAAAGAACGTGATTGCGGAGACTTTAAAATGCAGTTTCTATGTAAGAATATCCCTCAAAAAGACAGTTAGACAGAAAGCTGATTATTCAGTGTAAGGAAAAGCGTACGAATAACAGGTTGGACAGGAAATATTTTTGGAAAGACAAAAATGCTTCGGAAACCCATAAGAAACGGAAAAACAAAGCAACAATTAAAGTTTTGCGACGTGTGAGAAACAAGATTAGAGAACTGTTCTCACAGCTGAAACAATTAAGTGAACGATGATTAGAGAGAAAAAACCCAGCACGAATCTCAAGAGAAGGGTTTTTTTGATGCTCTAAAATTTCTTTAAAACAGACTGCTGAGATGTACGACCTATACTCTAATTTAACTTTCATTCTTAGTCGTCTCTCTATGTAAATTTTGAGTGCGTTCTTTTGTAGCGTTTCACCCTTAACGTTATATTTTCTCACGCACTGAATGTTATGTTGGCAGCAGTCTTAAGGTCAAGGGTGAATGACGTATGCATGGTTGACAAGCTAGATCGTGGCATAAGCTAGCAGCTGTGTGTGGTGCGTTAGCAGTAGTCGTGGAAATTGTAAGCAGCATTGTTCATGTAGATAGAGTCTGTCGATCCGTGGTGTATATATATGTATTTCGTATTAGAATGTCGTCAATTTTTGTTGTTGTTGTTGATTGGAGGTTTAACGACCACCATGAGCAACTCAATGGGCTATAAGCAGTCGCCCGTCCCTAATTTAGGGTCACTGGTTCCATGGAAAGGAGAGAGCGAGTGCCGTAAGACAAACACAACATCCATGCCTCACCGGGATTCGAACCCGGACCCCGTTCGGACGAATGATCAGAGGCCATCGCTTAGACCACTGCGCCACCGGGGCGGCTCGTCAAGTTTCTATTGCGTTTACTAATATAACTAAGTGACTATTGTCGTGATTGGAATAATAAGTCTTCATTAGTGAAGTGCGGCTGAAATAATAGACGAAGTGTATATAACTCTTTCTAGAACTTTATTTGAGGGAAAACTCTTTCACTTAAAGTGAATGAATAAGAACAAACTTTAATTATTGTTTCCCAAAGCTACATATCACATTTCAAAACGTTAAGAATGCTACAGATGTCGAAATATGATGGCGACTTTGTAATCCCACTGATTAGTTACCTGAAGGTTTTCAGCTGTGTTGGGAGATACAAGTTTCGCCTCAACATCGAAGTGGATGCCATCATTGTTCCGTCGTATTATTGAGCACGTGATACGAACAAATGTAAGGACTATCGTGATATAAGCTTGTTGAGCCGCCCCGGTGGCGCAGTGGTCTAAGCGATGGCCTCTGATCATTCGTCCGAAAGGGGTCCGGGTTCGAATCCCAGTCAGGCATGGATGTTGTGTTTGTCTTATGACATTGGCTCTCTCCCTTCCATGGAACCAGTGACCCTAAACCCTAAATTAGGGACGGGCGACTGCTTATAGCCCATTGAGTTGCTCACGGTGGTCGTTAAACCTCCAATCAAAAAAAAAAAAAAAAAAAAGCTTGTTGAATGTGCTAGGGAAAGTGTTTATAAAGGTCATCATTAATAAATTAGAAGGCGCGATACCAGAGGAGGTGCATGATCCGCTGAGTAGATTTATGTCTAGTAAGAGCTGTGCTAACTAAATGTTTGTGTTTGAAAATTATTTATTAGTTAGTAAGAAAGTTCCTGTTACATTTAAAATTTAAACAGGTCGTCTGACAGTAAACAGGGAGCCTACAAAAATTATACGGTAACTCACAATTTACTAAGTTTATGAACGCACGTGTATATAGAAATTGAATTTTATTAATCTGATTAAGTCAGAGCAGGTTGTGTAATGTCAATATAGCTGATCAATGTGCATGAATGCGGGATGCTTAAGTAAACAGCATTTTTTATGCGTTGGGAATTCTTGCGTGCACTTTGTTACATGTTGATGAAGAAGTTCTCTTAACTTAGAGACAAATTGAATTGCAGAGAATGTTGTGGCGTGCACAAACCAATGTACATATGCATTTCAAACTGAATATTAACAAGCAAAAATACTTAGGTCTTGGTTTTTAGTTAGGAAATGTTAGTGCTAAGTTCGATTTAAATGTCATAGAACACACCAGAAGATGAACTTTTTCATTTAGGAAGTATGTCTCACAGGCAAAATAGATTATATAATGAAACTAATACACAAACAAATGATTTGAAATTCATATCCGCTTTAAGAAATTTTACAGCAATGATGGCGTGTCAAAATGTTCCAGAATGGCTTTGTTTTAAATTGTAATTCGTCTCATTTTAAAACACGATGGAACTTGAGCATTTCATAAGAGACATATGAGACATCTATGTGTTTTGAGAAAATAAGTAAACCTCTCCCTCCTGAAGTTTGTTGCTAGATGGGTTTTAATGGTTTTTGTAACGAAGATATACAGCAGATAAATTATGTTTCACAAAAATGGTTTTAGTAGGGTAGAGACAAGTATTCCCTGGTGTATTACGTCAAAAAGACGAGTGAGGAAGACAAAAAGATTCATGAGAGCATTGGATTCAGGAATACATGCAACAAAGAAGCAATAATGATTATGAACTAAAAAAAATGTCTGCCGGATGTACCATGCATGTCGATGACGGGGGAGTTTTTCACCAAAGTCACTCTAAAGGGAGATGCCTGATACACCAACAGTTGCAAAATTCTAACATGATCACTAACTTATACGAGAAATGATCTTGTTTTGCACTAATAAAATAACTTCTGAATTTTCAAATTCGTTCTTTGCCATAAAAAACAAAGCACCTAGAAGGAATCATCCATTCGAGATGAAAATTGGTATGTACAATGTACAATGAAATGAAATGATTGCAGTTCCTGGCCCATTTATTTTGATGAAACAGCTACACCAGTGGAACAAGTCAGTACGTTGTAGCGCCACTCTGGCTCGGATACAAGCGGTGACCTAACCTGGCATAGACGCATACAGTTGTTCACTGATGCTCTCTTGCCAGATGGTATCCAAATTGCGAGGCAGTTCTCCGACATTCCGCGATGGGCATAGGTAGCGTCCCATGGTGTCCCAAACATGCTCGATCGGTGAGCGATCGGGTGATCAGACTGCCGATAGAAGGGTGTCGGCACTACGAAGGTAGGACTGAGAGAGCCGTACCGTGCGTGGCCGGGCATTACACTTCTAAAAAAGTGCTTGGTGAGGCTCCGGCAGGAATGGCAACACAACAGGTCGTAGAATGTCGTCGACGTCCTGTTGAGCCGTGAAGGTGGTACGGAGGAATACGAAAAGTGTCGGCTACCGTAGGAAATGGCTCCCATGCCGGTCACTCTTAGTGTGCGACATGCGTGCCGTTCCACGGTAAACAGAGGATCTATGCGCTGGCCGGTTCGTCTCAAGACACATATGTGTTGGTCGTCGGCGTCAAATGCAAATGCTGACACACTACTAAATAGAACACGACGCCACTGGACACTATCCCACGTCGATCGGGCCCGACACCATAGCAACTGGTGCCATCAATGCTCGCTTGTCAGTGGAAGCCGGCAACGTTGCCTCCTCGAGTGTAGTCACCGTGCCGCGAGACGTCTGGCTACGGTCCGGATGGGCGCATTCGTACACGTAGACGGCGCAACGTGGCCAGAGATGTTTGAGAGCAACGAATTCGATTCTGTTCATGCGACTCTCACAATTGCTTGATCCTGGTGACCTGGCGTTGCCCTCGGCAGTCCACTGTTTCCGTGTAGTTGGGTTGTGCCCTCTTCTGCCCACTAGCGCTATTATCGTCCGATTGCCGTGTTGCTTCGATCCAAATGCTTGGTGATACGGCGACTTCACCTCCCCTCTCCCAGCGGGCCTATCTCAACCCAATTATACTACCTCTCTCAAATTCGCTCAGCTTCTCGCATTGTGTACGGATCCGACGCCAAGGCATCCTCGCAGTCTGTGGAGGTTAATGCAAGATCAATGCGCTGCCACTATTGTCCCTGCGTGCCTGCTTTGCTCTTGATATACTCTCCTCGATGCGCGGTTCAAATGCGCTGTGGCAGGCTACTATGCAGTTTTTTGTCTTTATTTTTAATCATTTGCATATTAGTCTCTGAGATATTTGCATGCGCAGTTTTATAAAGATCGAATGACTTTCATGGGGTGCTTCGTTTTAGTTGCAAAGAATGTTTGTATGTATGATACTCTAAGAGAGGCGAAAGAAGAAATGGAAACAGCAAGGGTTATTCCGAAAGTACGCGGACTGAGTTCACTGTGTCAATTGGAGGTTTGGTGGGGGCTTCCTTTTGAAAATAGAGACCTTCACATGCTGTATACCGTTTACAGGAGTCGATAAGCTCCTGAAACACGTGTTGCAGTCTATTATTTGAAAGTCGCTTTAAGGTAGTGGAGGGGCAGACTTCACTTCCTCATTTGTCTTAAACTTCCTTCTCCTCAAGTCTTTCTTATGTGTTGGAAAAGCCCTGAAATCGTAGGGTGCGAAGTCTGGGCTGTATGGAGGATGTGATAGATGTTGGCCACCAATTTTCTGCAAAGGTTTCATTGCTACTAGGACCACACGCGGCCTTGCATTATCTTGAAGGAGAAACCATTATCGATTAAGCAGTTCCGGTATTTTCCTGCGCAACACTCCCTTCAAGTGAACGTGCAAGGTGTGAGCATAATATTGTGAATTAACAGTTCGTTTCTTGCGCACCCAATGTTGCAATATTGTCCCTCGCGGGTCAAAAAATAAATTCAATATCAATTTCTTTAAAAAAGTACAAACTCGGAATTTCTTGGGGGGGGCGTCGGTGTGGTGTTTTGTATGCTTGACTGTGTCTTGATTCTGGTTCAAAATGTTTTATCCTGGAGTTGTTTATGGTGGCTATTTGATTCAAAATGTCAGAATCTGTTTCCACTTTTGAAGAAAAGCATGACAAAGTTCGACGGGGTATTGTTTTTGTTTTTCAGTAAGATCACGTGGCACCCATCTTGCACTAACACTAGATATCTTCACGTGCGACTTTACAATTTCATGACATCTTGTTACATCAGCATTCTACTCCAGTGCCAAACCCGGAATCGATTGACGTCTATCGTCTTTCAATAATTTTTTGGCTTTCACAATGTTTTCATCCATCACTGATGTTGAAAGACGCCTGCTTCGCGGGTTTTCCTGAACACAGCGTTTGCCATGCTTGAAGTGCTTTCAATACTTTAATACAGCTACCTACTCAACGCTTCTGCGCACCATACGCTTTGTGATGTGCCTGCCCAGCAGGACGCACACGACATAAAGGCAGAAAGCAGCGAATACGAACGTCTGCGTAGCTCAATTGGTAGAGCGACTTATTCCGGAATGTGGGGACCAAGGTTCGAGCCCCAGCGTGGACAAAAATGACGGAGAAATTTACTTCGTTAAAATGGCACCCAAACTTTCCGGATGACCCGGCCGTTCAAAATCTCGCAATTTTGTGGTGTTCTTTCCACACCGCGAGAGAGGAAAAATAAGAGAATCCCTTCTCCAGCGCTTCAAAAAATAAATGTGTGTGACGTTGCATTCCACACACCAGATTGACTGGGAGTTCTCAGGTGCACGTTCTACAGCGGATGGCTGCCTGCAACTATTTACGGTCACGGCTGACCCGTGGGCCATGCCCCCGGCCCTTTTTGGAGGGGGCAGTAGATGTGACGTGCCTACCCAGCAGGACGCACACGACATAAAGGCAGATGGCAGTGATAACGAACGTCCGCGTAGCTCAATTGGTAGAGCGACTTATTCCGGAATGAGGGAACCCGGGTTCTAGCCCCGGCGTGGACAAAAATGACTAAGAAAGTTACTTCGCTATAGCTTCTTCAATCATCTTAAGGGGCGCCGCGCTTCATGTCTCTATCTTCCCCATGTTAATTTGCACAACTTTAGGTACATTTTTCTCAGACACTGCAATAGATATACTATAGTTGTGACGAAATAATGAACGTTGTATTTCTGTTTCTCACGTTTGTTTTAAGGGATTTGACACCGCGGAACACACCTGCACAATATAAATCTGTGAGGTATACCATTCAAATAAATACTGTGAGTAATTTGAAAAAATATAAATTCTGCAATAGGGTGATTAATGGTTAGTCAATCCTCAATGGTGGACAGATATACCAATATTTACTCATGATAAAATGGAAAAAATGGCGCCCGAACTTTGCGGATTATGATATATACATTGACTAATATATACACATTATGAAAACAATTAGCAGTGTACTGACACAAAATATACTACATCCATCCCAAAGGATATGCGAGGAAGACAAAATAGATGGTTGAGACGGTTAAATGTGATTAGAACAAGATGAAGAGGCATTTCGAACTTAAAGTCACCTCATATGTGCAGAAACACTATGATATAACTAAATGCATTTTTAAGCTATTTACCTATTAATATTGTTCTTCATGATACATATTATTCAGTACTTCAAACGTGTAATCAAATTATTGGGTAATAAATTTATTTTATTTAGAATTCATATTTTTTTAAATTATTGGCAGTATTTATTTGGATGGTATACCTTGCAGACATATATTGTGCAGGAGTGTTCCTCGGTATTAAACTGCTTAAAGCAAACGTGTGAAACAGAAATACGACGTTCATTGTTTCGTCACAGCTGTAGTACGGATAACCACGTAACACAGCATTGTGAATTTTGTGATTCCTCAGCTAAACTTATAGATATAAGCTTAATTTTTCTATTGCAAAATACACAATGTAAAGAACATTTTAAGCAGAGGGTTTTTTAAAAACATTTTAGATGAAACTTTTATATTTGTTTAAAATTTGCTATAAAAATCTAAAAATAAATAAATTGTAAAGTAATATATTTTCAAAAGTAATAGAAAATTTAAAAATCCCTCTGCTCAAAATGTAAAGCTAGATAGATATGAACAAAAATAAAATTCATACAGATATCCGCTATGGTTCTTGAGAAAAGTACCTATATGTTGAAAAAATATTTTTTTTAGGGAACGCACTGAAAACTAACATTGAGGAAATTAATGCAACTATTCTTGCCTTAATGCATCCCGGGTCCATATGAAGGATATTCTGGATGCTCTTGTTCTTGGTACATGTCCTCCAACTTCTTTTGTCTAGGCGGACTTTCTGGCGACGCATTTTTTCAATTTCTTCAATCGCCTTTTCACCACTTGAAATTATCAGTTCATCAGTTTTTCTCATTGTATCTATACAATTTGTGCCAGGAGAAATTCCTAATTTTTTCATAAGTTCACATTTCACTTAGTTCCCTTTCTTAAAAGTAACTACAGCTTCATAAACACCTAGTTCTAATGTTATTTTCATTACAAAAGTAGATTTCGGAATATTTGACCAAATTGTGCTATTCAAGGACTCGCAAGGATTGTGCCACCATGTAAACATTTCTGGAGGTGATGTGGATTGGCTAAATCTCTAAAAATAGGTTTTATTTCCTCTGTAACAACTCTTAGTAGGTGTGTATGGTCTTGGTAGGTCTGTATGTCAACAACATGTGCGTTGGTGGAGCAAATGACCAGAAATAATGGACGTGGTTGCTGTAGAATTACTGTTGCGCTCCGTCATACAAATGCTCATCAAATGCGATCTAAAGCACAGAATCGCATAAATTTGGTATCAAATTAAGCCTAAAGGTGGATAGAATAAAAAAATCTTTAAACCAGGAATTTAAATTTTTTCACCCTTGGAACCATCCGACTCCCATTAAGCGTTTGCTGCCCACGTCTGAGTAATTTTATACAAAATTCAATCGCGATTCCTTGTCTGTTAACTAGCGGTATATCGTTAATAACCAGGATAAAATCGCCGTTCAATCAGTGGAAAGTGGAATATCACATGTTGACGATTTTTCCGCTGATTGAATATCCGGGATACTTTCTCTCTTTGACAAACCACCCAGTTCTGCTGTTTTTAAAATCGTCGCTCTTCCAGGTGGACACCGACAATTAACCGTTTTCGAAATCCGAAAGGTCATTCGTTTTGCCCATTACTTGCCATCAGAAATCTGAGATAGTTGCTTACATCACGTAATGACTCACGTTACCATATATTTTGCATAGATGTTACGTATATGGAATTTACATATTAATACATAAAGCTTTCAAATTCGGTGTCCAGTGAGTGTATAATAATAATACTATATGGCATCCTACATTACCTCCAGTAAATGTTTGCTGTATAAAACTTTTTGATTCAGCTTTATTTTGGCTCCGAGTGCAATCCCAGAGAGCTCGATATAAAAAAACTAACTAAAAATAATTAAAATGTTTGTTTTCGAGATGGCACAGCAATTATCATAATTAGAGGCATATTATATTAACGAAGTTCCTGACTACCCGCTCTCAGAAGTACGTTGATACGTGTGTTAATTATTAACCTCGTTGGAATGGGCAAAGAATTAGGAATAAATGTTGAGGGAAATAGTTTTAATGGATTCTTATGAGATTATGCAAAGGAAGTGTGCAGTGAAGATTTAATGGAGCTTGGATATGACGGAGGAGACTACGACTTTCCAGAAGACCAACAGGAGGCTGATTCATCACAACAATTTGAAACCAGACAGGCGGTAGAACATGGAATTGCATTAATATGGTGCATAACGGACTAGTTGATTTTAAGCCGCACGACGTCAAAAAAGGAATTTCAGATTTTCACTACAGTGCTTGATGATATCATATATCATAAAGTAATTTGTGGTAACAGAAAACCCACAGCAAAAAGCTCTTTAAACAAGAACTTCAGAAATAATAGGAAATGTATAATAATTAGCAGTAAATGGAGGAGCTGTGCTAGAATTCTTTATATGCACATTACATAGAAAAAACCCTGAATTAGTTTATTGATAATTTGTTTGTGATTTTCATTCCCAGCTTTAACTATACCCATCAAGATAAAAGTATATGTAAATTTAAGGATAGTTGAACTTACCCGGTTTTCAACTTACATGGAAATTTCCAAAAGGAATTAACCGCAGAAGTCGGCTACTTACTCTATACGTACGCAAGGATATACACTATATTGACAAAAGTTACCGGAAACCTCTTCAAAAGCAAATGAATGGTGCGGTAAAGCTGCAAACGGTATAAAAATAAGTCTTCAGCTGACCGCGATCATATCGCACTGTGATGTTGAGTAAAAACGTCGCAGCGGGAGAGAACTGACTTTGAGGAAAGAAAGATTCTTGGGTATTATACGTATTAGTGGGCTGTCCATAAGAGAAAACGAGAGGCGTTTGAACATACCCAAGTCAACTGTTTTGGATATAATGAATAAAGTGATGACACATGGCGAGCCTGAAGCAGCAAAATGTACCGGCAGACCAAAAAAATCAATGATAGAGGACGTCTAAGCCTCAGGAAAGTCGTTTCAGCTAATCGACGCAGTACTGCAAAAGACCTCAGTGTACAGGTGAGTAAAAATGCTGGAATTTCGGTATGTACACGTAACATTCGCAGAGAACTTCATTCCATGGGTTACCGTGGTCGTGCAGCTGCTCATAAGCCCTTCATCTCCACTCGGAATGCTACTCGTCGTTTGGCATGGTGTAAAGAACATTTATCGTGGACCGTAGATCAATGGAAACGGGTCTTATGGACTTATGAATCCAGATACGCGATCCATCGGTCTGATGGCCGTGTGTGGGTATGACAGCAGCCAGCAGAACGCTATTCACCACAGTGTGCTGTTCCTACGGTCAAGTTTGGAGCTGGTAGTGTACTCGTGTGGGTGTATTTTTCGTGGTATGGTCCCAGCCCATTGGTTATCGTGGACACACCTATTAACAAATACGTCTACCTTGATATTCTGGACAATTATGCCCTACCAACTCTGTGAAAATACTATGGAATCAAGCCTTGTTGGTACCTGCAGGATAATACACTGAACCATAAAGCAAGGACTGTTATGGCGTGGTTTGACGATAATTTCGTATCGTATGTGGGCTGGCCAGCACAAAGCCCTGATGTTAATCCCATTGAGCACATATGGGATGAAATAGAGCGCCGCATATGAAGTTTGAAATAAGACCATAACAGTATCATGGGTTCCCCGAAGACCTGAAAAGCTTGCCTTTTCATGGTCAAAATTATTCATCGCACTTACGGCGAAGTTGCGTATGATAAAATGACTTGGAAGTTCAGGGCTCACCGAACATGACATCATTGTGTACTAGCAAAGTTAAGACGAGTTTCCATAATCTCATTGTAGCTGACTCACAATCCAATTTGGTTGAATAAAATGATAAACTGCTTGCTCTTACATTTCTAATAAATTGCACGGACAGTCATCAGATACAGAGGTCTTCTTTCTTCCCTTATGAACATTGTAGAACAATATCTGAAAAAGGCTCTATGATTCCTATTGTTACAGCGGTCTCTGTTTTCTCACTGACCTCTCCAATTTCATCATTGTCTGTTTCTTCTTCTTCTACTTCACCTGAAGTCGTATATGATCGACTGTTATCATTAATGTGGGAAAGCATGGTTAGTTTATCAACATTAATTACGTGAGACAAGAAATCAATTAGTGGATGTGGGATTGGCGTTTTTACCCAAGATTTTTCTAGCTGGTTTGCATTCCCAAACTCATCGTCAAGACTGAAATCTGTTTCCAGGAGCCGTTGTCTAATAATTTTGCCAGCCTCCCTAACACAGTATACAGATTGTAGCTTCTCTGCTACTTGATGAACAGTAAGCTTTGGGGAATAAACAAGCTGGAACTGATTTTTTTGTGATGGTTTGCTGAACTGAGTGTTATCCCCAAATATTTTTATCATGTACAATTTTACCTCTGTATTTGTAATCGACTGTTCTCCAGGCTATTTGTTGGCATAATCACGAATCTCACTAAGTGTTGGACCATAACCACAATCTAGAATGTCTAGAAGAAGTGGTTCAATATCCTCAATCCTTTGGCCTTTGGTTTGTGTTTGTTGTTCATTATTTGGCTGATTTTGTTTTCTATATCTTTCGAGATACGCTTCAAGACAGAGCTTGTGGTAGTATAAATCTGCTCCAAACAAAGCTGATTGTTCTTCAAGATCACAAGTTCTGATGTATTCATCGTCTTGAAGAACAGTGGCTGAAAAAAATGTTTCAGCCGGATTGGTTTCACTAATTTTATATTTTTCTTTGATGTTCCCGTGTTTCTATTTTCCGCAAATAATACATGGAAGTTTTGTAGGCTCCACCTCATTAGACGATGGCTGGTTACGGCAAATATCAGTTCTCAATATTTTGTGGGGTGATATTGCTGAATCTTGGAGTGGGTCTTACTTATTTTTTCCAGTTATTTTCTTCATTTTTTCTGAAACAAAGTTTTCTTTATTGTGCAGGATTTATAACATACACTTGAACAATGGTTCACGAACTCAGAATCACGTCCAAGGAGATTGACACGTTTATAAACATAACTTTGTCGTATTTCAGCTGCAGCCAAGATTGTTTGTTTTCCTTCTGTTGTAGTTGTTGTCTTCTCTTTGCGGTGTCTTTGGCATAAAATGCATTTTGATATGTCCGCATCTATTGAAGTTAAACTCGCTCGGCACAGATGTAGGCCAACAAGTTGCTTATGATACTTCATTTCATTTATTCAGTCTGAAACAAATAAAATTCACATCAGTTAAATGTTTTGTGTATCTAAATATAAGTATCCTTTCAAGAAATAACTAAATGAAATAAAAAAAAATGTTAGGTTTTCATAAACTTGGTTTATTACTGGTTAAATAGTCTTATCTTATAAGAAATTTCATGAGGAATCCAAAAAACATGTCGTATTTTGCATAGCTGTAATCTAAAGAACAGAAAATTACAAAATTCAATACTAACTACTGCGCGTATATGCCCAAAACAAAATGGCGTCCTATAAAATGTATGCCCAGCTTGCCAGATGTCTACCAAAGATTTTATCCTTCCTTTGGGCATGCCCTAACAGGATCTGAAGAGATACCTCGTCCACCTAAAAATTCCGTTGGGTCTTACGGCCAAGGACTGGACTAATTACACTGTCTTCATACTGGAGCATTGAAGTTCCCTAACCATGCCGTCTGTATTTATTCCGGGTCTACCAGTGACGTCACTGTAACGTGGTATCGTATCCTTCCAGTAGGGCTAACACTATTGGCAAAAAACTTGCCCTGTAAGGTATGTTCAGCGTACGCGAGGTGGACAAATAGTGAATGTTATTTTGCCTATTGATATACTATTTTCATTATACCATGTTGTGTTCAATCATAACAGTTTATCGTTTTTAATTCTTATAACTGCATTCAAAAAGTTCCGGAACTTTTTGTATTAAAAAATAATGAGTACAGATAATACCTGTTTATGCGGTGTTTCCTTCGAAGTAGTTATCCTGTCCAACCATGCATGTTTGTCAGCGCACATACAAAGATTTAAATGCAGATTGCAAGCCTTCTTTTGCCACATCCTCCAGTGCCTCGGTCGCAGCTCGTTGCACTTCTTCGGAACTTGAGAAGCGTCGCCCCTTAAGCAAATTCGTTATCAGGGAAAAAAAAGAAAAAGTCACACGGAGCGAGATCAAAGGAATAAGCTGGTTGTGGAAGAACGGGAATGTGATGTTTGGAGAGGTAATCGGCCACAAGGAGAGATCTGTGATCCAGCACATTATTGTGATGGGGCACCCACGAGTTGGTCTTCCGAAGAGCAGGTCGCTTGCGTCTCACTGGATCTCGGAGACGTTTCAGGACGTTGATGCACTGCTGTTTAGTGACTGTACGACCATGTTGAAGGAATTCCTTGTGTACGACCCCCTTGCAATCGAAGAAAACTGTTAGCAAGACCTTTCCTTTGGAGCGGTCAGCCTTGAGCTTTTTTGGTAGTGGTGACGACGGTGATTTCCACACTTTTGACTGTCGGTTGGATTGGGGGTCGTACAGAAAGCACCAGGTCTCATCGCAAGTGATCAATCGATTCAAGAGATCGGGATCTGAATCCACTGCATCGATGTTATCCCCTCAAACTTGCATGTGCTCATACATTATTCTTGTGTCAAGTTTTTGGGAACAATTTGTTGCCACACATGATCCATGTGCAGTTTCCTTGTTAAAATGGCATTGCAACTTCCAACTGAGATACCGGCAACTTCTGCAATCGCTGCAAAAGTTTTTCAAAGGTCATTTTTCACAATTTCTTTGACAACGGCGATTTGTTCATCCGTTGTGGATGTTGAAGGTCGTCCTGACCTCTTATCATCCTCGATACTTTGTTGCCCGTTTTCGAATGGTCGATGGCACTCAAAAACTCTAGTTCGACTCATTGCACTCCCACCGTACCCTGACGTATTGAAACGTCTCGGCGAAAGATTTTCCGATCAGACCACAACATTTTACACTTGAACGCTGTTCAAAATTCGACATCGTTGTCCTCGCGACGGAGAGCCTCGAATATCTGCAATCACGAACTATACACATACGCTGTACGTGTTGGATCTGGATCAAACCGGTTCTGGCTGGTCGGTCACATGATGCTCTTTGCTTGCTCAACGGGGAATGACGTAATTCACTGACATTTGGCAAATATTCAAACAGTTCCGGAACTTTTTGAAAGTAGTAGTATGATAGTTTTACTCGTAAGCCGTGTACAATCTCACACGCATTTTGTAAAAATATAAGTAATGTGAATTCACAGAAAATTCCAGTAAGTGTCCGTTGTAGGTAGGTGTCCGTCCTTTAACGAAATGTCCATTTTCAACTTCAATACTTTGATGGATTTTCCGTAGTTAGTAATCCCGTTTATTTCAAAAATTCCATCTCGAATGTTTCCGTAGATACACAGAAATTTTGCGAAATCGAGGATTTTGACTTTTTCAGCTCTTTCACCAAAAGCTCCATTCCTTTTTGTCTTTGCTGGATTTCAAACCGAGGTCGTCTTGGTTTGCCCAACGAAAACCCTACGTGCTACCGTGGTCTCCGAATGACCAGTAAATCACAGTCACGTACAAGGTAGAACTCTAATCGCGCGATGATGAAATGCTTTGTGTTATTAATGCGGGTCAATTAGTCATGTTATTTTCTATTCGAGCTCCTTGTTTTCTGAATAGGTTTGGAATAATTTTATTTTCTCGCTATAGGAGGGCTTCTTACGAATTGGGTATTTTTTTTATCGTCAGTTTTGGAAGAAACAGGATGCTTTGGAACTTCAGATCTTTTCAACTTACAATGATTTTCAATTATCTTCAAGAAAATGTGAAATGTACTTACTGCTTCATAGTATTATTTCATAAAACTAATATGAAATTTAATCCTGATAGATATAACACATTTTGTTTTAAAGTGTTCACAGTATGATACATAAACATCATATTACCCGGGGTTTTACGGTAACGAAATATGAAATTACTGGTGCTCCATACTGAGGGAGAGGGTGAAAATAATCATTGCCACGGTAACTCAAATATCATGCTATGTGCTATCCACAAAATCCGATGTTACTACAGAACTTTAAAATCGGGTACTCCGACAGATAACTTGTTGAGAGTTGACTTGATTTTATCGTTTCCACAACTAGTTTGTGTATAACCGTATGGTAACAGTGGGGTCTTCTTTCTTGGCCTTATACGTCGTTAGAAACAAGCTGTGTTCTGTTTCATCGAAATATAGTCATTATTTTTGTTGCTTGTGCTTTAATCATGCGTCTAGCTTTCCTTTCAACATTCCTACATAGCTGAACTTTAATACTTAATAAAACCTCCAGTATTCCCACGAAATTACCGGAAAGTTTCCAGTAATAGGAGTGCTTCGTGGGAATACTTGAGGTTTTTTAACTATTAAAATAAAGTTCAGTTACGTAGGAATGTTGAAAGGAAACATTTCTGCAATTCCTTTCGTATAACACCAGAAGAATTCTATTCTCAGTTTTATCGCATATATATTGCGATAAAACTGAGAATAGAATTCTTCTGGTGATATACGAAAGGAATTGCTGAAATTCTTCTGAAAATTTAGAATTTTCCATCAACACATCTTAAAACGTCAATATAAAAAAGGAATTGCAGAAAGTTTTCTGAATATTCAGAATTTTCCAACAACACATCTTAAAACGTCAATATAAGAAAGGAATTGCAGAAAGTTTTCTGAGAATTCAGAATTTTCCATGAATTAAAACGTCAATATAAGAAAGGAATTGCAGAAAGTTTTCTGAAAATTCAGAATTTTCCATCAACACATCTTAAAACGTCAATGTAAGAAAGGAATTGCGGAAAGTTTTCTGAAAATTCAGAATTTTTCTGGCTTACAAAAAAATCTGTGAAATTTAGGGATGTTTCAGGTCATTCACCAAGAAGATTACATCTGGAATATGATTCGTTAATTCACGAAAGAAATCGTAAAAAAGGTCAAGTTAATTTCAGAATTTGTTTTCACATTTTACAGAGCAGATCAGATACTGATACTAGAAATGTGCAGCATGTTAATCAGCGTGAAATATTTAAACTATTTCATGTGGAAATCTTCGTTCCAGTTAGGAGCTTATGTCCTGCTTCTTTCGGTTATGCACTGCCATTGTTCCACCACTGGAGCTTTCAAAGAAGAAAAAAAAAAGAAAATGGAAAAAAAGAAAAGAAAACAAAGAGAATGTAGTTTGTAAAATATTTCTAAGATTCTAAATTTGGCTCCACGTTCTTCTTCGCTACTGCTTTATCTCTTTAAGCTATTTTCTTGTGTGTGTTTGTTTTTCCTTACTTCGATATTAAAACGAACAACTTCGAAAGGCGAAGGATTAAACGGGACTTTCTCTCTAATGCTCGGCTTTGATGGAACAGCAGCGACTTTGGCTGACATAGCGGGGAAGTCTGATTTCCCAAGACACCCTTGGCCGGAACATTCTTCGGTTCCATACATATGTAAATATATTTATTACTTTTTTCTCCTTTCTGCGCGTGACACAGAGATGTATTTACTTTATTTCTTTTCTTGCTTTTTCGATCCTTACTCTGTTTTCTGGTTTATGGTCATTCCAACGTAAAGCATCGACGTCGGAGGAAACTGTTTGTTTTAAATTAACCCCCTTAATACCCTAGCTCACGAAGATGACATGCTCTAAATCTCAAAGAGAAAACAAGACTTTCTAACGGCAAAATTGCTGATATTCCTCATCAGGAAAGACATTCGGAAGATAAACTCGTTTTTAAACCTTCCTGGTTAGATACAATAATGGCTTTTGTATAAATAATAGTGATAAGTAAATTAATTCACTTGCGCTAATTGCTGTTTAACATTTAAACAGATCGGAATAGAATTTTTATGTCGCAAGCGAACACTGTAGCTGATATTGATAAATATACAATAAATGAAATGGAAATATTCATTTTACATATATCGCTGCGTGCCAAAATAAATATTAGCCAATTCTGCAAAAGGACTAATATTAAATGCAAAGAGGAAATTCCAGAATATTGCAGTTCTAGATGCAGCCTACAATATAGGAAGGAAATTCAATACATATATATTCATCCACGTATAATGATGTCACGAATCTGAAACACGGCAAATTGATATAACCCAAATATAAACACATTTAACCCAGCGATTCAGACGCTTTCGAGAGCCTTGTTTGTAGAATGCCTTTGATTTCGCATTGAGCCACGATTCTCTCGCAGAAATGAATGATCATCTGTAAAAAGACTGGAATTCGATTCAGCGATGAGAAAAGGAAGATTTCATAAAGTGCATGTTCAAGCAAGTGGGGAGAATGGGACAAACGTTTGAAGCCACTTTGACGATCATTTGTTTTTTCATCAAGTGAGGCATGATGTGGTGCATTGCAGAGATGGAAACGGGTCTCGGGTTGTCGGGTCACCGGGTCGACAATTTCTTGCGGGTCAAACGGGTCGAGACAAGGTGCTCCTGACCCGATTTTGACCCGGTTTTTTTTTTTTTAAAGAAAAATATGTTTCAAAATCCCTTCCAGAGGTCTTTGAAATAATACCTCAGAGTGACAATGAATGATCCAGTAACTTGCTGAGAAGGATAAAGAAATAGGATTAAAAACGAACTTTCAGAAGACAGAACTGGAATATAATGCTTTTACAAGGTATGAAGATTTATCGATTGATGGGGGAAAGCTGGAGATTAACAATTCCTACATTAACCTTGGACAGCAGATACCAACCAGAAGTCATATTTACGAAGAAATGATTTAGAGTAAAAAACGCGGCTGGAGAGCTTTTGGAAGAAACATTACACTTTTTAAGAGCAATGTGCCATTATGACTTAGAAAAGTGTTTAATCAATGCATTCTTCCAGTGCTTACGTACGGGAAGAGACGTGGACCTTAACTAAAAACGACACTCAAAGACTGCAAACAGGTGAACGAAGCTTGGAGAGAACCATACTTGGTGTAACCAAGAGACCTAAGAAGCGAAACTCATGGTTGAAGAAAATGACAAGAGTAGAAGACATCATGATCAGAGTAAAATCCGTAAAATCCCTGAAATGGCAATTGGCTGGACATATTTTCAAGAGAGCGGACCACCGATGAACAACCGAAATTTTAGACTTGATTCCAAGGGACAGGAAAAGACCCAGAAAAAGATCACGTCGGAGATGTGTGGATGGAAGGCACTGGCCCAACACATTCCGTTGTTGAAGAAACTTGGGGAGACCTTCATCCAGCAGTGGATTGAAAATGATTGACATGATAATGATGATGATGATGATAATAATTGTGTTTTACACTCTATGCCAAAAAAATAGTTGCATCCTAAAAGACGTGTCGGATTGCAATGCTATTTGGGAAGAAGGTGAAGGTTTCCAGGAACAATAAATGATTAAACATTGAGACTGATATGGGCAATATTCACCCAGCTAGACGCCAATAAGTAATGTATCTCAGTATGGCGTCGGGTCGCAATGTTTGCTTATACAGTATGACTGACGTCTCGGCATGAAGTTGTACATGTTCCTAATGGTGTCCTGCGATAAGCCATCCCATGCAGCTTGAATCTTCTCACGTAGTTCCTGCAGACTGAGGTAGATGTGGAGTGCGAATAGCGCTTCCAATAGCATACCACTCATTTTCAACAGACGATAGGTCTAGCGATGCCGGTGGCCACGGCAAAGTGTCAGTGCCTTGAAGGCAAGCTTTCGAGACAGCAGCAATATGCTGACGGGCGTTGTCCAGTTGGAAAATCGCACCGGTGAACGTTCAGAAAAGGTAAGGCCACTGGTTGCAGGAACTCCGTAACGTAACGTTGGGCTGTCAAAGTGCCTGTAATGAACACCAAAGGTGATATGGCACCGTAGGCAATTGCACCCCACACCAGGACACCAGGCCTTCTGGACGTGTGACGCTCGGCAACAAACTGTTCATCTTGGTGCTGACTACGGTGCCTCGACACACGGATTCGTTGGTCGTCTCCTCCAAGGCGAAAGCGGGACTCGTCACTGAAGATCATCCGCTGTCATTTTGAGTGTCTCCATGACAGTCTGGCACGACACCATTGCAGTCCTTGGCGACGATGCAATGGTGTTAAGTGCAATCGTCGCAACGGTCTGCTTGCGTGTAGTCCTGCGTCGTGCAGTTGTCTGCCAATGGTGCTGGCACTAATCGGACGATGCATAGAGGGCACCACTGCTCGATGAATATCCGCAATCGTGGCTGTGGGGTCACTCCGTGTATTTCGGCCACCTCGTCGGTCCTCTCCCTTCGTGGTTCGTCTAGGTCTCCCAGACCATTCCTGTCGCTGCTGCGTGCCTTGTTCTATTCCTTTCCACCAGCAGCGTAGTGTGGTGATACCCGCACTACCGGTATGACCAGCATTAAGGCGATAAGACCATCCCGCTTCCCGGAGCCCAACGATGCGACTACTCCATCTGCTCGAATTTGCTTCCGAACTTTTCTCCGAGGCATACTTCCCTTGCAAAGAAGGCAACCAACACAGAAGTAAGGCCAGAATGGCAAGAATACGCAACGGACGACCTTATTCCTCCAGTCAGACACAGCGCTACGACTCCTTATTGCTTGCGTCACATGTGCAGCCGAGCGTGATACTTGAATCAATTGCACGTCTCAGGATGTCAAACCTGACCACCAAGTATCATTCCTGTCAGTTGTTTCCTTCTGGGTGCAACTAATTTTTGACGTAGATTGCATATTCGAACTTATAGTTCAAACAGATTTCGGAGTAAAATTAGACTAAGCTCTTAGTTTCCAGGACAATCAAGTTTATTAAGTGAAAAGTGGATATATACTGTTGGTGACCAGTAAGCACTGGTTTTTAATGATTCCTTGTTAAAGCTTAAAACACACACATTAAAAGTTTCGAAGTCATTAACGTAATAATATACACAGTGGTTACTCTGGCTTTAACATGAAACGAAAATCTGTGTGTCGATCAGGTGAATTGTCCGAGTCGGGTCAAATTATGTGACGGCCGGGTCCGGGCCCAAAATCTTTGACCCGTTTCCAACTCTGGGACTTTGTCCTGGAGAAGCAAGACATCTTTTCTTAGAATTCATCGTTTTTACTTCACATTTCCACGCAATCGCAAACAAAGTTGACAATATATATTCGAGTGATTCTGGAGCGCTATGAATAGTAATAAATGAGGATCACTTCCCGCTTTTCCCATTAAACACTGAGCATCCCCTTGCCAACGGATGGTTGGACTTGCACCGTTTTAAGGGAATGTGACTCTGGATACTCCAATGATTGGAGCTTGCCTTTGTTTCTCGATCAAATGGTGAACAAAAGGTTTCATTCATCTTCAGCAACCGGAAAAATAAGTAATTCGCTTCATCCTTGGCCATGCCCAAACGTTGCTGGGAGAACTCTGTGCCACTTCGGTAAAAAATAACTTCCAGAAAACAAAAATTGAGGTACAATGCTTTTCAAGAAATGAGGATTAGTGATTAATGGGGAATATGCGTAGGTAAATTATACTTAAATTTACCTTCGCGCAATAGATATCAGCCGAGGGCTACACTGGTGAAGAAATTAATCGGCATGTAAAGCTTGGTTAGCGCGTGGTTTGAAAAACCCAGAACAGTTTTCAAGAGAAATTTACCATTACGTCTTAAAAAGAAAAGTTCTTAATCAATGCATCCTTCTGGTTTGCACTTATGGATTAGAGACATAGACCGCAACTGAAAAAGATATTGAGATGTTATTGACAACTCGGAGTAGTATGGAGAGGTGCATTTTTGGTATAATAAAATAAATGGGGAGAATAACTCGTGGATCATAAAATTGTGAAGAGTGGAAGACATCGCGTTCGAGTAAAACTGGCTGAAATAAAAACAGGCTAAACATATTGCTGGAAGAACTGACGACCGATGGACAACAGACATATTGGACTTGATAAGACCAAGAAAAAGACCGCTTGCTTGATGGGTGCTGGGAAATTCTGAAGTGTCATGGGGGAGACTTTCTCAAGACGCATGGTTGTGGATGAAGCTTGAGGAGACCTTCATCCAACAGCAGCTTGATAAGAAATGAAAATCCTCCAAATACGTGGCGTCAGTGAATAAACACGTTTTTAGAAACACAAGCAAACGAAAAGTTGTTTTTCGCTCACCGCCGGGGAAATAAATCCCGGACCTCTCGATATCTAGCGGAGAGCGTTAGATTTACAGCACGGTGGCCAACAATCCACGGCGCTATGTATGTTTTTCTGGCAGCTCCTGACATCATAAATCCGTAAGATGGGTTCAGATAAATCTGTAAGATGGGGTTAGCTTCCACGGAGGTGACTGAATAACAATTTTTCATAAATCCATAAGATGGGCTCCGTAAGATGTACTCAGCTTCCCAGCCGGTGACCGAATAACAATTTTTCGGTTGCTGTGTGTAGCTAAAACGTGGAAAGAGCAATGTATTTTTCTTTATTTATTCACTGACGCCACGTATTTGCAGGACTTTCACTTTAGATCTCGCCCTTTGGATTTAACTGCTATAATTAAAATATATATCCAGTGTGGTTAATGCCCACCAGATGGAGACGTCTCAGTAGCTGAACCTATCTTACGGATTTATGATGTCAGATGCTGACAGAAAAATACACATAGCGTCGTGGATGTTTGACCACCGTGGTGTAAGGCTAACACGCTCGGCTAGATATCGAGAGATCCGGGATTTCCGGCGGTGACCGAATAACATCTTTTTAGTTGGTGTGTTTGTTGCTAAAACGTGGAAAGATGGATGTATTAATATTTGTTTATTTAGCTTGATAATAAGTGGTGATGCTGATATGCGGGTCAATAAAACGTCCTGAAGATTCTTTTTTGTTTTGACTTAGTAATCCTTCGGTGAACTCAGAAGTTAGAATCCTATTATGAATCAGTTCAATATAATGTAGCTAATATTTAATAATCTTTACTTGGACGTAATCTTTCGACAATCAAGCATCTGGCATAAACAAAACGTTCTGCTTCGTTAAACCCATAAAATGTCGTCACAAAAGATTAGTCAGTTGAACTCGATCGTAAATTGTTTCGGTAGCGCAAACTTTTGATCGTTCGTTCCTTTATTTGAGTCCCGAAGGGGACATGGTTGGTGTGCTTGTCTACCGGCGCAGGTTGTCATCCTTTTCTGGAACTAAATTAGAGACGTGAAACTGCTTATAGTCCTTAGAATTACTCACAGTAGTCGTGAAACCCTGAAACAGGAAAATTTCGATATTAACAAAGCCATGACCCTCTACATCATCACCTAACAAACGAATATCCACCCTCAGGCATTTAGTTTGCGAAGTACAGCATCCATATTAACTCATCCAGCTGCAAGGTGAACATCAGATATCTTACACTGTGGCAGTACCACGGCATAGATTCCTGAGTGTTTCAGCATGACAGAACGTTTTCCCTCTCTATCACACCGAGACCTGCATGTCCAGGCCTCGGTTGAGGAGCAAGATGCCCAAGTGTTGGATTCTCCAGGCATAAGTGCCGATCAAGGTGCAACAGAATATCTGTGGGACGAGCCAGAATGCCAAATCCGATATCGACAACTAAGACCTTCCTATATGGCACCTCTGGTAGAATATTTGCATCAAGACTGGGAGAAACGTCCGGTGTAAATCTACCGGCATCTGGTTAAAATCATGCCTAAAATGCTCACGATGTCATGACGGTCATTTTGAAACGTTTATTTATGAATTTCGGCTAATAAATGCTCTTGTTCCTGTTGGACCTAGGTATCTAAATACATTTTACAAGGTGATTCACTCGGGAATGAACACTTTTTTTTTAAATAACTCACAATTCCAAGGGAAAGTTAAATGAAATTAATGTGAAACATACTTTAGTCCATGACAAAAAAGAACGTGTCATAGAAGATGCTGGAAGTGCTCACCGCCAGCATCTTCTATGACATTCACCCGACAGACCATATTTGCGAAAGTGCGATGTAGCGTAGCGAAGTCGAATGCAGCAATTTCACTTGTGATGTTGTCTTTCATTTCCTCAATCGACCTTGGCTTGATTTCATAAACCTTGCTTTTTAAAAGTCCTAAGAGAAAGAAATCTGGGTGTCAGGTAGAGAGACCCAGGTCACTACAGGTCTTTGGAGCTAATCCTCTCCTGGAAAAAGCTGCGAATTTCTGCATGCTCTTATTGGCGGTGTGGTACGTTGCATCGTCCCGGTGAAAGTAACCATATGCAAGTTCCTTATCATCCAGCTGGTTCACAAACTCATTAGAGATTTGCAGGTGTTGGTAGGTATTCACCGTGTCTTTAAAACAGATTGGCCCAATGATACGGCGTCGGGACACCGCACACCAGACACCGATTTTCACTGTATGCAATGGCTCTTCATGGATGATGTGGGGATTATCACTGACCCACACCCGTGTATTTTGCGAACATAGCCGGATAAATAGAACCATGTTTCGTCAGTAAACCATGATATGTCCAACAGAGCAGGGTGTTCGGCGAGAAACGTTTCAAACCATTGACAATATGCCAATCGCTTTGCAAATTCCGGGGATGCAACTCGTTCACAGCCGTGATACAGTACGGCTTGATCTTTGCTTGTTTGGCTGCTATTTGGCATGTCGAATACGATCTTCCAGTCTCTTGGGATAGCCTCTGAATAGACTTCCGTGGGGATGTCAATATCCACTGCTTCACACCCTCTATTGTGTCCTCCGAGAACTGGGGTCGTCCGCCCGTATGGGAATGCACCAAACTTCCAGTTCACTCCAGCTTCATCGCCAATTTCGAAATGGTGGCTCTGGTGGGTGGTGTCTGCCCACAAAGATTTCTTCGGAAACTTCTTCTAACATTGTTTCAAAGAACCGGTTACCCAGTACTGACGCACAATTAACACACGCTCTTCAACTGAGTACACCATCTTCATTAGACCTCCTTGCTTAAACTGTCTGCAGTGACACGCTATTCCCTCACCACTACTAGACAGATGGCGCGTCAGTGGGGCGGCACCGAACTTCCGGGGAGACATTTTATTCACAGGTAATGAATGTCGACTGCTTTGTCAGGGAATAAAGAACCGCTCCGTTCGGGTTTCAAGCTTATTGTGTATTCCCTATCTCATATATTCGGCATAATATGTGTTCATTCCAACCGGTATATACAGCAGGTAAAAGATGGAAGTGTGTTCATTCCCAAGTGAATCAACCCGTATATACAGCAGGTAAAAGATGGAAGTGTGTTCATTCCCAAGTGAATCAACCCGTATATACAACATGTATCAACAGACAAGAATGTCTGAAACAACGCCGAGTGTAGAAAACTAAACGTTTGTTAGAAACACATTTTCCCAACTCCTGCGAATGAGGAGCCATTAGACACCGTAAATAAGGATCACAACACAAGCTTTGAATATATTTCCTCGTTACAAAATTTCTTACAGAATTTTGGGAATTCGGAGATCGGCATTTGGCGACACAATTCATCAAGATTGCGCCCATAAAATGAATAGTTGGTCTCCTTTTACACGATATGCGCTTTATTAAACTGGCGTTCTGATAGCGCAAAAGCTTTTCCTAAAGCTGGTTGCATGTGATCTTGTTGCTTCCTAAACAAAGGAATTAAATCATCCAGAAATACTTGACGCGATAGCAAGCGAAGTGCAATTAATATCGTAGTCTATTGAGAAGCTGGCTTCACTGTACGACCCTAAATGGTGATTTCAACGCAAAGCTCGATATCACTGAGCTAAGCAAATGAACCACTTGAACGGAACACTGTTGTCATGGTAACAAAACGAATGATTTACCGCCACGGAGGATACCAAGATCGCAATAATTAGTTGGACTTCATGAAAACTATTAGAACTAATCGGCAATGGAATGTATCTCTTATCTGTTCACTCTGATCTTTGGAAAACGTATTATCATAGCTATTCACTGTCATTCTATATTAGGACAGAGGCGGAGCTAGGATGTCTTTCACCAGGGGCAAAGCAGAGTTAGGCAACCCACACTCCCTTCACCCTTCTTTCATCAACAACATATTAACTAAAATTTATTTTTAAATTTCTGAGATTACATCTGCTACTAGCATTTCGTTAAATTTTACAATTGCACCTGATTTGCGGCTTTGTTTTTTCGAGGTTCAAAAAGAACAAAACTCGTTTATTAATATCGTAACAATCATGGGTTTTTGTGATGCTGAACACAAACGACTTATTAAAGAAATTATCAGTTATCCTTTTTTTATCTTGGAGGTTTAACGACCACCGTAAGCAACTCAACGGGCTATAAGCAGTCGCCCGTCCTTAATTTAGGACAACTAGTCTCAGGGTAGGGAGGGAGCCAGTGCCGTAAGACAAGCACAACATCCATGCCTCACCGGGACAAGAACCCGGACCCACGAGAACGAATGATCATAAGCCAACGCTTAGACCTGTTATATGGAAACATTCAAACTATATTTAAATTACAACTTTTGTCCCTTTGTGGGCCAACAACAGTGATAAATTTTCTCCCCAGTCAGAAAGGCGCCTAGCGCAGATCCATTTCGGAGGAAGGCCATTCTCTCGCCAGACCCCACCCACGGACAAAAGGATAGCCCCATTCTTTTCCCAGCCTTCGACAGAATCTCTAGCCCACGGGTATATACAATGGACCAAGCAATTAAGAATTTCTTCTTACGTCAAGAACAGAACGTGTAAGGGAATGGGACAGAGAAGAGGCTTCATGGCAATCTCGAGGAAAAAGTAGGAACGGTTTGGCTCGGAGGCAGAGCAGGAAGACGACGAGGTAAAAAGAGATTTTCACGCGGGCTTGTAGCCACATTAGATAGGAACAGATTTGGCGGGAAAAGCGTAGAGAAGGCCATCCATAACATCCAACTCCCGCTGGAAGTATTTACTATCCGATCTGAATAACTATTATTCCAATATTTCCTCTTCCCCCCATCTGATGAATAAAGATATGTACCAAAGGAAACATCCGTCATAATGTTGAATTTTTAACTACTTGTTTATTTGCTTCCCTGCTCCAACGACAGGAACCTGCAAACGATTCTCCTGATAAGTTGGCGTCTACCACAGTACTTAAAATAAATCAAGCCAACAGACCACTGCGGCACCGAGGCAGCCTGTTTGTTCTCAAACCCTTAATTTCCTTGAAGGAACCTTAACAGTTAAAAATATCAAGAATTATTTCACAGTAAAGACAATAATTAATTCAATAGTTTAGTCTTAACCAGTTAATAAGTTTCCCTCGTTCAAAAACTGGTCGACTGGTCGACTGGTCTTTCACCACACTGTTCTATCACTTTGTCTTTAAATAAATAAAAAACATTAATGCACTGTTCACTAAAATAACATTTAATTCAATGTACATACTATTTTTTATTCAATACACTAACCTTTGAGTTTTGCGTTTTAAACATTTGCATGACAAACATTTAAATACAGCTGTGCATTAGAATTTAAGATGAAGCCCAGGTTTTTAAACTTCGAGAAAATTTTCCAGGGACAGGCATGTCTACAGCTTGACTTTTCTGGCAGCAAAAGCCTTTATGATATCATCATAAGAAAGTTTTGATGCAAACTCATGTTCTATGGATATCACACTTAAATTTGTTAACCTCTGTTGGCCGGCTGTGCTCCGCAGATATGTTTTGATAAGCTTCATTTTACTAAAACGTCTATTGAAACAGCTTCTATCTTTGTGGACCACTTGTCTTAGATTTGGATTCGAGGGACATTTCAGCACGTTTCTGTCATACTTCCAACCTAGCTGTTGAAGACAAAAATAAGTAGAAACAGTGGAGAACTCGAAAGTAATTATCTGTGTCTGGATATACAGTAGCAGCTTAAACTCCCACTTTATTAAGAGAGTGAGCTGCACATGGCAAGAAAAATTCAAGTCTATATTCTTTAAGGATGAGTGTATATTGTTTAAGGATCCCCTTGCACAATACTGCCATGTACGCTCCATTGTAATACAATAGTCATTTGCAGTTTGTGAGAACTAAACCATCGTTTTGCAATTTTCTGACTATTACTTCAATAAAAGTTCAACCTATTTTTCCACTGACTGAAAAACTCAATGAAACTCTCTGTGACCTAAGGACCTTCTTCCCCCATCTTCACATAACTAATTAACTGATATATCTGATCTTTATTAATATGACTAACGTCGAGTGTCGGCTGTCATCTAGAATTTTGTTTCTCGGATATCATCTAGAATGTGCTGCTTTATTTTACCAGCAATGATTTTCAAGAACTCAAATTGAATTTCATGAGAGAAATAATCAACTTGGCCTCTTTTGTAGCGCTCCAAATGGTCTTTAAGTGGAGGATGATAGGAGAAACAAATTCAATGGTGTACAAAAATGTTCGACTCCGAAGACCTAGCAGAAATCTTCCGCCGTCTGATCCACGTAGGTAGTGCCAAGTGCAAGAGGACATAAACAACAGCATAAATGACAGTACCCGTCCTCACATATGGTGGCAGCCAGTAGGTGATAGCCGAGAATTTTGCAGCATTGAGGGAGGCACGCGTGACGTCACTGACAGAACAATCGTCTTCGAGCTGTCCCGACAGCAGAGCGGAGTATGAGAATTACATCATCATAAACTGAGCAGCCTTTAGTTTAGTATACGAATAAACTCATTGATCTTATTCGTACAGTTCTGAAGGCTGTATATTTTACCAAAGTTTGCGACTACAGCGCTCAAGCCATTTATCTATTTTGATTCAATTTTTTTTATACATTATGCAATTTGAGATATAATTCGAAAACACATAAGGGGTTTATGAGCGTAAATTAAAATTCCTTAACGCAAAATAAAATTCCTGTGTTTTTCATACCTTCGACATTTCATTAGTATTTAGGGAAACAGAATGTTCTGAATTTTAAAAAGCACGTTGTACAGGGTGATTCACTCGGTACTGCACATTTTTATGAAGAATGTATGAGATGGGGAATATACGATGAGCGTAAAACAGATCAGATAATATGTAGATGATTTTAGGAAGGGAGTGTCTGACCCCAAGTCTTAAACAACTTTTAGAAATAGGAAGCTACGAGATTTGGGCTAGAGTGCCCGATAGGAAAGTGACACGGAAACGAGGTAGAAAGGGGGAGGAAGACGCCCTTATTAATTACCGGGGGAGGGGGGCAGCAACCGGGGTCCGGCAGCTTAACGTGCCCATGCGACGCGGGCCGGGTGTTTAGTGGTTCGAGCGTTCGTACCTGCCCAGGATCGAACCTGAGGTTATATCCATGACAGCCACGAACGATGACCACTAGCCCACCAGCAGCGCGATGAGCGTGAAACCCGAACGCAGCGGTTCTTTATACCCTGACAAAGCAGTCAACATGCGTTACCTGTGAATGAGATTTCTCCCCGGCAGCTGGGTGACGCCGCACTGACACGACATCTGTCACAGCAAAACAGTCTTGCTGGCCCAGCACTATGTTGCCGTGGCCAAACCGTCAATAAAATGACCGGACCGCCAACAGAATGGACAGCAGTTCAAGCCAACAGTTGGCCAACAGTTGGCACTCTTATCAGTTGTCAAATGCCACAACAGGGCCATCAGTTATCCATCACAGGCAGTAGCTGCCACAAGTGGGCCTTCAGTGGATCTGCAAGCACGTTCCAGAAATGATGGCTAGCCTAATATGGTCCGCAAGTTTGCCGGTAATAACAGCCGGCAACCACGTGACGTAACTGATGGCTTGCCGAATCTTGTCGGCCAATTTCCCAGTAGCCGCTGTGAAAAAAAAGTCAAGGATAACCGCAGTTTCCCAAAGCTACAACTTTTTTTTTTTCACCCTTAAGGAACTTCTGAATTACAGCAGTGCGCTAGGAAAAATTTTCCAACAGACTGGAAAACACCCGTTTGGATAAGGGTGGATACGAACCAGGTCTGTCGGCGTGGGAGGCGAACTCTCTACCGACGGGACTAATTTGACACGCACGAGCGTGTGCTTGAAGCTTCCTCTTTTCTGCGGAATGGGTAATCGAATGGTTCTCTCTTTCATTTTACGATATTGCGAAGTATTTTTCATAAAAGTCAGTTTAATATAATTCATAAATTTAGTTTTTCAACGTAACGATAGTTTTTTTTTATCTTATGGGAACTTCACTCATTTTCAAGGAGTGTACCAACTTAAAGTCGCTTTCTAAAGTTTTGTACTGTCCTTGTCGTCTTGAAAGGTGATTGTTGAATTAATACACTGCCGGACAATTGCTAAGGACGGATGAAAATAGCAACAATAGCAACCATAAAATGGAAGGCAGGAAAATGTGGAAATTAGCATAAGTGCGGGATACAGTAAGACGTGTTGTGCGTATGCAAATTTTATATTGCCGAACTTGTTCGTGACGTCATAGCGCTGATAAGAGATATAAAGGATTTGACGCGTATTCACCGTTGTTGTTCAAACGCAAAGTTGAATGGGAAAGAATCAATTGACGAACTTGCAATTTTCAGTATGTCTTCCCGACATAACCTAGATGATTTTACGCGTGGCCGTATTTTTGGCAAGATTGAAGAAGGGCGAAAAATAACAGATGTTGCCAGGGAGTTCGACGTCAGCCACAGTGTTGTTTCAAGGCTTTGGAAATCATTTCAAACAAATGGAGAGTGTAGCAAACGTCACGGGGGAGGTCGTGTTTGAAGTACGACACCTGCAGAAGATCGGTACATAGTGCTATCAACAAAAAGACACCGGCGCAGCACAGCTAGTGAGGTAGCAAATCAGTTTATGGCTGCTACTGGCAAGCGAATCTCCCGAAAAACTGTCGCCAGACGTTTACATGACAGAGGACTATACGCCCGCCGTCCAGTTGTGTGCATCCCATTGTCCTGACGTCGCCGTACCGCCCGTTTGCAATGGTGCCATCAACATCGCAATTGGACTGATAACGACTGGTCTGCTGTCCTCTTCTCAGATGAGAGTAGATACAGTCTATCGTCTGATTGTCGACGACAACTGATCTGGCGTGATAGTGGTACTGCATATTGTCCAGCAAACATACAGGAATGGGACCGATATCCGACATGTAGTGTCATGGTATGGGCTGGCATCATGATCAATGGCCGTACATCCCTCTATGTGCTTCCATCTGTGACTATGACTGGCCAACGATACATTAATGATGTTCTGCTACCTCATATTCGCATGCTCTGTGGTGCTGTCGGTGATAGATTCATTTTTATGGACGACAACGCAACATGTCATCGAACAGTCGCTGTCTAGGAGTGTCTTGAGAGCGAGGATATTCAACGCCTCGTATGGCCAGCACGTTCTCCAGATCTGAATCCCATTGAACATGTGTGGGATACTTTGGGGAGGAGTCTTGCTGGTCGCCAATGCCCTCCAATAAACAAGGAAACCCTCATCCGTGCACTGACAGAGGAATGGGATAAATTACCCCAACAGCTGCTTGATAATGTTGTGCAAAGCATGACACGACGTGTGGAGTCTTGCATCGCCCTCCATGGGGGCCATATCCCGTATTTACATCTTACGCCGGAACGCCCGTGGACGGTAATTGCATTTTTTTCATGTTTACGTATTCTGCACAAAATGGCCTGTTTGTCCCTTGAACACGTTCCAAAGCCTTCTGGATTTCAGAGCACAATAAATTGTCTTTCTTGTAATGTCCTGGCATTCTGACATTATTTTATTTCACTTGGCATCCAACCACACTTACTTTTTTATGCGCTATATAGCCGTTTACGATCCGTCCTTAGCAATTGTCCAGCAGTGTATATATTTACCCGGGTTCATGTCACATTCTGTTACAGTTTTAACGTTGTATCTTTCCTTTCCATTGTTCGAAGCTATATTTATTTTACAGAAAAAATATATTTTATTTTACTTCTCGTTGTTTTTAGAAGCGAATTCCTCCCAGTTTTGTGTATTCAACCCACGGATGAGTACATTATATGCACATAGCCTTGCTTGTTTTTCTTTTTCTTTCAAATAGGTAATAAATTTTGTACGCTTATAATTCTTTTTTTTTTTTACCAACAAACGTTTTTTAATGTTTTTCCAGGACATTTGTTTCAAGCGGTTTCAAATTATTTCTTGTTTTTCTCTCACTACATTCCATGAATTGTTATTCATGGTAATGGAAAGGGTGTATCTCATGGCCGTAATATAGTATTTCATGGCTTAATCTGATATCTTCGTCGACGTGGAATTTCATTAGGAAATTAATTCGCCTCTCTACATATGGCTTTTTTTAACATCCACAAAAAAAAACAACGATGGCGACAGCGTCGTCTTCAACTAACTGGCATCATGAGAGGAACAGCAAGTGTTGCTTCTGCGCACGCGCAGTCCCGTTGCTTCCCCTGCTTTTGGAGTTGCATCGGTTACCAGCAGCGGGCCGCTAGTGACACTTGCTTGGAGGCTCACTATTCACGGCGATGCTGCAGGGTCATCAATGGCTCGCCAACTGACAGCATTGCCGCCAACGGACCGTCACCGGGCCGTGAGCGATAGATTTCAGCCAGCAGTGACCCATCGCTGGCAGATGGTGGCCAGCAGTTTCACAGCATCTGTGTTTTTTCTGGGGCCTACTAATGGTGAGGAAATAGCGTGTCTGCGCAGACAGTTTAGGCCAGGAGGTCGAATGAAGATGGTGTACTCAATTGAAGAGCGTGTGTTTATTGTGCGTCAGTCCTGGGTATTCGGTTCCTTCAAACAATGTAAAAAGGAGTTTCTGAAGAAGTTTGGTGGGCGTAAACCACCCACCAGAGCCACCATTTCAAAATTTGCGAAGAAGCTGGAGAGAACGGGAAGCTTGGTGGATTCGCAAACGGGCGGACGACCCGAGAAGGCGCGAGGGCACCAACCGATACTTAGAAATCTTTAATGGGCTTGTGCACCAGCTGGATGATCAGGAACTTGCAGATGGTTACTACAAACAGGACGGTGCAACGTACCACACCTCCAATAAGAGCAAGGCAGAAATTCGCAGCTTTTTCCATGATAGGATGGTCTCCAAATACCTGTGGCCGCCTAGGTCTCCCGTCCTGACACCCCCAGAATTCTTTCTCTGGAGAATTTTAAAAAGGAAGCTTTATGCCAACAAGCCAAAGTCGATTGAGGAACTGGAAGACAACATCACACGTTAAATTGCTGCCACCAACTTCGCTACGCTACATCGCACTTTCGCCAATATGGAGTGTCTGAGGAATATGTTACTGGACGATGGGCACTTTATGTCGAAGTAAATTTCTCCATCATCTTTGTCCACGCCGGGCATAGAATCCGAGTCCCCTTACTCCGGAGTAAGTCTGTCTCCCAACTGAGCTGCGCGGACACGTGCTCTCACTGCTATCTGCTTTTATCTCATGTGCGTCCTGCGCTGAAGACACGTCATAGTGTCCAGCACCTTCTATGAGACATTCCTTTTTGTCATGAATTAAAGTATGTTTTACGTTAATCAAATTTAAATTTCCGTTTGCAATCGTGAGTTATATAAAAAATAAGTGTTTAGTCCAGAGGGAATCAGCCTGTAAAATCCACTGCAGAGTAAGAGTTACATTCTATAAATAAATAAATCATCACTTTTTACGTAGAATTCACCTTCATTGATTTTATATTTGAATTCCATCAGACAAAATCTCTATTGGAATCGAACAAATGCCTGATGTAAGTCAACGCTGATTTGATTTCGCGTCTTCCATTCAAGATCTTAATTAAGAACGCTTTTTTCATCACCAAGTAATTAGTTGGGTATATGTTTGAGAAACAGCAAAATGTGTTTTCTGGTTCGACTGATCTGGAAAAATGCGTACGTTTTACGTTTATACGGTCGCGCCCGTTTATAACGAAGTCGTTAATAACGAATTTACGGTTATACACTATCTACCAACAAGTAATTGGACACCCCTGCAATCGACAATATCTGCGGTCCTGATACACGTCACTGCCGCCGCCGTTAAATATCGTGTGGAAAACAACAACGGAACCAGTCGCATGCACGATGCCATGCAGTTCGGAACTCTCTGATTTCGAGAAAGGTGTAATCGTCGGGAATCACATAAATGGCCGATCCATACGTGACATATCCAGCGAGTTGAAGTATCCAAAATCGACAGTGGTCTACGTGATTGGCAACTGGAAGATGAGAGGTGACTGTCGGAATGTGCCCCGACCCGGCAAACCCACAAAACTGGGAGTTAGAGACCAACGGGTGCTGGCCAGAAAAATTCGGAAGAACCGCTTTAAATCGATGGGCCACATCCGCGAAGAGTTTCAACAGGCATCCGGGAGTGTTCTTTTGATGAATACCATCCGTAAGGAAGCCCATCTGCTCGGTAATCATGGACGTGCTGCTGCCCACAAGCCTTTGATCACCAAGTCCAATAGCGCTGCTCGGCTAACGTGGTGCAAAGAACGTCGACAGTGGACCGTTGAACAGTGGAAACAGGTTCTCTGGAGCGACGAATCAAGGTACACCCTATACTGTTTGGATGGCAGGGTCTGGGCTTGGCGTCTGCCTGGAGAACGCCTGCTGCAGGAATGTATTGTGCCAACTGTGAAGTTCGGCGGCGGTGGAATTATGCTATGGGGGTGTTTCTCCTGGTATGGCACGGAACTATTGGTCGCAATTCCTAGTACACTCAACACCGAGACCTACTGCACTATTTTGGATGACCATGCGCTTCCTACGTTGTGGCAGTTTTACGGGGTGGCCCCATGTTACTTTCAGGATGACAATGCCACCTGTTATGTTGCCAGGTCCACCATGGTTTGGTATGGTGACAGTGGGGTTAATTGAATGGACTAGCCTGCGCAGAGCCCGGACCTTAACCCTATCGAGCACCTCTGGGACGAGTTGGAGCGTCGACTTAAGGGGTGCCCCCACCGTCCGAAATCGGTTAAGGAACTGACCACTCTTCTCGAAGCCCAGTGGAAGAAAATACCACCAGCCGTCGTACAGCGCCTGGTTAATAGTATGCCCCGGAGGGTCGCAGCTGTAATGAGGAGGCTCCACCAACTATTGAAGGTAAATAAACTTCGTTTTCCTTTGCTGTCACAGGTGTCTAATTACTTGTTGGTAGATAGTGTACAAAAGGAACGGCGCTTCCCCTTGATTTAGGTAGAAAAACACATGGTAGATTATTTATTTATAACGATGACAAAATTCCCAGTTACGGATATAACGAAGTATCCTTTAATGTGCTTCCCAAAATGGAAAATACACTGACTAATGCCTTAAAAACGAAGCAGATTTTTGCAAAAGTCATTACAAGAAGATTACACACAAAAACAAAAACGTAGCGAGGTTCTCCCACGCTTTATGAGTCTCTCTCTAACTAACTGACGCCGAAGAAATAACCAATAAACAGCAGGAGCAGCAGTTGGGGTCGAAGTTCAACTATCCTAGCGGTGGCTGCATCCTATTGGTCGTGACATTCTGCTTCCCCGCAAGGAATGATAGTGCCGCTCTTACGTTCGCCGAGGTCGCTGTTACAGTATTGACTCGGAGTACAGCATGTTGTGTGCGAAATTTTTGGAAGTCTCAAAAGCGTAAAGTGCCAACTTTGGAGGCGAAAGTGGAAATAATAAGAAAATGGGATTCAGGCCAAAAAAAAAAAAAAAAAAAAAAAAAAAACGGAGGTGGCCAAAGCCTATGGGATAGCACAAAGTTCTTTATCCACAATTTTAAAGAACCGAAAAAGTTAGCGAAATCGGAAGGTGCCCCAAATCGGAAGAAAGTGCACCCGGCTCTCTACCCGGATGTAGAAGATGCCCTATGTCACTGGTTTACAGCTGCCAGATCCCAAAACGTGCTAGTGAGTCGCCCAATAATCCAAGGAAACGCGAGCGATCTGGGCTTGGCTTTGGGGTATGATAACTTTACTCCGGGAACTGGCTGATTATAAAGATTTAAAAACCGTCACAACATTACTTGCAGAGCTGTATTTGGAGAATCAGGAGAAGCAGACGTAGCCGCAATGAATGATTGGATAACAAATAAGATGGATGACATACTTGCAGATTATGCAAGGTCAGACATTTACAATGCTGATGAAACAGGAGTTTTTTAATAGGAGGCTGCTATCTAAGACAATGGACATTCGTGGAAACAAGTGCGAAGGTGGAAAGGCAAGTAAATAACGTAACACAGTGATGCTTTGTGTTAACATGGATGGTAGCGACAAACAAAAACCTTTTATTATAGACAAGTCTGTCAAGCCAAGATGTTTTAAAGGAGTGGATATGTCATCACTTCCTAGCATGTACCGCAACAACAGAAAAGCTTGGATAACCCAAACACTGTTTCGTGAGTGGCTTGTCGCGTTTGACAGCGATATGGCAGCAAAGCATCGGAAAATCTTGTTGCTAGTGGACAATTGTTCAGCACATAATGTTGCAACTGCATTGACAGCAGTGAAATTGGTATTTTTACCTCCCAATACAACATCCAAACTGCAACCTCTGGTCCAAGGCATAATTGCACATTTTAAAGGCATTTACAGGCAGCTTATCGTTGAACGCAGGGCTGATAGAATACAAGGGCTGGGTCATTCCTTTGAAGAAATTTTGTAGCCACGGATCCCCTTCAGCGGTGACTGATGACCTGTTTCTGACGTCACTGTGTTGGAACTCGGGTTGGAAACGTGAAGCTCCCGTGAAGGGAGTCTGTACTTACGCTGTATTCTTTTCTTTGCTTTGTGTGGATAAGTATTCAGCTCTTAAAATTCGCTCTTAGAGAAATCGTTTAGTTAGTTTACATTGAGATACTTATAACAATGTCGAGTTGTGCTGTGGCTACTTGTAAGAATCATTACAAAAAAACTAAAGGTCAGTCTCAGTGTATTGTGTACCATGCATTTCCTTTGAAAAATCCAGATTTGGTGAAAGAATGGCTGAACAAGTGATATAGGTCAGACTCTGTGAATGTAGCGAATGCTAGAGTTTGCAGCGAACATTTTCGTTCTTCCGATTACGAAGATGATTTAAAAAATCGCCTACTTGGACTCCCGGAGAAAAAAATATTGAAACAAAACGCGGTGCCTGTCATGAATGTGCCGAACTGTCAGCAAAACGGACACTGTGTCACTCCACGATGTAACAGAAAGCGCAAACGAGATACTTTAAAAAGTGCTTTCGATCGAATGGATAATTTAAGTCCGAAAAAGGTTTGTGTGCAAGAAACGCAGGATCTCTGTTATGAAGTTGATGAAACAACACGTGATATCAGTTGTTCTTCCTGTATCAAAATAACGGAGGAAAATATATTGCTGCTTGAAAATGTTGCATCCCTTAAAAAAGAAATTCAACATTTTAAACTGGAGAGAACCAAGGAGTTAAAAATGAAAGCTAACGGAAGACGACAAAGAAAATTACGAATGCAACGACTGTTGTGTGAAAACAGAGTTTTGAAAACAAAGCTGAAAATTAGTGATTTAAAGAATAAAAAACTGTTAAAAATGGAAGCGCGTATTTAAAAGTGTATTAACTGCGACACAACTGCAAGCAATAGTTGAAGGAAAAAGAAAAAATATTTGGAAAGCTGAAGACATTTCCAGGGGGATTGTAACTAGAGCACTTTCTAGAAAGAGTTACGATTTTTGGAAAACTAAAATAGGCATTCCACTACCAAGTGCAAGCACGCTGAAAAGGTGGTGCGTAAAATTCCCTTTGCAGACCAGGAATGTTACGCAATGTGCTACTGCTTATGAAAAAAGGCTCTGAAACTATGACCGAAGCCGAAAAAGTTTGCATTTTGAGTTTCGATGAAATGCACATAGATAGCAAATTGTGCTACGATGCCACTGAAGATCAAATTTTACGTCCATTTTCTAGAGTTCAGTTTGTGTTGACGAGAGGAATCCTGTCTCCATGGAAACAACCAGTGTTTTTTTTAATTTCCAGAAGACTATGACTAAGGTATTACTTTTTTCAGTTATAAAGGCAGTGGAAAACAGTGGCATAAAAGTGAAAGCCATTGATTCTGATTTAGGAGGATGTTATACTTTATGGAAAGAACTTCAGATTTCCTTAGAATTATCCTCATTTCCTCATCCATATCAAGAAGAAAAACGTATTTGGGTTTTCGCTGATCTTTCACATTACTTAAAACTATTTAGAAATCATTTTTTGGATAATGGACTAGTATTAGAAGAGGATACCCATCTAACATAAAAAATTATAGAAGACGTTTTCGAAAAGGATCGCGGCGAGCTCAGTATTTGTCACAAATTAAAACCTTGTTTTTTAAACGTGACAGGCAACGAGAGGCAAAAGGTCGCGCCTGCCAAAACCTTTTTTTCCGCAACAACAGCAAAAGCAATTCAGTTACTGACTGGCAATGAAAAAGTATCGAGTTTTTTGAACTAGTGGACTCGTTTTTTGATGTCATGAACAGTAGTCGTCCACACCCACCCAGTAATAAGCCACTGAAAGCAGCCTTTGGGATCGAATCATAGGTTACGAGACAAAAAAAATATTATCACTTATGAGTAACGCGATATCTGGAATGAGAGTGTTTGGAAAGAAGAACATATTACCATTTCAAAAGGTATACTGGTTTCGATATCATCACTTCTCGGACTGCACACAGATTTGAAATCCGTCGGAGTAACCTATATTATGACAACCCGTTTGACTCAAGATGCCCTTGAAAGTTTATTTAGTCAAATAAGAGGAATCGGAAATATTTATGACCATCCTTCTCCAGTTGAAACGATCAGCCGTTTGAAACAATTACTTTTGGCAAATAAATTACCACGTCTTTCAGACAAACTCAACACCTGTGAAACACCTGCTTCAGATGATTGTTATCTGACTGCAGATTTACTTAAGAGCGCTTTCGTAGAGAAAGATATCCAAGAAATTGTTAAATTGTCTTGCAATGATGTGACCGATGATCAAATGTGTACAAATTTATGTAATGAGCCTGTGCCAATGTCGTGGAAAGCTGATGAAAACAGCTCAAGTTCTTGCCTTATGTCTTTCACAGAACACGAAGCCCTCAAATATGTGGCCGGATACATTGCCTATCGAGTTCGAGAAAAAGATCCTTCCCTGGGCACTGTTTCACATAAAGTAGGTGATGATTTCGATTCCTCCGTTTGGATCAATTTAATTTCACAGGGAGGGTTAACTATACCAACAGCAGATTGGCTTAAAACAATTGAAGAATTCGAAACCATATTTATTGCGATTCACGGAAAAGAAGGGGCTCACAAAGGAAAACAGGTTACCCAAGAGTTAAAGAGAATATTGGAATAAAGATACCCACAAGTTTCTAAAGAGGCAATCAGAATTTATTCTCGTGTAAGAACATTCATCAGGCTACGACATCTCAATCGAAAAGCATCACTTCAGAAAAGAAAATCTGAGAAGAAGATGTAAAAGTGGTTGCAGTCCAGTAGTTGCGCCCAAAACTCTCGGAATTAAAGTGTGGTCGGATGCCTGAACACAACAGGAATTTTTGTTTTCGTTCATTTGGTAAGTTAACTTTTCAAATGAGTGTAATTTTAAAAACAAATTTCATATTTCACATGTTTCTAAATATATGATGGTAAATAACCAAAATGAAATTATGGGAACGCAATGCAGTTACGTCTTTCTCTTGACAGAACTACCGATACGAAAGGGATGCCTCTCGTTCATTTAAATTTTCTTCGAAGCCTCTTAAATTGAAATTCTGAGGATCTTTTTGCTATTAAATTATTAAAATACCACTTTTCCCCTATAGTGAAATAAATATTGTATTTTATGGAACGAAAATTTGCAGCTCCGTTTGGGGGGGGTTCTCAATTTATTTTCCTTGGTGAAAAATACTCATTCTTTTGCCTCTGGGAGCGAAGAGAAACAAAAAAACTGTAGGGCAAATAGCTGACTTCATGCGCAAAATTTTACTTGTTTACCTGGCATTCAGTGTCAGTTACTTCAGTGCATGAGGAGAAACTTTAAAGCGCAGGTGTAGTTAATGAAATGTTAAAAAACGTAGGCGTTAAATTCATAAGAAATTCCATGCACCGTATGTAAAAAATTATTAATTTAATATATAAGTGCATATATAGCAGTAATTCAGAATACAAGAGCATCTGATGTTCAACCAAAATGGGGGCCACTACAGAAAAATATATATTCATTAATTTATATATTTTTAACAAGAGTATACAAATTAATACGGACATTGTGTTACCTTTCATTGTGTTGTTACCTTAAAAGTAGTACATTACTGCTTTACGTGAAAAAACAAAACAAAAACAATACTGATTTAGAAAGACGTCGAAGACTCACTACGAAAACACCGCAAATAAAGTTTCAGGAAAAACGAAAAATAAGCATACGAAAACATTTGCAATTTTAAGATTACTCTTCGAAATTTAAGAAATTAAACAGAAAAAGAAACGTGGAAAAAAACATGTTGACTTCACGTGATCTATTTGTGTAATATCGTAGATCAAATATATTTTAATGTACACATCTGCTGGAGCAAGATGCTGTCAGGAAAACTTGTGACCTGAAAATTTAAACGTATTGTGTGAATGTAATGAAAATTTTCATTTGTCATTAATATAACTCACCTTTCCTCTTACTTTTTATTTAAGTCTGGTTAAATACGTAGAATGAATCATTTGCTACATTTCTTTGCAAAAGGCACTGAAATGCTCGTTAGCTTTCTTCCTTCACTGCAGCCATCCAGTGCAGCGTTCAGCTCCGTTCCAACATACTGACGTCACACGCTGGCGTTCGTAGGGATTTGTGAGTCCGAAGCCTATGACCCAGCCCTTGTATTCTACAGCCCTGGTTGAACGCCTCCTGCTAAATTTGGACAAAGTGTTCGATATGAAAATCGACATACCAATGGCTACTGACTTTGTTCGTCCTGCCTGGAATATGGTAACCTCAGTGACGATACAAAATTGCTTCGGAAAAGCAGGCTTTTCTCAAAGAGCAAACAATGAAGAAATAGCTATCGACGAAACAGATCCTGTACTCGTTCAAATGTGGGACTACATTATGCAGGAGGAACTAAACGACGGACTAAAGCTACAGGGTTTTTGTACTGCTGACGAAGATGTTGTTGTAACCCCACTTCTAACAGATGCTGAGATCCTGGATCAAATTCAAGGGAAGTTAACTGACACTTCTGGCTCTGACACTGAGGAAGAGGATGCAACTACCGGACAGACAGTATCGGCTGCATCCGCAGTATCTTCATTGGATAAGGTAGCTAGATTTTTGATGTCACATAACATGTACACTAGTAGTGAAGCAGAAAAGCTAGACTTCATAAAAAATTATTAATGTCATGTGCTGAAAAAGAAGAAGCAAAGTTCTTTAGATTCATCGATATTTAAAAAAGTAAGTCTCTATAATGAGTTTTCTTCTCTTTATGAACTGTGTACATACGTACTACGTATTATACACTGGCGTGCAAAAATTGAGGGCGAGACGGTTTTTCGAATGTAACGTCGTGCAGAAGGGCTCCACATCGACTCAAATCATACCACAAGATCCCCAAGATGTAAGAATATGGGACAAGTGAGCAAAACCGTCCAAACAAGGAATCCAAAGGATACAAAGGCACTTTATTGAAAAGGTAGCTTCGAGCACAACTGGACAGAAGACAGAAACGTACATGTGAAAGGCGGCTGCGAAGAAAAATCCAGTCTTTAGTAGGGGATATGATAACCCCTGACTACATTCCAGGATTTATAACGTCTGTCCATGCTGAAGACGAGGTTGTCAAGGAGCTGTTGAGGCATTGCGGCCCATTCCTCTTGTAGAGCCAATCGCAGCTGCGGAATCGTTGCTGGCGGCTGGTGATGTGCCGCCGAGCATCTCCCGAGAAGGTCCCACACGTGTTCGATTGTATTTAAGTCCGGGGACCTTGCGGGCTAATCCATGCGTTGAATATTCACTCTCCAACAGTTCTGCAACAGCCACTGTACGATGAGGCGTAGCGTTGTCGTCCATGAAGAGGAACTCGGGACCCACAGCACCTCTAACAGACGCACGCGAGGCAGGAGAAACTCGACACAATAGCGGACATCAATGACTGAACCTCCTTGGAAGATGTGGAGGTCAGTATGGCTACCAAGCATGATACCGCCCCAAACGAGAACTCCGCCACCTCCAAACCTGTCCCTTTCGATGATGTTGGAGGTGTGATTGCGTGTTCCCTGCTCTCTCCAGATGTGTATACGTCCAGAATAGCTCGTCATACTAAATCGGATCTCATCCGTAAAGAGAACTCGACCTCATTGCGGATGTGTCCAGTTCTTGTGTTCCTGGCAATACAGAAATCGCCGTCTCCGAGGGCAGGCGTTAATGGCACACACCGTACTGGTCGTCGTGCAAATAGACCACCTTTGTGCAGCCTCCTGGCCACGGTAAAACGCGATAACGGACGTCCAGTCATGTGCCTTGCGATTTATCCCGCTGTCTGCCGTCTGTGTCTTCTCACCTGCAGGACAATATACCGGTCATCCGCCGCCGTGGTTGCTCGTGGACGACCGCTGCTAAACTCTTGGACAGCTCTTCCTGTCGTTTGAAATGCTCTCCAAGCTCGTGAAACGATGCTGTGAGCAATCCCGAATTCCTCGGCCACACTAGTCACACTTTGACCTTCTTCCAATTTCCCAATGACGCGACCTCGGGTAAAGTCATCCAGATGTCGTCTACTGGATTGCCTGTTGGTCATATCACACGGTGGCAGCAACTCGACGTCGTTCAAACCGATGTACACAGTGCAATAGTTTTCACCGAATTGCTGAGCATACACCGCCCGTGTTCTTTAAACCCTTCCGACACTCCCTCTCCCTACGTCATGCTGCATATATGCACATGCCCTACCGTACCGGACTCTAGTCTATCTCCTGAGTGGTCTTTCTGTCCGTTCTGCCTGCTCGTTCCGCTGTTGTGCTAATTTCTCCTCTTCGTCCTTAACTTTTGCACACCAGTGTATATACTGCATTTAATCAATATCATAATTACTGCATATACGTACCGTTATTTTTTTATGACGAAGTTTTCTCCAGGTACCTTGGACTTCGTTATAAACGGGCGCGACTGTATTCCCTTAAAGCGGAGATGAATGAGTTAAGAATATGTAGTTTGTTCATGCTTTAAAAATCGAATTCCTACACATCAAAAGATTTAATGTTTCCTATCACGCAATGTCATGTTGTCTTGAACTTGCTTTACCCTTTTCTAAGACAGGACCCATCTCAGACGATTGTCTGGGAGCCACCGTCTAGTACCATTCGGCACCGGGACGGCGGCCTGAAAACCTATTACCCCGAATTAAATTAATACATGCAATCTATTACAACCAATATTTTCTCTAGGAATCATTCCAACAGGCTGATGACTTGCTTATTAATAAATCATTATGTGGTGGATCATCCAGGTATTCAGACGAATGACGAACTATTCCGTTTTCTAAAGATGTCGAAATTCCTGAGTAACCATCTGTATAGATTTTGCGCTGTCCGTAAACCTATATTAAACATCTGTAACATTTGGTTATTGCAAATTCTAATTTATATTTGATTGTGATATTTCATGTAGCCAAAGCTTTTGAGAGACTTGGGAATCCAAGGGGACTTTTAGTTATGGTGTATAAATATCACCTTAATCAACTTGCTGTGCTATAAGCCGCGGTCCGTTCCTAATTTTGGGTCACAAGTTCCGGGGAATGACAGCAATGGTCTTAAGAGAAGCACACCCCATGCATCATCCTGGACTTAATCCCGGGCACATCACTGAGGAGTGGTGAGAAGCCAGGGCTTAGACAACTGCGACACTAGAGTGCCAATACAAAGTGGTGAGAAGCCAGGGCTTAGAAAACTGCGACACCAGAGTGCCCATACAAAGGTAGGGGTGAGAAGCCAGGGCTTAGACAACTGCGACACTAGAGTGTCAATACAAAATGGTGAGAAGCCAGGGCTTAGAAAACTGCGACACCAGAGTGTCCATACAAAGGTAGTGGTGAGAATCAAGTGCTTAGACAACTGTGACACTAGAGCGTCCGTACAAAGGTAGTGGTGAGAAGCCAGGGCTTAGAAAACTGCGTCACCATAGTGTCCATACAAAGGTAGTGGTGAGAATCCAGTTCATTAGACAACTGGGACAATAAAGTGTCCATACAAAGGTAGTGGTTAGAAGCCAGTGCTTAGACAACTGGGACACTAGAGTGTCCATTACAAAGGTAGTGGCGAGAAGCCAGGGCTTAGAAAACTGCGACACCAGAGTGTCCATTCAAAGGTAGTGGTGAGAATCCAGTTAATTAGACAACTGGAACACTAAAGTGTCCATACAAAGGTAGTGGTGAGAAGCCAGGGCTTAGAAAACTGCGACACCAGAGTGTCAATACAAATGTAGTGGTGAGAAGCCAGGGCTTAGACAACTGCGACACTACATTGTCAATACAAAGTGGTGAGAAGTCAGGGCTTAGAAACCTGCGACACCATAGTGTCCATACAAAGGTAGTGGTGAGAAGCCAGTGCTTAGACAACTGGGACACTAGAGTGTCCGTACAAAAGTAGTGGTGAGAAGCCAGGGCTTAGAAAACTGCGACACCAGAGTGTCCATACAGAGGTAGTGGTGAGAATCCAGTTCATTAGACAACTGGGACACTAAAGTGTCCATACAAAGGTAGTGGTGAGAAGCCAGGGCTTAGACAACTGCGACACTAGAGTGTCAATACAAAGTGGTGAGAAGCCAGGGCTTAGAAAACTGCGACACCAGAGTGTCCATACAAATGTAGTGGTGAGAAGCCAGGGCTTAGACAACTGCGACACTAGATTGTCAATACAAAGTGGTGAGAAGTCAGGGCCTAGAAACCTGCGACACCATAGTGTCCATACAAATGTAGTGGTGAGAAGCCATGGCTTAGACAACTGCGACACTAGAATGTCCATACAAAGGTTTTCGGATAAACTAAAGAATTTTGGTTGTAATCCTGCATCTTATAGCACAGCTAGCTATTTTGGTTGTCTAATTGTTTTATGAACTATGTACCTTGAAAGAAAATATGAAACTTTAGATTAATTACTTGTTTGGTTGTCTTTGTGAATGTTCGAATGTTTAAAAAAAGCTATCACTGGAAGGTGCGGTACGCCCATTGGTTACCTGCGCAGCTTCAACTGGTTGAAAATCAGATTTATTGTTCACCTTTCTAACATATGTATCTATTTTTTCTTTTGTGATGTCTTTAGGGTCAAGAAAGGAAATTGTTGGGGAGGTTTTGTTCTCCTCCAATTTTTGGCGGTTGGACCAATCACTATGTTCACCTCAATCTTCCAATTCTGTCTGATTTTCTTAAACTGCATTCTGTTTTTCTAATTGAGGAAATTCCAAACTTCTTTTTCCCTGGCATGCACTTTCGCCCGATATGTCTCCGATCGAACATGTCTGGGACATGGTAACTACCGACTAACACGTCAAGCGCCTCCGCCAGTCAACGCAATGAACTCTAGTATCGTTCAGAAAGAGTCTGACAGAATATTCCTCATGACGATATCAAAAACATTTTTCATTCACTGTCACGCCGTGCATCGGTTGTTATTGTTGCTCGAGGTGACGTCACATGATACTGAGTTTTGAAGCGAAAAAAATCTTGTGTAACTCTATAAATGTAATCAGTTATCTCCTCTGCCATGAGGTATATCTATGTATAAATTTCATTTGTACAGCGCGACTCTTTCTTGGTGTTGCAATTTTCACAAACAATGGTGTGTTTGCAGAAGAAAACGTGTCACCAATATCATGTAGTAAAAAACGTGTCACCAATATCAGTAGCTATTACTTTTTCTTAGAAGAAGCTAAAACTCACAATCAGAACAAGTACTTTCGTTCGTCAAAATAGCACTAATAAGAGAAATATATCATTCTAAGCACACTTATTAACGTTGATACCTACTCATAGATAAAATATGTAACAAGTTGAAATCTCGACGATATGGGATCTTTTGAAGTGATGTTTTGGATTGCAAATGTCTGTTGAATTCGTTAAGAAAAAAAAGCTTTATTAGTATTTACAAAGCTAGTGTGAGGACCTAATTTTATGTTCCAAAACGTCAAGATTATATTCCAAAACGTCAAGACGTTTGATACATATTTTTCTAGAACCTCACTAATATTTGAACTGCGCACAATATATTTTATCAAATTGCATTATTTTTAATTTAGAAATATTTGGTATTTTATGTGGTTGTGTTAGAAGCATCATATATATATATATATATATACATTTTGCTTCTAAACGAGGAATTTATTTTTGGGCATAACAAATCACTTCGATATTTTTATTTCTTTAAGATTTAGTAGAACATTTTTTTATTATAATAAATTCCATATACAGTACTGGAACACTTATATTATTGAAACATAAAAAAGAACGAGTACTAAGAACACAAACATAATCGTTGCAAGAAGTAATAAGTTATATACATATGTGCATTCATTAAATTGTGAGAGGGAGACGAATGGAAGAAACAGCTATGTTGTTGGTAAATACACGTTGTAGAATGTAGAAACCATAGCAGATATGGGGAGAGGAATTTATCGGGAAATAATTGCATAAACTTAAGTACTATGTATGATGTTTTGTTAAAACGTGTTCCCAGTAAAACGAAAAGTTACTCTCCAAATATATTATTAATGCAAATCTGTATTAGAACAAAAAATCATCTCTTCTTAGTATTTACCCTAAGTTTATTTTCTTCACGAATTTAAATTTTATCTACAGTAGGATTACATTATTAATTCAGTTGCAACACATTGCTTCTTATAATAATGCTGCATGTACCCTTGGGATATGTACCTCAAGAAACAAGATGACTGCACTACAGATAGCGGCTGTACGAGAGAAAAGGGGTTGAGGACATTCTCATTTGTTTTAGGTACATGCCAAACGTCGCACATAAATCACGTAGCAGAGAATCTTTTGTTTGTTTCCCACAGCGACGGATTCAAATTATTGAGACAAAACTCAAGGGAATATCCGGGATTTAGATTGAAAGGTATTGTTGCAGTTGTTTCTCTGTTGCTCTTTTTATTTACATCTCCGGATCCCTAATTACTGCTCCATTCCTTCGTACTTACCCTGGCCGTACAAACGCCTACATACATATACATTCATTTTTTAGTTTTTTTCCTGAGCTTCACGATTGTGTTCGAGGGTTTAATTGGAAGAGTATCTTAGGACTTCTGAAACTGCATTTGCCTTTCAACGGTGCAATGTCAAATTATTTAGATTTTACTCTCCCATGGACAAAAGGAGCGTTTTCTTTCAGAATAAAGATAACAAAGCTGAGCAAATATACTCTTATCGCTCTCTTCTAGACAAAAGTACAAGAATCAATGATTTTAAAACTAATGAGTGTTCCGTGAACGCACTCTTCATGAATATTTTAAATATGCGTGAGAGTAATACCTTATGTGTCACATAAGGGCGGGTACTGTGTTTTCGTAAAGGGAAAAAATTGCTGCAACACGGCGGTGTCGTAACTTAGAAAACTGATGACGTGTCCTCAAGAAAGCAAAACAACATTCCGATAATATGGTAGAAATAAAAACATGTTAAAGAAATTCACTCGATAGATGCAACACAATGAAAAATTTGCAAATAATTGTATTTATATACAAGTCAGAACGAGGTAATAAAGTTTGACTTAGGATAACCTGGTTGGTAATTTTGTGTTTTGTCTCCAGCGGAGGTTTGAAGCCACCTACCCTAAAAGAGAATCAAGTTTTTTTTGTGTGTTTTTTATAAAGCCCTTTCTTTTATAATTAGCAGTGCGATTGGTAACGTTTCTTTTACTTCCTTTTCGAAAGTAGTTTAAACTTCTACTAAAAGCAGAAGAGGTACAGGAAGAAAAAGTCTTCTCACTAAAATCCTATTTATTTTAATTTTTGTGTACACAGTGCGCGTTCTCAAATTCGTTTGGGATGTCATAATCTTCACTTACGCATGCATTGCCTTTTCAAAGTGTATGGATTTTTAAATCAAAATAAGTAAAACATCAATATGTCGAATTGAATTTGAACATAAAAGATGACACCGAATTTTCGGGTGTAATGGGCACGTCTTTTGAATCTGTTCTGAAGCGAATTAAATTTACCAAAGCTGTTCAAAGTTAATGGAACCGGTATGGAAAACAGTAGTATCTGACCGAAAAGGAAGATTTTCAATCCGGTTTTTAATCCCGCAGATACGGAATCGTGAACTTACGCCCCCAGGTTGCAGACATGTGCGTTAAGAAACATTTGAAATTAAATCAGAAGAAACATTTGAAATTAATTATTCGATGATGATGATGATGATGGGCCACCGGAAGCGAGGGCTGGTCTCCGTCCCTTTCCGCCGGAAGTCGCCATTTGTAATTTTGATGAAGTGTGCACCGCCGACCGGCTAGGTCAAACGTAAGCAGACTGATAATAGCAAAAGAAAAAAAAACTCACCCGCTCGGGAGTAGACTTAAAATTATCACATGACTTTCACGAATCGACGACGACAAACAGGTAAGGAAGAAACACTTGATATCACACAACACAATCCCAATATATTCGGAACTCACACGAACGTGACCGCTAAGGCTTCGACGTCCTCTATCACAGATTTTTTTTTTGTCTTCCGGTACGTTTTGCTGCTTCAGGCACGACATGTGTCTTCCACGTATTCAGTACATCCAAAACAGTTGACTTGGGTATGTTTAAACGCCTTTCGGTTTCTCTTATGGACAACACACTAATATAACACCCAACAATCTTTCCTTTCTCAAAGTCAGTTCCCTCTTGCCACGAGATTTTCACTGAAATTTGCAGTGCGATATGATCTCGATCAGCTACAGTGTTGTCGAAACAAACCTGCGACGGCGGTATTATGCTGTGGGAGATGTTTTCGTGGGACACTTTAGGCCGTATTATCTCAATAGCACAATCTCTGACAGCTGCCAGGTATCTGAACATTGTTGCGGACCAAACTCACCAGTTCCTGGTAACTGTGTTCCCTGCTTGTAATGGTCATTAAAACAGGATAATGCGCTATATCACACTGCGAAAATCGTCAAGGAATGGTTTGAGGAACATGCTGAGGACTTTCTGTTTATGTCCTGGCTTCCAAATTCATCTGACATGAACCCAATCGAACATTCGTGGTTCGACTTGGAGAAGTTAGTTCGAGCGAAATCACCAGCACCCGGAAATGTACGGGAACTAGAGGACCTTCTGTTGACATTATGGTACCAGATACCACAGGATACCTATAACAACCTCATCGAATCTATGCCTCTCCGAGTGCTCTCTGTTTTGTGGGATACAGGGGTCGTACAGTTTATTAGGCAGATGTTCATAATGTAATGGCTCATCATTGTACACTGCTGGACAATTGCTAAGGACGGATCGTAAACGGCTATATAGCGCATAAAAAAGTAAGTGTTGTTGGATGCCAAGTGAAATAAAATAATGTCAGAATGCCAGGACATTACAAGAAAGACAATTTATTGTGCTCTGAAATCCAGAAGGCTTTGGAACGTGTTCAAGGGACAAACAGGCCATTTTGTGCAGAATACGTAAACGTGAAAAAAATGCAATTACCGTCCGCAGGCGTTCCGGCGTAAGATGTCAATACGGGATATGGCCACCATGGAGGGCGATGCAAGATTCCACACGTCGTGTCATGCTTTGCACAACATTATCAAGCAGCTGTTGGGGTAATTTATCCCATTCTTCTGTCAGTGCACGGATGAGGGTGTCCTTGTTTATTGGAGAGCATTGGCGACCAGCAAGACTCCTCCCCAAAGCACCCCACACATTTTCAATGGGATTAAGATCTGGAGAACGTGCTGGCCATACGAGGCGTTGAATATCCTCGTTCTCAAAACAATCCTGGACAGCGACTGTTCGATGACATGTTGCGTTGTCGTCCATGAAAATGAATCTATCTCCGACAGCACCACGGCACATGCGAACATGAGGTAGAACATCATTAATGTATCGTTGGCCAGTCATAGTTCCAGTAGGAAGCACATAGAGGGACGTACGGCCATTGATCGTGATGCCAGCTCATACCATGACACTACATGTCGGATATCGGTCCCTTTCCTGTATGTTTGCTGGACAATATGCAGTACCACTATCACGCCAGATCAGTTGTCGTCGACAATCAGACGATAGACTGTATCTACTCTCATCTGAGAAGAGGACAGCGGACCAGTCGTTATCAGTCCAATTGCGATGTTGATGGCACCATTGCAAACGGGCGGTACGGTGACGCCTGGACAATGGGATGCACACAACAGGACGGCGGACGTATAGTCCTCCTTCATGCAAACGTCTGGCGACAGTTTTTCGGGAGATCCGCTTGCCAGTAGCAGCCATAAACTGATTTGCTACCTCACTAGCTGTGCTGCGCCGGTGTCTTTTTGTTGATAGCACTATGTACCGATCTTCTGCAGGTGTCGTACTGCGAACACGACCTCCCCCGTGACGTTTGCTACACTGTCCCTTTGTTTGAAATGATTTCCAAACCCTTGAAACAACAGTGTGGCTGACGTCAAACTCCCTGGCAACATCTGTTATTTTTCGCCCTTCTTCAATCTTGCCAATAATACGGACACGCGTAAAATCATCTAGGTGATGTCGGGAAGACATACTGAACATTCCAAGTTCATCAATTGATTCTTTCCCTTTCAACTTTGCGTTTGAACAACAACGGTCAATACGCGTCAAATCCTTTATATCACTTATCAGCGCTATGACGTCACGAACAAGTTCGGCAATCCAAAATTTGCATACGCACAACACGTCTTACTGTATCCAGCACTTATGCTAATTTCCACATTTTCCTGCCTTCCATTTTATGGTTGCTATCGTTGCTATTGTCATCCGTCCTTAGCAATTGTCCGGCAGTGTATAAAGTGAAAATGGATGAGCCAAAGATGAAGTTGCAGAACCGAGCGGTGATGGAATTTTTGACGAAGGAAGGGAAAACACCCCGCAGTATTCGTGAACGGATGTTCCGTGTGTGGGCCGATTCTACACCTTCATATGCCACATTCAAAAGATGGGTTGTTATCTCTAAACGTCGAAGAAACTTGTTGGAAGAAGACCAAGGTGAGCGACACTCAGTGGAGTTAACCACAAATGAAATGTGTCATAAAGTGGAGGACGTGGTCATATCAAACCAGTGTATGCGTGTCGTACCGAATGCTGAGGAAGTTAAGTACCGGAAGTGTTTGGACCATGTTACATGTAAGGTTAGGATATCAAAGGTGTGTGGAATATGGGTTCCTCAGATATTGATACCTGAGAGAAAAAATGATCGTGTTGAAGCAAGTGGGGTTCAACGTGACCACACTCATCATGATCTAGGTGATTTCTGTTTCTGCAGAGTGACTGGTGATGAAACGTGCCTTCACCACTGGGACCCTGATACTAAACAAGAGAGCATGAAATGGAAACATCATGGATCCCTACCACCATGAAAGTTCAAAACACAACCATCTGCAGAGAAGCTTTATGTCCACCACCTTTGCGTACAGCCATCAAGAGTAAATGACGGTGAAAATTGTGATGAGTTTTCTGCTTCTTCACAACAACGCCTCCATCCACATCGTCGGTGTTCCCACGCAAGCTGTAACAGAATGCGTCTTCTAACTGCTTATTAACTCACCGTACTCACCTGTTCTCGGTCCTAATGATTTCATGCTCTTTGAAAATCTGACAAAAAATCTTCGAGGTATGCGTTCTGCGGATGGCTTTGAATTGAAGGAGACAACGGTGCTTTGTTTTCAGGGTAACGATGAAACGTTTTCCTCAGCGGGGATTCGCCGAGTCTACGATCACAACAACAACACCAAGTCAGTGAGGCTATAGGGAAAAATAAAGAAGCGTTTTGGAAAACGTTTTTTGTCTCTATATATTAGGCTTAGAATTTATTACACATTACGTACGTCCTCATCTTGTCTGCAACAGAAATGTATCGTTTTTCTTTCAATATTGTATCTACATGTAGATATTTCCCATTGTATGTTATAGTTACAACTTTACATCATCATCATCATTATCAACAAGTATCAATCCACTGCTGGTTGAAGGTCTCCCCATGTTTCTTACACAACAGTCTGCTTTACGTCAGTCTCCTCCATGTCACTACTGCATGCTTTTGAATTTTATCCACCCATCTCCGATGTGGTTTTATTCTGGGTCTTTTCCAGTCCCATGGATTCAAGCCTACAGTTTCGGTTGTCCATCGGTGGTCAGTTCTTCAGGCAACATATCCAGCCCATTGCCATTCCAGGTATTTTATTACGATCATGATGTTTTCCACTCTTGTCAGTTTCTTGTCCATGAGTTTATCTTCTTATTTCTCCGGTTTACACCAAGCATACTTCTTGCCATGCTTCTTTCAGTTGTCTGCAGTCTTTGTAAGTCTTTTTTAATTAAGGTCAATGCTACTACCTGTTCAAAGCTGCAGAGTATGATCTGGGAACTTGCTGACAAGAGCAAAAACTTGGGATTAAAAATGAACTTTAAGAAAACATAACGGTTTAACGAAGCTTTTACAAGAAATGAAGATTTATCGATTGATGGGGAAATGCTGATGATAAACGATACTTACCTTGGACAACAGAGAGCAAGTCAGGGTGACATTGATGAAGAAATTAATCTATGTATAAAACTTGTTTCGATATCTTTTGGAAGAAACATGGAACAATTTTCAAGAGAAAATTGTTGTTATGTCTAAAAGAAAAGTGTTTGATCACTGCATCTTTCCAGTTGCTATGTACAGAGAAGAGACATGTATTGAACTACAAGTAAAAACATATACACAGGCTTCAGATAACTGAAAGCAGAATGGAGAGACGCGTGCTTTGTGAAACCAGGAAAGTTAAGAAGAGAAACTCCTGGATCACGAAAATGACAAGAGTGGAAGGCATATATTGCCAGAAGATTGGACCACTGATGTCAGAAGCACACCACGTGGGAGATGGGTGGATGAAATTCGAAAGCACAACGGACGGACATGGAGGAAACAGGCTCAAGACAGATCGTTGGGAACAAATACATTTAAAGACCTTCAACCAGTAGCGGACTAAAAATTGTTGAAGGCGATATACACTATTTTGACAAAATTCACCAGACACCCATTAGCAAATGGATGTATCCTCTGCGTCGTTCAGATGCGCGATACAGCTGAAAACGTTATAAAAAAAGCCTGCATCTGAACGCGATCATATCGCACTATGAGGTTGAGTATAAATATCGCGGCGGGAGAGAACTGACTTTGAGAAATTAAAGATTGTTGGGTGTTATATTACTGGGTTGTCCAAAAGAGAAACCTAGAGGCGTTGAAACATACCCTAGTCAACTGTTTTAAATGTACTGAATAAGTGGAAGACACATGGCCTGCCTGAAACAGCAAAACGTACCGGCAGACAAAAGAAAATCAGTGATAGAGGACGTCGAAGCCTCCGGAGAGTCGTTACGGCTAATTGACGGAGTACTGCCCAAGACCTCAGTGTACAGGTGAGTCAAAATTCTGGAACCTCGGCCTCTACACGTACCATTTGTAGAGAACGTCATTCCATAGGATACCATGGTCATGCGGCTGCTCATAACCCTTTCATCTCTACTCGGAATGCTACTCGTCGTTTAGCATGATATAAAGAACATTTATCGAGGACCGCAGATCAATGGAAACGGGTCCAATGCTTCGATGAATCCAGGTACACGATCAATCAGTCTGATGGCCGTGTGTGGGTATGGCGCCAGCCTGGGGAACACTTTTTACCATAGTGTACTGTTCCTACGATTCAAGTTTGGATCTGGCAGTGTACTTGTGTGGCGGTTTTTTTTTCTCGTATAGTTCCGGCCCATTGGTTATTGTGGACAAACCTTTTAACCAAGATATCTTTCTCGATATTCTGGACAATTATGCCCTACCAACTCTATGAGAATACTTTGGAACCGAGCCTTGTTGGTACCAGCAGGATAATACACTGAGCCATATAGCAAGGATTGTTACGGAGTGGTTTGACGGTAATTCCTTATCGTGTGTAGACTGAGCACAGAGTGGTGATCTTAATCCCATGGAGCACCTATGGGATGAATTTGAGCGCCGCATAAGAAGTTTATAACCAAGGCCTACTACTAAGCAACAGTTAGCGGCACCAATATTTACTGAATGGAAGCGCATACCTATCGCTGTGTTCCAAAACCTCGTGGAAAACATGTCTCGAAGAGTCACTGTATGCCTTAAAGCCAAAGGTGGACAGATAACGTACTAATGCATGTCAATAAATGCTATGTTGTGTTTCAATTCGAGGTGTCCAGTGACGTTTGTCAGTATAGTGTATAATATAGCGTATATATACGAATACAATGTATATATCATCATCATCATCATCATTGTCAACCATTATCAATCCTCTGTTGGACGAAGGTCTCTTCAATCCTCTTCCACAACGGTCTGTCTTGTGCCAGTCTCCTCCATGTTAGTCCCGCATACTTTCGAATTTCATCCACCCATTTCCCATGTGGTCTTCTTCTGGGTCTTTTCCTGTCCCTTGGAATCCAATCTAAAATTTCGGCTGTCCATCGATGGTCTGTCCTTCTGGCAATATCTCCAGTCCATTGCCATTTCAGGGATTTAACTCTGATCATAACGTCTTCCACTCTTGTTATTTTTCAGATCCACGAGTTGCTCTTCTTATCTCTCCTGGTTACACCAAGCATGCACCTCACCATGCTTCTTTGAGTTGTATGCAGCCTTTGTATGTCTCCTTTAGTTAAGGTCCACGTCTCTGCACCATACGTAAGTACTGGAACGATGCATTGATCAAACACTTTTATTTTAAGACATAATGTCATATTGCTCTTGAAAATTATGCTGTTTCTTCCAAAAGCTCTCCAGGCAAGTTTTATACGCCGATTAATGTCTTCATTAATGTGACCCTCACTTGATATCTGCTGTCCAAGATAAACGTACGTATCTGTTATCTCCAGCTTTTCTCCGTCAATCGATAAATCTTTCTTCCTTTATAACGAAGTAAAGTTCTCCGTCATTTCTGTCCACGCCAGGATTCGAACCCGGATCCCCTCAATCCGGAATAAGTTGCTCTACCAATTGAGCTACGCGGATGTTTTATTCTGATTGCTATGTGCCTTTATGTCGTGCGCGTCCTTCTGGCAGGTACGTCACATCTCCTAGTACGTTACATCATCTCCCCTTCATTGTTTTTTTTTTCGAAGCGCTGGAGAAGGGATTCTCTGATTTTTCCTATCTTGCGGTGTGGAAATAACATCACACCATTGCGAGATTTTGAACGGTCGGGTCATCCGACTAGTTCGGGCGCCATTATAACGAAGTAAATTTCTCCGTCATTTCTGTCCACGCCAGGATTCGAACCCGGATCCCCTCATTCCGGAATAAGTCACTCTACCAATTGAGCTACGCGGACGTTTTATTCTGATTTCTATGTGCCTTTATGTCGTGTGCGTTTTTCTGGCAGGTACGTCACATCTCCTAGTACGTTACATCTTGTAAAAGCCATGTACATCACTTTTATCTTCTGAAAGTTCATTTTTAATCCCACTTCTTTACTCTTGTCAGCAAGTTCCTGGATAATACTCTGCAGCTCTGATGGGGTAGTTGCAAAAGTGACTACGTCATCAGCAAAACGAAGGTGAGTCTGATAGTCTCCATCAACCTTTATCAATTTGTTTTCCCAGTTCAATGATTGAAATACATTTTCCAATGTGGCATTAAAGAGCTTCGGAGATATGGTGTCACCTTGTCTCACTCCTTTTCCAATTTTTATGTGTGTTGTATTTTCAAACAGCCGAATCTTTGCACTTGCATTTTCACAGATGTTATTAATAATATTAATGTATGCATCTTCAATACCGCAATATTTCAAATCCATTGTAACTGCTGATGGTTTCGCCGAATCAAAGACCTTTTCATAATCGATAAAAGCCATGCACAATGGAAGTTCATATTTCCTCGCTCTTTCAATTAGATCTCTCAGTACGTGGATATGATCTATACTGCTGTAGCCACTCCTGAATCCAGCTTGTTCTCTCGGTAGAGACATGTCCAGTGTTATCTTGAAACGGTGTGAAAGAACTTTAGTGAAGATTTTATAAACCATTGATAGGAGGCTCATTGGACTGTAGTTCCTGAGACTCTCAATGTCACCTTTTTTATGTAGCAGGATCATTCTAGCGTTATTCCAATCCTTAGGAATCTTCTCTTTATTAAGGCATCGAGTGAAAATTTTGGCAAGTACTGTTTCAATTTCTCAATTTGCTTCTTGTACGATGTCTACAACAAATCCATCTTCTCCTGGAGCTTTTCCCCGCTTCATGTTCATGATTGCATGTGCAACTTCTGCTGGCAGGACTGGAAGAACTCTGCTACTGGTGCCTTTCATGATATATAGAGTACATGTATCATACCCTTCATATAATTTGGAGTAAAAATCTTTCACCCTTGTCAAAATTTCGCCTCTGTTTCTTGTTACAGAACCATCTTCTTTTCTCAGTGCCATAATGTGTTTTCTTCCCTTACTGAGATGTCCCTTTGCCATCTTTAGGCTTTGGTTGTTTTCAATTGCTTTCCTCACTAGTTCACAGTTGAAATTTCTTACGTCTTCAGTGAAACATTTTCGTACTGTTTTGCGTAGCTCTATATATTCCACTTTGGAAGTCACATCTTCTTTAGTTGTCCTCATCTCTCTTCTTTTTTGCATCAACATTTTGGTTTTTCCTGATAATTTGTTCACATGCAACTTGTTCTTAGATCCAGCTAATTTTGTTGCTGTTTCCATAAGAGCTTTGGTTACTTTTCTGTTAACTTCAGGAATATCCACTTCTTCCGATGTCAAGATTTCTAAAACAAAGAATCTGTTCTTCAGTTCCAACTTGAAGCTATTATTGTGCTTTTTAAGGTTGGTTATGTCAATACATTTTGTTTGTCTTATGAGCTTCCCACGTTCGAGTTTAGTGTTGAGGTGCATCTTACATCTCACCAATCTATGGTCACTACCTGTGTTGGACTTGTTTAGCACATTGCAGCCTTCGATGACGAATTTTTTGTTACACATAATAAAATCAATTTCGCTTGTCGTCCCATATGGATGTCTCCATGTCCATTTCCTGTGTGGCTTTTCTTGAAGAAGGAGTTCATGATGAAAAACCTTTCTGCTTCTGCAAACTCTACGAGAGTATTTCCACGCTGGTTTCTGTTGCCGTGACCGAATTTACCTACTGAAATTTCTTTCTGTTGCTTTTGCCCTATTTTTGAGTTGAAATCTCCGATAATAATTTTCAAGTGCTGGTTGACTTTATTATTTAGATGACACATTTCTTCATAAAATTCTTCAATTTCTTCATCGTGATGACTTGTGGTGGGTGCATAAGTTTGAATAATCTGAGCCTGGTATCTTCTCGAGAGTTGGATAACGAGTCGTGCAGCTCTGTCAGAGGAACTTTCAACTTCTACAACTTTATCCTTCAGTTTCTTGTTTATTATAAATTCAACACCACTAGTTCTGCCAGTATCTGTCCACGATAGTAGTAGAGATGTACAATGATATTTTCTTCTTACCTCACTTAGCCCGACGATGTCCCACTTGATCCTTTGTATTTCCTGTTCCAATTCATGAAGCCTTGAATCAGAAGATAGGGAGCGTCCATTGTAAGTAGACAAGGTCAGCATCAAATGGCAGCCTAGTCCTGTCCTCTGGTGATTCTTAGCACCCTCTGCCTTCATGTCGCACTGGCCACTGCCTTGGCCAGGTACATTCCAGCTGCCGGTGACTGAGGGCCAGGATTTAAGTTGTGGAGTCATTTTCCTGTCCCTTGGAATATATATACACTGAAGGAAAAAAACCCAACACCAAGAAGGGGTTGTGTTAGATAAACGACAGTTGATAGGCGGTGAGAGTACATCTGTAAGATGACGTCTATGCAAATTTCGCGCTCGGCGCATACGTGTGGCGCTAGTAGCGTCCCTCGGAACATGCAAAGCAGGTTTGATGTAAATACGCGCTGTGACGTTCGTGAGCGTTAGTTATCGTTGAGATTCGACGTAGGGTGTTGATGTTAGTCAAGAATGCCTTTAAGAAGACGAAGAAGTCATTATCAACAGCTCACGGAGTTTGAACGAGGTCGTGTAATAGGGCTACGAGAAGGTGGATTTTCTTTCCGCAATATTACAGAACGACTTGACAGGAATGTAGCCACTGTGCATGATTGTTGGCCACGGTGGTCAAGGGAAGGTACTGCCTCAAGGAGACTGGGTTCAGGCCGGCCACGTGGCAGTACTGAGAGAGAAGACCGCCGTGTACGGCGTATGGCTGTGGCGCATCGTACCGCGTCTGCGGCAGCAATTCGAACTGTAGTTGCCACCACCGTGACACAACGAACTGTTACAAATCGGTTACTTGAAGGACAGCTCCGAGCCAGACGCCCTGTAGCTTGCATTCCATTTACTCCAAACCACTGGCGTTTGCGACGTCAGTGGTGTCAAGCTAGAGCTCATTGGAGGACGGAGTGGAGATCTGTTGTGTTTTCTGATGAAAGCCTGGGTGCCAGTGATGGCCGTGTGTTGGTTAGAAGGAGGCCAGGTGAGCGCCTGCAACCAACCTGTCTGCGGCCGAGACACACTGGACCTACACCTGGAGTTATGGTCATGGGAGCAATTTCCTATGACAGCAGGAGCACTCTCGTGGTTATCCCACGCACCCTGACGGCACAGTTGTACGTCGGTCTGGTGATTCAACCTGTTGTGCTGCCATTCATGAACAGCATTCCAGGGGGTGTTTTACAACAGGATAACGCTTGCCCGCATACTGCTGTTTTAACCCAACATGCTCTACAGATTGTCGACATGTTGCCGTGGCCTGCTAGATCACCAGATCTTTCACCAATCGAGCACTATGGGACATCATTGGACGACAACTCCAGCGTCATCCCTAACCAGCATTAACCGTCCCTGTATTGACCGACCAAGTGCAACTGGCATGGAACTCCATCCCGCAAACTGACATCCAGCACCTGTACGACACAATGCATGAACGTTTGCGTGCTTGTATTCAACATTCTGGCGGTTACACTGGTTATTAATGTACCAGCTTTTTACATTTAAACTGGATCTTCTCGCGCTTACAATAAGCTGTGATCTTGAAACCTTAATCGAATAAATATGTTACCTATACGAATGTATTGCCGCCATTTCATTCCTCTACAACTATTGTTTCGTGGTGTTGGGGTTTTGTTTTCTGTTAGTGTATATATATATACATATATATATATATACTGCCAGGTGACGAGTGATCAGAGGTGCTGGTTTATAATTTGTCGTCCTTCCTGATATTCGTCCCTGTTGAGGCAAGGATGGCGATGGATTTCTACCTTCCCCAAAGACAGTGGCCCATATTTGGGACAGGTGACTGCTTATATTATTTTTTATTTGTGACAAATACTTCTAAATAACTTCCCATTTGAATTTCTGTTTTCTTATGAAAATTGAATAACTTCTTGATAAACGTTTTCTAAATGATTTACGCACTGCCCTCCCTCGAAGACCTTTTTCTGTTTGCCACCGGTGAGGTGGTCACAGCACGATAATAGGAAAGGAATGAATGTTATAGCGCGCGTTTTGCATGAATTTCAGACAGTATGAAAAGCTGATTTTAGAGATTGACTAAGCAGATTGAAAAAAGTAGCAGATTGTAAAGTTGGTGAGATGATCGTTGAGACATCTATTTACGTGGAATTCTGGTTATTACGAGCAGACGTAAAATGTTAAGACTCTATCCAAAGCTCGTTTAATTACATGTTACCAACTATTGCTGTCACTGGTGCACATTCTATGTAAAGACTTTACTTTTATGATGTATTAGTGGTTTTGACCTCTCATTAGTGAAGGAATAAAAGAAGTGGACTAAAGTAAGTGATGGTTCTTATCTTTGGTCGTATAGTAATTAGTTACGAAATGTAATTCATGTGCAATGTAGCTTTTCAGAAATCTTGAGCACATAGCCAGTTATCCAATTACATCTAAAACTAGAATAAAAAAAGTAAACTATTTTTTCTGGGATGTGTGATTTACGACTACCATGAGTAACTCGGTTGTCTGTAAGTAGCTTGCCCGTCCCTAATTCAGAGTTACTGGCTCCAGGAAAGGGAAAGAGCCAGTGCCGTAAGACAAACACAACATGCATACCTCACAAGGATTCGAACCCAGAACCATCTCGGAAGAATGGTCAGAAGTCAGCGCTTAGATCACTGCGCCACTACGGCGGCGAATTAAAACTTCATAAGTTGCTCATGGTGATTGTTAAACCACCAAACCATAAAATGCTAAGATACGTTATAAAGAACCAGGGCCATTCAGAGATGTTTAATGAATGAGAATTTACAATGCTAAATTTTTTTTAAAAGGTAAAGAAATATCTTTTTGTCATTTTCCTGTGATGTAATCATGGTTTGTAAGCAGTCACCCAAGTTGGAACTGTTTTTTGTGTTGTGTGTTCGTTCTTGTCGTATATCTATTGCAGTGTAGGTTTATTTCAGATTCCGGCAGTTCGGGCGGAAAAGGTGAAAATCTGTCGATGAGTTCTTATGGCAAGGTCAAGAGGAGTGACCCCTCCGACGACAGTCAAAGAGAGCCACTGTATTACCCTACACCGTACGCAACTACCCAATTATCAACGTATAGCGAAAGCCCGAACATCTCTCAGTGCCACACCCTTAGACGCCATGACGGTAAAGGACACGAATACGACGTACCTCATCGACATACGCAGGTGAATACAAATATAGTTTGGCGTTTATTTGTCCTTTAACATGATATACTGAGATTCTGCCTTGTATGGACTTTCCATTTTTTTCGTAATTTAAGAAAGAGGGAAAAGTATATATCTGCAATACAAACTGAAACACATTTTCCCTCTAAAATTCTTTACTGTAATTTAATTCTGCAAATTGCTTACTCGTAATTTATGAGATCAGTTGTGTTATTAAAAGATTAATTAACGACCGTTTGTGCTTTACGTCTAAATTAAGAAAGAGAATTAAAGGCTACCGTTTTAAAGCGCGAAAGATTTATTTAAGTAATATTTGTTTCATCTTATACACTGCTGGACAATTGCTAAGGACGGATCATATATAAACGGCTATATAAACGGCTATATAGCGCATAAAAAAGTAAGTGTGGTTGGATGCCAAGTGAAATAAAATAATGTCAGAATGCCAGGACATTACAAGAAAGACAATTTATTGGGCTCTGAAATCCAGAAGGCTTTGGAACGTGTTCAAGGGACAAACAGGCCATTTTGTGCAGAATACGTAAACGTGAAAAAATGTAATTACCGTTAGCAGGCGTTCCGGCGTAAGATGTCAATACGGGATATGGCCACCATGGAGGACGATGCAAGATTCCACACGTCGTGTCATGCTTTGCACAACATTATCAAGCAGCTGTTGGGGTAATTTATCCCATTCCTCAGTCAGTGCACGGATGAGGGTGTCCTTGTTTATTGGAGGGCATTGGCGACCAGCAAGACTCCTCCCCAAAGCATCCCACACATTTTCAATGGGATTCAGATCTGGAGAACGTGCTGGCCATACGAGGCGTTGAATATCCTCGCTCTTAAGACACTCCTGGACAGCGACTGTTCGATGACATGTTGCGTTGTCGTCCATGAAAATGAATCTATCACCGACAGCACCACGGAACATACGAACATGAGGTAGCAGAATATCATTAATGTATCGTTGGCCAGTCATAGTCCCAGTTGGAAGCACATAGAGGGACGCCCGGCCATTGATCATGATGCCAGCTCATACTATGACACTACATGTCGGATATCGGTCCCTTTCCTGTATGTTTGCTGGACAATATGCAGTACCACTATCACGCCAGATCAGTTGTCGCAAACAATCAGACGATAGACTGTATCTACTCTCATCTGAGAAGAGGACAGCAGACCAGTCGTTATCAGTCCAATTGCGATGTTGATGGCACCATTGCAAACGGGCGGTAGGGTGACGTCTGGACAATGGGATGCACACAACAGGACGGCGGGCGTATAGTCCTACTTCATGCAAACGCCTGGCGACAGTTTTTCGGGAGATCAGCTTGCCAGTAGCAGCCATAAACTGATTTGCTACCTCACTAGCTGTGCTGCGCCAGTGTCTTTTTGTTGATAGCACTATGTACCGATCTTCTGCAGGTGTCGTACTGCGAACACGACCTCCCCCGTGACGTTTGCTACACTCTCCATTTGTTTGAAATGATTTCCAAAGCCTTGAAACAACACTGTGGCTGACGTCGAACTCCCTGGCAACATCTGTTATTTTTCGCCCTTCTTCAATCTTGCCAATAATACGGCCACGCGTAAAATCATCTAGGTGATGTCGGGAAGACATACTGAAAATTGCAAGTTCGTCAATTGATTCTTTCCCTTTCAACTTTGCGTTTGAACAACAACGGTCAATACGCGTCAAATCCTTTATATCTCTTATCAGCGCTATGACGTCACGAACAAGTTCGGCAATCCAAAATTTGCATACGCACAACACGTCTTACTGTATCCCGCACTTATGCTAATTTCCACATTTTCCTGCCTTCCATTTTATGGTTGCTATCGTTGCTATTGTCATCCGTCCTTAGCAATTGTCCGGCAGTGTATAACACGAGCGTAGGGTAAATCTGAGATTTTGACGGGCGCCACTGAAATGTAAAGTTATTTCAATCGCTTATAGCACCAAGGAATTGTTAGTGCAGTTGAGTAAACGCGGTGGTGAGTAAGACAGCGTGCGCCGGTCAGACAGTAGAGTTGAGTAAACGTAGTGGTGAGTGTCGACAGGGCGCGACGGGGAGTCGGTAGTGTTGAGTAACGACGGGGTGTGCCGGTCAGACGGTAGACTTGAGTAAACGCCGTGGTGAGTAAAGACAGGGTGCGCCAGTCATACAGTAGAGTTGAGAGAACGCCGTGGTGTGTAAAGACAGGGTGCGCCGGTCAGACGGTAAAGTTGAGTAAACGCCGTGTTGAGCAACTACAGTTTGCTCCAGTCAGACGGTACAGTTGATTGAACGCCGTGGTGACTAGCGACAGGGTGCGCCGGTCAGACGGTAGGGTTGAGTAAACGCCTTGCTGAGCAAATACAGTTTGCGCCACTCAGATGGTAGAGTTGAGTAAACGCCGTGGTGAGCAACGACAGTTTGCGTCACTCAGACGGTAGAGTTGAGTAAACGCCGTGGTGAGCAACGACAGTTTGCGCCGCTCAGACGGTAGAGTTGATTAAACGCCGTGGTGACTAACGACAGGGTACGCCGGTCAGACGATAAAGTTGAGTAAACGCCGTGGTGAGCAACGACAGTTTGCGCCGCTGAGATGGTAGAGTTGAGTAAACGCCGTGGTGACTAACGACAGAGAGCGCCGGTCAGACGGTACAGTTGAGTAAACGCCGTGGTGAGTGTCGACAATGTACGCCGGTCACACGATAGAATAGTCAAAGCCTGTTTCCAGACTTAATGCCCAAGATTTTTTATTTAAGAATATTCTCTTAATAGTGTTTTAACGATAAAAAATAGTAGTTCACCTATAAAATGTGGACATCTTTCATCTGCAAATTGTTGTTTAAACTTAAAAAATAGGAAGAAACAGACTTTTTAACTTTAGAGCATTTTGTAGCAAATGGGGATTTACTGTTACGCGTCTCTAATGAAAACGATATAAAGCGTGCAGACAAAAATTTATCACGGTTAGAATTCCATAGCGTGAGGATACTACTCTGTAACGCGTCGGATTAAAACTGAGATATTGTGGAAAAGGAATATTAAAATTTAAAGCACGAAGTGGAATTTTGTTTCACCCGAAAAACTATAAATGGCACGAAGGACAGTGGTCAGGGGCCACATAAATTTGATGCATAACAGATTTGGATTTTTTCAAATCCGTTTTCTGAAGCGCAGCTAAACCTACACAGCCCCACCCTCCCCCCAAAATACGCGTCTTTATTTATTATTGAGTGGGGTAAAATTGTTTTTTGAGAATGACAGCAAGTGTAAAATGCAACGTGGATACTATGTTTTGCTTGAGTTTGGTTTGGTCCATAAGTAGTCATTTCTGCAGCCAATTATGAGTATCTCTGTCGGAGCAAAGGAAATAAAAATCGATTCCGAACAGTCTTTTCCAGCGTGTCTGAGGCATTTTCATTCGGATAGAGATTAAGATATTATTGAGGCCAGGGGATTTGATGAAAGTCCTCCGCTTGCTCATCTAACCCCTTCTTGCACGACTTTTACACGATGTAATGTCATCCATAAGGTGTCATCATATGCACGAATAAAATGTAACATTTAAGGGTGCCCTTGGTTCTCTAAAACACACAGGTCTTCCCTCGATGATTCCACTGTTATCAGAGAACTCAGTCCATATTAACAGAACGTCCCCATTAGCATGTCGTCAGATCCATATGCTTGAACTCAGCTCACAAGGAATTGCAGCTTCATCGCTTCATAAAGAAAAATGTATGACGTGTCCATTTACGGTATTTTAGGTACACTGAAAGCCTATTTTTTGTTCTTTTTCTGAGATGAGTGGCTTTGAAATAGGCAGAACACATCTAAGTCCAAATTTCTTTAACTCTACACATATAGTTTAGGTCAAAATAGGTTGATCCTGGCATTGGCTAAATTCAGCAGTTATTTATTGCACATTGTAAGATCTATTCTTTCGTATAATCCTCCCGAAAGCACGACTGTCGTGTTCTTGAAGTATAGTTTCCTGCCACATTTAATGCTTCTTGATTTTGGAAGCAGCATTGGACTTCCATTCACTAAACATATTTGAAAAGGTTTCGTTTCAGAAATCAGTAATGTAATTAGTTTCGTTAATTGTGGCCACCGCGAAACGAGTGCATGCAATTAAACGTTTTACGAGTTCGGACAGATCCTGTGTTTTTCCCATATTTACATGAGTTATTGCAACTTTTAATCTGTATTATATTTCCAAAGGACAAGGCAAAACGCCATCAGATCACATGGTTGTCACATTGGCGTGTGTATAATTTGTGACTAATTTATGATAAAAATTCGTAAATTTTTGGACAGTCTGTGTAGCCTCTAAATGCAATTACAGCATAGTGCTACCCAACATGAAAATATTGACATGAAAAATCTTAAAATTTATGGATAGTTTTGGGATGGTTGAAGTTAATCAACATTGAAGAAAGAAATTCCGAGCTTACAATTCAAATCGGAGATATTGTTGAATTCCAAGTAACTTGCGTCGTGATTATTGAGCATTTTACGTTGTGTTTTTTTATTTCGTAATTTTTTTTGATTGGAGTTTTAACGACCACCGTGAGCAACTCAATGGGCTATAAGCAGTCACCCATCCTAAATTAAGGTCACTGGTTCCAGGGAAGAGAGAGAACCAATGCCGTAAGACAAGAACAACATCCATGCTTCACTGGGATTCGAACGCGGACCCCTTTTGGACGAATGATCATAGTCCATCTCTTAGATCACTGCACCACCGATCTTCGTAATTACTACTGGAAAGCAAAAACAAATTTCAGATTGGAAATTAGGAAGATATAGAATGAAATAAGAACATGTATTTCATTCATCGAGCAAAAATAAATGCAGATGCCAAACTGCTATCCAGAAACGCGTTTTAAAGCTTTACAGACATCCTATTGAAGCTAAAAGGAGTGTTTCTAATCCTACAGAAGAAACCCTTTTCAAAAGCCTTATAGTAGGAATTTATTTTATGTTCTCGGACGAATTCCTCTTATTCTCTCTTATTTTACATCACGGTTATGGTAGTCACCTTTCAGGAATATTTTAGGTGTCCAAAGATTATTCATCCAAAGAAAGCAATTTTCTAGATAGTAAAATGCCCTGCAATATCATAGGGAATTACAGCTTTTCTACATATAGTGAACCATCCATTATCAGGCACATCTGAACAACCGTGACCTTTAAACAACGGTAAATTTTGTTTGATACAGAATGCCTGTGGTAGGTTTGACAGTATAGATAATCTCTGAAAAACGGAAGCTTTTAAAATCGGTCAAGAGGACACCCCAGTGTTACAAGAAGGAGGTCTAACTTACATGTTGTTCTTTATGACTTTACTTAGCTTCTTCGATAATTCTGTGGGTATGTAAGAATGGAACAAGGAATGATGCTAAATGAATTGTGTGTGGAACAGGGTGGGTTGCACTACGGCGGACACGACGGAGACCTTAAATGATAGGAAAGGGGACAAAGTTTAGTTTGAAGTGTGACGGTAATCATATAAAGAAGTAAATTTCTCCGTCATTTCTGTCCATGCCAGGATTCCAACCCGGATCCCCTCATTCTGGAATAAGTCATTCTACCAATTGAGCTACGCGGACGTTTATTCTGATTGCTATGTGCCTTTATGTCGTGTGCATCCTGCTTGCAGGTACGTCACATCTCCCCCTGAAAGAGGGCCGGGGGCATGGCCCACGGGTCAGCTCTGACCATGAATCGTTGCAGGCAGCCATCCACTGTAGAACGGGCACTTGAGAACTCCCAGTCAATTTTTTTTTCGAAGCGCTGGAGAAGGGATTCTATGATTTTTCCTATCTCGCGGTGTGGAAATAACATCACACCATTGCGAGATTTTGAACGGTCGGGTCATCCGGATAGTTCGGGCACCATTATAACGAATAAAATTTCTCCGTCATTTCTGTTCACGCCAGGATTCGAACCCGGATCCCCTCATTCCGGAATAAGTCACTCTACCAATTGAGCTACGCGGACGTTTATTCTGATTGCAATGTGCCTTTATGTCGTGTGCGTCCTGCTGGCAGGTATGTCACAATCACTTGAGGCGTGATCCAGCCCTCATATATGTCTCAGTCCCATACCCAGTCCTTCCCGGGGTTGGTGCTGGGACTTGTAATATTTCCTGTTCGCAGTGGTTTCATTTTGTTTTCTTTCCTGAGAGTCATGTCCCTGCTTTCTCGTGCGTGGTTGCATAACTGTGCAATGACTCCTTACTGAGTCTTGAATTGTCCTGTTTTCCTTTCCTGTAGGGTACCCTAAACCTAATTGCCAGCTTACTATAAGGGCTGTTTAACCGGGAGCGAAACGGAGTTTTCGCAAAATCTTCTACATTATAACTGACTGTTGAAGGTTAGCTGGAGCTCATCTCATTTTGGTCAATGGTACGAGAGGACAGCTAGCAACTAGAAGACTCTTCCGTTTACACTGCTAACTAAATTCATACATGCTACTCAGTTTTGTTGGTTCAAAAATTTTGCTGTAAACAATCATTTGTATTTACTCTTATAAGCCTGGACATTTTCGCTCTAGAACTAAGATGGATTTCATGTAAGCTAACATTATGGCATTTACATTCCGATCTCCACGTCGTTACCGTCACTGACCACGTCTGTCTCAAATTGTACTTTGAATTTAAATTTGCTCACCCCAAAACCAATTTACATCCAGTACTGATTTAGATATAACCCCCGAAAAACGACCAACTCCCAACAACGGTCGCATTATTTCGTCCGAGCAGCAACCGTCAGATATTTCACTGCAGTAGCTTTTACTCTTATTCGTTTATTTAGTTTTTAAAAGATGTGATGGTGAATTTCTTCGTTTCCATTGACGGATAAAATTTATCAGACGTACTCCTTTACCCATGAAAAGGTGAATTTATTTCGATGCAATTAAATAGAATTTCCAAAATCATTCATAATTGAATTAAAACAAAAGTTAAGTCTTCAATAAAAGTAATTTGAAACGAAGTTCTCAGACATTTTTTCATAGTTTTGAAAAGAACGAAAAGAACTTTTATTTGATTTGTCTTGATATTTAAAACTTTATAACTTCCCGTGTCTCTGTCAAAACTTATTTTGAAAGATCATAATTACTAGAATCAAATGCTTTTGCCAAAACTGTCGTTATTAAATCGCAGGTTGGTAGAATCAGACGAAAACAATTCCCGCGAAGCAGTTTATTTCTTTACCTCTGAGCGTAAAAATTCGCTCGTCCTTTGCTTTACACGGAGGTTGGTGGATAACATAAAAAGCTCTTTTTCCGTGCTAGATGCTTGATTGCAAAACAGTCTTCCAATTTTCTGTCATGCATGAATTCTTCCTTGGTTCCCGTTTCCCATGCCTTCCCTTAGTGAAGTTAGTCCACTAGTCCGAATGTAGTGTCCTATCATCATATTTTTCTTTTTCTGGCCATTGCTTGAAGAATGTTTCCTTCACCCCAACGTTTCTCAGTAGGACTTCATTTGTCAGTCCTACGATCCAAGCTATTCCCTTTTTTTGTGGCAACACGACATCTCAAAAGATGCAAGTAACGTTTTTCTCATATTTCCGCAGATAAAACGTTTCTCGTATTTAGACAGACTCCAAATGAAGTTCTTAAAGAATTGTGTTTTAATGTTTAAGTATGACTAGCAGGGGTCCCTGGTATTTACCGGGTAAATATTACTATTCCTGGAATTACCAAATTCAGCGGGTGAAAGTTTATGAATCAAAAATATATTCCTGTAATTTTCCAGTAATACTATTTTAATTCATTTAGGTTATTGCTTTTTGGTAAACAATATTTTTGGTTTTTCCATTGGGAGCAAAATATAGAGACTTTTATGATTGCCAACTCGTGAGCAGGCGACGTAGAGTTGTTCGTATCAAAAGCAGTTTTCCTTCGACTTAATGCCAGTCACTGCCAATGACTGGCATTAAGTCGAACATCTGCCGTACGCTTCTGAGAATCCCGCAACACTGAAATCCAATGTACCTATGTCATGTCGCGTGCATACGGCTTGACTTTGGTATTGATCATCCCTTTGTTTACCGTTTTAAATTCTGAATACCTCAAACTCTCTATTCACATTACATTGTATACAGTCGAGTCCCAATATTGCAACCAACTCCTACTTTTGACGTAAACAGCGCGTAGCCAATGAATGAAGTCACGTGTCGTGAGCTGGCTTGGAGGGTATGCACTGAGTTGCCACTTTATTATGACCACCTGACAGTTTTAAGCAAATGAGCAGTGGCTGCACGCTGTTGCCGCCAGAGGACGAGGCTAGTATAAAAATGGAAAGCTTAATGCTTGCGACAATAGTAGAAGTTATTTTTGGGTGACGAGATGGGTAAAAAATGTGATTTGACAAACTTTCAACGTGCGATGATTGTAGGAGCTGGAAGCCATGGAGCGAGTATCACCGAAACCGCCGCATTCGTGAAATGTTCCAGAGCAGCTGGTGTTAAAGTTTTTAAAGACTGGACTGTCAGCCAAAAAACTGGGTCTCTACGTGCAACGTGTGGTCGTCATCGACTAGTGACCACTCGGGTGGAACGGAGAGTGCCCAAACTGATAACAAACAACGGAAGGGCAACAGTGCAGCAAATTACAGAACGTCTTAATCAAGGATCCCCTCAAATGATCTCTGCACGCACTGTTTCCCGTACACTGCATCGGTATGGGATATGGCAGCCGAAGGCCTGTTCGAACACCTTTGCTATCTGATGTTAACAAGAGAAAACGTCTCCAGTTCGCACAGGAGCAGAAGGATTGCACAGTCGATAATTGGAAACGAATTATGGGGTCCAATGAATCACGTTTTCAGTTGCACCATGTCGATGGCCGAGTGAGAATTTGTCGTAAACAGCACGAAAGCATGGACCTCAAATGCATTGCTACAACCCTTAAAGCTGGTGGAGGCAACGTTATGGTTTGGGGAATATTTTCCTGGCATGCTTTGGGCCCTTTAATTCATGTTGATCAACGTCCGACTGGCACATCATTTCTAAACATCGTTGCGGACCAAGAGCATCTTGTCATGTGGATGGTTTATCTCAATGGCGATGGCTACTTTCAACAAGATAATGCATCCTGCCATAGTGCTCGTATTGTACAGGATTGGTTTCAGGAATATGCCGGTGAGTTTACTTTTTTAGGTGGCCCCACAATCTCCAGATCTCAACCCCATTAAGAATGTGTGGGATGAAGTTGAACGAGCCATCAGACAGCTGGATCCACAACCCTGCAATCTCACACTCCTGTATAGTGCTATTCATCAAGCATTGTCTCAGATTCCACAAACCACCTATCAACATCTCGTGTTGTCCATGCCACGAAGAATCGACGCAGTATTAAAGGCAAAAGGTGGCCCAACGAAGTACTGAGGGGGTGGTCATAATAAAGTGGCCACTCAGTGTATAAAGTATGGTGTAGGCATTCTGAAACCATATCACTCGTTGCTGTCGTGGATAAAAGGAGCGATGGTGGGTAGGCGACATCCATAACCTATAGCGGCTAATGATCGCTTGACGGTAGTGGTAGAGGCACTTCTGTCACTCCTCTTTTTCTAGTCGTCGGCGATTTGTGCCATCGTCTCGTTCTATTGGGTTGCAACAATGTGAGATAGACGTGGATGGCCACGTTTATCTACTACTTTATCTCCAATGCTGTGTTATTCCATAAATGGCGTAGTTCTGATACACTCTTGATAGTGTCGAATAAAAACACTGCAATTCCTGGACCACCTCCGCGGTAAAGTGACCCATGCATTCTGCAAGAACTATCATCCCTCTTTCAAACTGTGTTAACTCACGACCTTTGTCGATACTTACACCGAATTTCCGTTTACGTAGATGCAATGCTGTTCTCTAACCTAAACACCAGACAAGCGGTGACTTCATTCTAGAGAAAGAGGTGAGAGAGTCGCGTTGCCAAGCAATCAGGTATCATGTGGTTTATGTCTCCTCAATGTACTTTCTTTTATACTAATTATTTTTAAAACTGAATTTATCTCAAGTTATATAATTGTTTGTGTTTTTTAATTGTCTACAATAAACTGGATTTATTTTCTTATATATCCGTTCTTTATTAATCGCCGCGCGGATCAGCCGGCTTGTCAGTACTTTGTAAGAAGTAAGTAAAGATGCTTTGTTGTGGTATAAGACAGTCGTACGGGCACATCAGCGTGTTCGACAAATGTGACATTACAGGCATGAATGACTGCAATTCTTCACTCCGGTTAGATTGCCGGTCGTGTGCGGTGCAATTTGTCCGCCGTGGCAAGAGACTGCAGGGAATGTTTCAAAGAAGAGCGTGGGACACGAAGAGAAAGTTCTGTACGTCGTACAGAGACAACGAGGAGGGACAACCGTCATCTCATGCGGATGTCTTTGAGTGACCATTTCGCATCGTCAACTGTGTTGGAGCAGTAATAGCGAGCTGTGTCGCATTCTCCCATATCATCTTTAACAGTACGGATATCTATTAGAGTTCGGAGTGCAGGCTTGTCGACCTCATCTCAGGCTGTCTTTGACTCCGCAGAAATGGACTTCCAGGCTGCAATGATGTAACGAACGAAGGAGTGGCGTCACGGATATCACAGTACCATGTTCTCGGACGAATCTCGCTTCTAGTTAAAGAAAGCAATGGCCACATCTGTGTCCGCCGACGACAGGGAGAGAGGCTTTGGGAAGAGTGTATTAGCACCATGCTTACAGCACCAACACGAGGCGTTATGGCCTGGGGTGCTATAAGGTATGAGTCAGATCACCACTAGTGTGCGTCCGTACCATCATAACGAGTACCCGTTACATCAACGACATTCTTCGGTCGGTCTTCCTTCCGTACCTTCAGGACATCCCCGTGGCCATATTTCAGAAAGAGAATGCCAGACCGTATGCTGCAGCTACAACACGTGCCTTCTTCTGAGAGAAAAACGTTCCACATCCACGGCCAGATTGCCAGATTTATCACCAATAGAAAATCCCTGGGACATGCTCAAACGACAGTAGCAACGGTATAACCGTCCGTCAGCCACGCTTGATGAACTTTGGACGTGGAAAAACATAGCCTGGGTGGCTGATAATAAGAAAAAATGGACAGGCAGATGGATGCCAAATTAATCAGGCAAGTGCACATACATGCCTCAGATAGCTTGAAAAGTACATCGTCCTGAAACGGAAATCGAACCCGCAGCTCCCGTTTCATCTGAGTCTTGAAACACATCCTCAATTGTTTGGAGGTTCTGAGTGGTGTAGCGGTAGTCTTGAATCACATCCTCAATTGCTTGGAGGTTCTAAGTGGTGTACCGGTAACAGACCTGAACGCTAATCGGAGCTGTGGGTTCGATTCCCGTTCCAGGTCAATTTAGTTTTCAAGTTTTCTGAGGCATGCATGTGTACTAGCCTGGATGGCTGTTCAACAGGCCACCATTCACACATTACTTGATTCTAAGTCTCAGCGCCTGCAGCAAATGACACAAGCCAGAGGTGGCGACACCGATTACTATTTAGCTGCATGGACGCACCTGGTGTGCATGAGTATGACACCCAGATCCTAATCATTTGTTCTCCATTGCCGTCCTGTAAAAACCAAAGTTTTAACTCGACGCATTTCAGGTATTCTGTTTTTACTGAGCATTAGTGTATAAGGAAACATGGGGAAAAGAGACGCGCCGTTCAGAAAGAAAATCTAACGGAAGAGTAGCAAAATGTACACAAGAACAGAAGCTCAAAAAGGAATGCTTAATTAGAGATACACGTCGCAGAAGACATTTTTGGATGGGTTTTTGCAGTCCTGTATTTTGATCTGAAATAATGTCAGTTAAGCTTTCTGAAAGAACGTACCGTATTTTTATCATATTATCCACAGATTTTCTGCTAAAAAAGTAATAAATTTAGGTTCTGCGGATTATACACCCATGCGGATAACACGCCGATTTAAAAAAAATAACGTTTTGTGGCACTTCAAGTTTTAAACAAAATTCGTACAGTAATCGTTAGAAAGGGTTCCATATTTGGAAAGTTAGCAGAAACGCTTTAATAACAAGAAAATGAAAGACAATATGGAGATGGAGGTCCGCAAACAACTGGAAAGAAATATTTTCTTTTTTACTTTCGTGCATTTTGACAAATGCAACGAAGGCGCTACTTTTACAAATGTAGCTCGACCTGCATGAGGCGAAGACAGAGGAAACGGTTAATTACAAAAATTAGCAGGTAGTTGCTTCCCCTTCGCGTAAGAAAAGAAATAAGAGACATGAGGAAGGTCGTGACTTTTCCCTTTCTTCAGAGGGACGCTGGCGTTGATTTCAGGCGAGGGAAGTAGAGGGAAGGATATTTATTGCTGCATTACGCATTGGGAGATCCAAAGTGATAGAAATCACCTTTTCCTAGATGTTTATAAACAGTTCGAGTGTCAAGCGAAGAAAGTAACACAACGTTTATGGGATGGTTGGAAGGGCGAAAAGATGCCAGAACAGAACCATGGAGCAAGTGGTAACAGATTATTTGCCTGGACGCTAATCAGCATTATTCCTACGCGAATGCTGTTACCAGGATGGGATTAAAATCTTAGCGGGCCCCTAGACTGAGACATTTGAATGGGCCCAAACGGTGAGACATTTGAGTGGACCCTAAAAACTTATGACGGGGAATTATTAAGAAGTCTGTTAAAACACGAAACTGTAAATACTGAAGAATAATAAGTCACTGGATTTTTCATTGTTCTCACATAAACATGAGTTAAAAGCTTGAGATTCCTAGATTTTTGTTTTGGATTTTCTAGGGATTTAGCATTGTATAATTTTCTTAGTGCATATTTTTTGTTATATAATGTGAAGCCACAGGGGACTTCGACCATTAACGGCTCCAAGTGCAAATTTGGAGGTGTGGGTGAATGGTAGTGAAAAATCTTGAACTGCCTCACCGACCCTGCTGTACACAGCTACATGAAACCTTGGTGAATCAGAGGGAAGGATATTCCTCTGTCTAGGATGTTCACTGTCTTGAAATCTGTTAGTCTTCCAGCCTCTGTTTCTGACTAAGTGGAAATAACACGAGACAAAAGTAAAACTATTTTTTAAACCTCTCTCTCTCTCTCTCTACCTATCTATCTCTTACTTGTACAGGCATGCCTCCTGAGTCCTCGGTCATGGTGGGCCCCAAGGCTATGGCCCCTATAGGCCCCGCCTTAATCCGACCCTGGCTGTTACAATCGTCCTGAATGGTTTCAAAGCAATAAAAATAGACACCTGAGTTTAAAACTGATCTCCTTAATAAAAGAAAAAGAAACTCTTTGCAAAATGTGAATCTCGCCAAACAGGCAATCTTGAACAAGCCAGTGAAGCAGAAGGGGCTGGACTCGATAGATAGATCTGAGATTATTCCGCGCTGCGATATTTAACAGCAAACACACATCTCATAAGAAGTCTAATGATGATCCAGGAGTTCGCAGGACAAAGAAATTCATGTAACCACGAGAAAAGCGAGGATGAATAACTGAATTTCTGGTGCAGAATTAGACATCAGCTCATGGGGAAATACTGAACAATTCTGTCATGAAGAAACATTGCAGAGGACGCGGACGACTTCTGGTGTGAGAAAACATTCCTGAGTTACTGTTAGAACTGGGACACCTGGATGGGATCCACCAAGTCAACGACATCGGTGTGTATACACTACATTAAAAACAATCACTGGACATCAATTCAAAAGCAAATGAACGAACCTACTTCGTTGTTAAGATGCGTAATACAGCTGTACAGGGTATAAAATCAAGCCTGAAGCTGACCGCGATCATATCGCACTGTGAGGTTGAGTGAAAATGTTGCTGCGGGAGAGAACTGACTTTGAGAAAGGAAAGATTGTTGGGCGTTATATTAGTGGATTTTTCCATAGTAGAGCCCGAGAGGCGTGTAAACATGCCCACGTCAACTGTCTTGAATGTACTGAATAAGTGGAAGACAAATGGCGTGCCTGAAGTAGCAAAAGGGACCGATTGCCCAAAGGAAATCAGTGATAGAGGACGTCAAAGTCTGAGGAGAGTTGTTACAGCTAATCGATGGAGTACTGCACAAGACCTTAGTTGTCAGTGAGTAAAACTTCTGGAACCTCGGTATGTACACGTACTATTCGCAGAGAACTTCATTCCATGGGCTACCGTGGTAGTGTGGCTGCTCATAAGCCTTTCATCTCCACTCGGAATATTAATCGTCGTTTAGCATTGGAGTACAGAACATTTATCGTGGACCGTACATCAATGGAAACGGGTCCTATGGACTGATGAATCCAGATACACGATCCAAAAGTCTGATGGCCGTGTGTGGGTATGGCGGCAGCCGAGGGAATGGTATTTTCCACAATGTTCTGTTTCTACGGTTAAGTTTGGAGCTGGCAGTGTACTCGTGTGGGGGTGTTTTTCGTGGTATAGTCCCGACCCATTGGTTTTTGTGGACAACCAGTTAACCATCACGTCTACCTCGATATTCTGGACAACTATGTCCGACCAACTGTGTGGCAATACTATGGAATCGAGCCTTGTTGGTACCAGCAGGACACTGCACTGAGCCATAAAGTAAGGACTGTTACGGCGTGGTTTGATGATAATTCCGTATCATGTGTAAACTGGCCGGCACGGAGCCCTGATCTTGATCCCATAGAGCACCTAGGGAATGATACAGCGCCGCATAAGAAGTTTGGAATCAAGGCTTACTACTAAGAAACAGTTAGTGGCAGCGTTATGTACTAAATGGAAGCGCGTACTTATCGCGGTGTTTCAAAACCTTGTCGAAAACATTTTTCGAAGGGTCAGTGTATGAATTAAGGCCAAAGGTGGACCTGCACCGTACTAATGTATGTCAATAAATGTTATGTTGTGTTTCCCTTCGAGGTGTCCGGTGACTTTTGTCAATATAGTGTATATGCGTACGTGACGTCGCACAGATAGCTACAGTCAGGTAGTGTGTGTGTACACGAGTGTGTAAAGCGAGATGTGGTTCGACTCCAACTTTCGGCGTTCACAGTGCGCGTTTGGATTAGTTGTGCCTTGTGAAAGTGAAAACCGACAAATGTGTGTGTGTGTGTGTGTGTGTGTGTGTTTCGACCGTTCGATAATTTCTGTATGTGGATCTACCTTACCGGAAAAGCTGCATCTGTGTAAGTACTTTATTTTATTATGCATGCCTATTTCGGGTTAAATTGTCTCCGGTAAGCCAATCGAGAAATCATCTGCTGAGGACCGTCAGAAACCGAACAGCTATGCCAGTGAAATATCGTTGAGCTCTAACTTTACATTCAGCCAACTAAAATAGGATACTATATCGAGTTGAAAACACATTGATGTTGAAAAACACCGTATTAAAAGAGGCGACACTGTTTAACTCCCCTCCATCGTCTTCTTAATACATACGTTCATCATTTTTTTTAAGTTTTATGTTAATTAATTATATGCAGACCATTTGCTTCATTCCAGCCCTGAAGTTGAAGGAGTAATTTATGAGTGTCAGAGGAATTTCTTGATTTTCGATTGGCTAAAGTTTCTTGACCAATAATTAAGATTTCGGCGGTAAACAACCCACAAGTAATTATTTCTAAATTCTAATGTTTTCTTCCGGGTCGCCACCTAATGCTTGACACGCCACAAATTAAATTCATAAAGTGATATTTTTGTTCGATAGGCTGGCGCCCCTGTGCGTAACAATATTATTTTGTCATACGAACGATCACGTGGTGTGGGAAGCTCAGCGTCATACACGTTGGTAGGTGTCACAGGTCAAAATACTGAACTGCATGCTACCGATTGTAACTGCGAAACTATCAGGTTTAACTAAGAAACTTTGGTAAATTATTTTAAGAGCTGTTTATGCTCTTAAAAATAACGGAAACGCATTTGAAAATGACAGTTATTTATTTTTAAGAAGACTGCATCCAGCTATTTCTTTGGACTGTTGTGGCATCCCAGGAATCGCGACTTTACCACACGAAATTACGGTTCGGGATAAACATCGCAGGTACAGATTATACGGCAGTTTTTTTCCCTTGAATTTCAAAGCCTGCGGATTATTCTTCGCTGAGAATTTAAGAACGAAAATACGGTAAGTTTGAAGTAGTTCTGTATCCTCCAGAAGTACGGTTAATTTTTGTAACTGTAAAGAACTCTATGGTATTTACGAAAGACTGATTTACGCGAACAATTGTGTTTTTATTTCTGTTAGTAGGAGAGTTATATAATCTTTGATCTTAAAAGGGACAATGCCGTCGCAAAAAATTATACGCGGATTGTATTTGAGGTGCACTGAATGTTCATGAACTACTGGAAACAGCAAATTCATCCGGATTCATAAAACCCTTTGTTTCCCTACAAGAAAATTCACAAAAAACCTAAGGGATCATCAAAAGAGAAGTTTGGAATTCATTAAAACATTTGTACACTGTCCTGAAGAATTAAGAAAAGGAAAGAAAATATAATTTTCTAAACTGTACCAAGTAGTTGTATTTTGAAAGTTTGCCATGCTTAAAATTCATAATGTTTGCGGAGAAAAGTTTAGTTCTTAAATGTTCTTAAGCGCAGAAAGAAAGCAATCATAGAATCTCTAAGCTTTTTATTTTAATTGTTAATTCTACTTTTATGCATGTCTCCTTCTTTCTTCTAATCTTACACACTTCCTTTTCGACTACTAATGCTCTCTACATTTCTGAAACCACGTGCTAGCAAAATTTATGCCTCGAAATTAAATGCTCGGAAGTTGTTCTTATTTCAGCCTTGAGCAAACAAAAAAACAGTGAAATTATCGCGTGTAATTTGCTTAAAGTAGCCATAAACATCATACACCATTAGTTTTTTCATGGAATGCTAGAGGAATCCCTCAGAAGGAAAGGAAAACGCATAAAGCAAATTAAGTCCTATCTCGGAGAATTTTTTTTTATTTCGGTTAGGAAAAAAAAAGCGATTTGGTTTCCTTTTTTGTTTATGTGTGTTTTTTCTTGGCATTGTACACGTCATTTCTATGTCCACCGATGCCAAAGCTTGCTGAGAAGCAATTGAATTAAAGCTATCCAGATTTGTGTAAGCATAAAATTTCGAATCTGGAAGAAGTCCAAAACTCTTTTTTTCGTCTGAAGAATGTTCCCGTTTCATTTCAGAAAAGAAGAACAATAAGTTAACTTTCTTTTTCCACTTTTCTTTTAAATCGGTAGCATTGGTATGTTTACAAGACTTTTGTTTGCATGCTCCAATTGATTTGGAACGCTCAAATCATTAAAAGTAAAGGTTTTAAAATAACGATGCCGGGAAAACATTCTCAAAACGTGCGCTGAAAATCAATTAGTTTCTGACCCCATGGGAGAAATAAGTACAAACTTTAGGGAAATGAAATTTACCGCAACTCAGAAAAGTTCTTAATTTGTTATCGACGTTGCAAGATTTTGATATCTGAAGAAAAGTAAAAGTCGTAACGCTGTGATGAACAGAAAGGATGATTTTAAATGACACGAGGACTTTCTTTGCTGTTTACATATCAGCACAATTCAGTCTAACGTTTTAAAGAATATAAATCGAACATTGAAAGTTCTTTTTATCAAGGATAAACAAGTTTGTGGACGCGAAGTAGTTGTTCATACAACAACTTCACAGACAGCGGTTTGGACATATATTGCACAATAGTTCCACGCCGCCCCGGAGGCGCAGTGGTCTAAGCGATGGCCTCTGATCATTCGTCCGAAAGGGGTCCGGGATCGAATCCCGGTGAGGCATGGATGTTGTGTTTGTCTTACGGCACTGGCTCTCTCCCTTCCCTGGAACCAGTGACCCTAAATTAGATACGGGCGACTGCTTATAGCCCATTGAGTTGCTCACGGTGGTCCTTAAACCTTGAATCAGAAAAAAAAATAGTTCCACAAAAATTAATTCGGCATGTGACATACCTTGTATATTTTTAATTTAACTTTTTTGAGTTTCTTATTTCTCCTCTTTGAACATTTTCTGACATAACACCACAAATGTTCTCCCGACAAGCGAATAGTTGAAAACCTGACAGTGCGTCAAAATACGAGTACAACTAAACGTAAATAAAAGGTTCTCGGTTTTCTGAGCTAGTGTGCAAAGTTGAGATTGGCTAAAGGAGATTTAAAGAGCAATAGTCATTGTGCTGATTGTAAAGCGAATTATACGAGCAGACTATTCAGAGTTTGCCAGCTGGGAGGTATCATGTGAAGTCATGTGTAATCGTTCTTTCGCCGAGAGCTGATTCCAATTTACGTCTTCCTACTCCGGAGCGACTGTTCTCCTAATTGAACTACGTCAGCAGACTTATCGCTGCCTGATACAGACTTGTCCCGCCGCCCCGGTGGCGCAGTGGCCTAAGCGATGGCCTCTGATTATTCGTCCGAACGGGGTCCGGGTTCGAATCCCGGTGAGGCATGGGTGTTGTGTTTGTCTTACGGCACTGGCTCTCTCCCTTCCCTGGAACCAGTGACCCTAATTTAGGGACGGACGACTGCTTATAGCCCATTGAGTTGCTCACGGTGGTCGTCAAACCTCCAACCAAAAAAAAAAAAAAAAAACAGACTTGTCCCATGCGTCACTGCAGTAATACGACACATACGTCACGTCACGTGGTATGTTACACATTTCTGAGTACTTGATATTATTCAGAAAGAGAACTGAGATATTGAAGAGGCGTGTGGTAATTTCGCGAACGAAGTCATAAAATCATATTCCTGACGTGCTGGATTATTGAATAAATGTGGATTGATTTTCGTAAGTACTGTGTTATAACTTACTCTGGTAGTTTACCTGATGTGCTTTCTTATAGATTTCTGTACTTAAGTGAGAGCTATAACAAACAATTAAGATAATCAGGAAAGATGACAGTTATTTACCGAGCTAAGTCACTTAGTTGAAGAGAACATTTAAGCCTTAAGAGAAGTTAAACCTTTAAACGTAATAGAGTTATTGGGTTGGAAAGAAAGTAACGTACGATGACGAGGTACCCAAAGACGAAGCCCCTTCTACGGCGCACATGGTCATGATAACAGCAGGCAGGTGTCTTAAGTCAGTGGCAGTTAGCCGTCAGCAAACGGAGAATGTAAGCGCCAGCCAACATGGAATGGCCAAGGAACACATCCGCTATTTCATGCTGTTAGAGTCGTCGCAGTAGCACCCGCGCAAGTGTTGTAAGGAAGGAAAATTAGCAGTGTGTAACCGAATGCCATATCACAATTTTCAATGATGTCTTTGGTTTGAAGGCTCTCGAGAGGGAAATTGTGACATGCCAGACCATCCCAAAGCTGAAAGATCCGCAGCAGTTGATACGGACATGCTGAAGACCTTAGTAGAAGACCTTAGTAGAAGACCTTAGTAGGGACCGATCCATGTGTGAAAACGCGGGAGTTGGCTGAACAGCTGCGGATTACTCACACGAGCATTATTTGGCACCTGACCCAACTTGGGAAAGTGAACAAGATGGAAGTTTGAATACCCCATTAACTCACAGTTCAAAGAATGCATATCTTTCCCAAGATATGCATTCTTTTCAACTGTGAGTTAATGGGGAGTGCATGCGTTTCCCTGCTTGCACGTGACCACGTTGAATCGTACTTGCACCGCATTTTGACAGGTGACAAGAAATAGGTCCGGTGTGACATTGCCATTCCCCGGAAACAGTGGTTGGACACAAAACAGCGGCCCATGCGGACCTTCAAAGTCGGCTTACACCCACGTAATGCCCTGCTGTCTGTTTGGTAGATTGAGCTGCTGTCTGACACCACCACTATCATCATCAATGTGTACTGCCGTCAACTCGATGATCTGTAGGCATCGCTCACGTCCAAACGAACGGCACTACTGAACAGCAAGGACGCCTCCTACAGAAGAATGAAGCGAGACCTGACATAGCACGGGTGTCCTGCCACAGGATTAAGCGCCCCTGCTGGTAGCTGTTAAGGCTCTATCGCCTGAATCGGTTTGCAGTGTCTGGAGAGACGATTTGAGGAAACTGGAATTTTCTGGACAGGTCCCGACGCAGGAGACCAGGGTTAAGAAATTTCTGTTCCAATGCTGTGGCATCTCAAATGGACGATCTAGCATTTTTAACAACAAGTGGTACAAACGTGAAGCGGCGAGATGTTTGAACATACTGAGAGTATCAGTAAATCGTATCCTTCACGGTAGGCTAAATCTCTACCCTTACAAACTGCAAACTTTACGTCAGTTGTTACCACCATATACCACACAGTTGTGGGAATTTGGCAAATGGGATCTTGCAAATATCACTGACAAGAAAACACCGATTTAATTTCTGTCTGATAATTTTTAAATATTCAATTCCAAGATGAGTGAATGTGTAGTATGTAGTTCCAAAATAGCGTTATTTAAACAAACGTGGTTCAGCGTTATTATTGACACTCGCCGTCTCTCGTTGCCGCTACAAAGGAAGTAAAGGCAAATACATTGTTAAATTGAACGCAAATACATGCTCCTTAAAAATTCTTTATCAGCGCCAATAAAACGGATGTTCGTGAAGTAACGTTTTCCTGTTTCTAAGGAGTTATTGAAATGACTTTGATCGCGTGTCGTAATGTGTCATGTGAGAACACGTAATATTAGATTAGCGACCCTGCCCAGCTTCGCAGGGCAGCAATTTAGAATTTAAGGCGAATCTAAAGAGAGACGATTGTTACGTTCAACAGTCAAATGTCTTTCTCTTTATAAAGCCATTCTTTGTCTGTCATTTTCCAATCGAGATTCTGTTTCTTGGAAAGTCTCATTATGACGGGATAAACAAATTGTTTTAGCGTCCGGTGTTTTACGACCTATATTCGATTTTCGTCTCGGCATAATGTTAATACAATATTTAAATTTTAATTAAAGAGCTACTCATACAGATGCATACGTGTGTACGAAAACAACTACTCATTTAGTCTGTGCGAGCGCCGATAAACCAATTCTTTCAGCATCCGATGTAACTACGCATTAGGTCTGTGGCCTTACGAGCCGTCAGACCGGTCGCCGCGCATGCGCCTCGCGTGTTTTTCACAATGAGCAAAACATTTCGTAAACCGGTCGCCGTGCATCGTTGTTTAGACAGTGGAAGCCACGAAAGAATATGAAAGGCGGTTTTTTCTTTGACTTGTCACTAACATCGTTACTGCTCGGATCTCTTTTGTCATAGATTAATGTTACAGGCACCTAAACCTTCCTCGACAAATACCTTATGGAATGGTGAAACCCGCATCAAAATCTGTCCAGCGATTCTCGAGATTAGCCCGAAAAAAGAGACAGACGCCTACCAGGGACTCTTTTATACTACGTATAGATGATACCCAAGTTATTAAATGTGCTGTGGACAGATGAAACTCATGTTTCGTTCCATGGATCTGTAAGTACGCAAAAGTGCCGAATATGGCCACAGGATAATCCGCATGGGTACACAGAGGAAGCACTGTATTCACCACGAATTACGGCGTGGTGTGGATTCACTGCATCCGTCATTCTTGAGTATTTTTCCTTTGAAGAACCCTGCCCCAGAAAAGTCTGGAAGACATTTTCAGTAAATTCCGAAAGCTCCTTGAAAGTTCTGCGCAAAATCGGGATACTATGTTTACAAAAAACAAATTCTGCTGTTCTGGGTCAATATTCTGGGAACAAGAAAATGGTAGAATCAACCATCCCTAATTTAAGACTATTTGTTGCAGAACAGAGTTAGAACCAGCTCTCTAGTGTCTCATAATGTACATGCTGGACGTGATATTAGTCCCAGTTTGCTCTAGGAGACAAACCCCTCTAACCACTCGATCACTAATGTACACTATTTTATCAAAAGTATCCGGAAACCTCTTTTGAGTAGTGGACTTGCCAATGAACGCCACAGACATGGTCTACAAAAATATAAAAAGACGCTCGTGTCCTGGAAAGCATCATTGACAATCGTGAATGGTAGACTGCTCCGTACAGCAGATCTCAGTACCTTGCACGGTTATAGGCTTACAGTTTCAGCTCTGTTGCAGCTATCTTGATCAACTAGAAGTGATGTTATCGTTGAGTTGGAAAACCTACAAGCCCAACAGCCAAATTGCGACCTAGTAAGCATTGTAAAGTGACAGAGCAAGTACTGAAGCAGGTGATGCAACAAAAACATCTATCTTCGGTTGCAACACTCACAACCGAGACCCGAAGTGCTTCTGGTAGCGGCGACAGCACATAGCGGTTCTTAGAGAGTGAAGGGAATGGGATTCCGTAGCCGCGAAGCACCACATAATCGTATGAGCAAAATCAACTAAAAGCGTCGGTTGGAGTGGTTTAAAGCTTGGCGACAGTGGGCTCTAGGAGAGTGAAAACGTGTTCTCTGGAGTGATGATTCACGTTTCACTTTCTGGCCTTCCGGCGGAGGAGTGTAGGTGTAGAGGAAGGTAAGTGAATGTTACTACCTTCCTGAATGTCTTGTGAAAACTGTGAAGTTTGGTGTAGGAGGCTTCGTGCTCTGGGGATCGTTTAGGTCGTTTGCGAAAAACTGTAATTCTGGTCTCAGGAAATCTTAATGCTGTAGCCTATAATGACAACAAATGGTTTCTCCTTTAACAACAAGACAATGTTTCCGAAAACAAAGCGAGATCCTTGCAAGAGTGGTTTGATAAAAGAGTGTGACAGAACTTGAAGAGCTTCCACATAGTTCTGATATGAACCTCATGGAACATTCTCCGGTTTTGAAAAAGTGTGCAAAGTCAATTTAATTACAACATCAACATTAAGTGAAGCTTGATTAATTATTGAAAATATATCGGATAGCGTAATTATCAACGTTCTTAAATAAGCATTCACTAATGAAATTATTTTTTTTAATTTTATTTAATGATTATTAGATAAGTAATATGTCTGAATTTACTCAACTTTCAACGTCCTGTTTAGCTCTTTAGGCACTAGTTAGTACAATGATTTGTCATATCACTTGTGGCGTTGTACTATCTTCAAATACTGTATAACAAACTTGGTAATTCTGTAATATTTAACTTTTAATAAACTGGAATTCGCACTGAGAGACTCAATAAATTGAACTGTCATCTCAAAAACATTTAGAGCAAAACGATAAATAACAACAGTCAGCCAGCCTAATGAAAACAACTTCACAACTCGTAAGGGTGTCACGTCAATTCGTCGCGTGCGTCAATTCGTCGACTACGTCAATTCGTCGCCTGCGTCAATTCGTCGACTACGTCAATTCGTCGCCTGCGTCAATTCGTCGCGCGTCAATTTGTCGACTATGACAATTCGTCGCGCGTCAATTCGTCGCATGCGTCAATTCGTCGCGTCAATTCGTCGCATGCGTCAATTCGTCGCGTTTACAGATTTTGGTTACATACAAAACGAATACAGGAAAACGTACGATTTCGAACGTCTTGCTCCCTGATCAAATTTATAAAGTTTGGCCACGCAGACAGGATTGGAATATTACGTTTTTCTTTGGCACTAAAAATATTAGACGGTAGACGGTTTTTAGAACGGGGCAGGGCCCGGTTGGTCAGAGCCCCCCATACACAAAATATTCGTAAGATCTACAGTTTTCAATTCAGAACCACCAAATCAGGTATCCTATCTCATAGTACTCAAACTTACACGGTTGTCAGTTTTTGGAACGGGTCAAGGCCCGGGGAGTCAGAGCCCCCCCCCTTCCCCCGTACATATAAAATTTTCGTAAAATCTAGTTTTCATTTCAGAACCATCAAATTTGGTATCATGAAACTCTAACTTAGACGCTAGACGGTTTTTGGTAGGGGTTGGTGCCCGCGACAGTTTTCATCTTAGAAGCACCAAATTTGGTATACTATCTTATGGTACTCTAACTTAGTCGGCAGACCGTTTTTGGAACGGGTCAAGGCATGGGGGGTCGGCCCCCCTCATAAAAATTTCGTAAAATATACAGTTTTCATATTAGAACCACCAAATTTGGTATGCTATCTTATGGTACTCTAACTTAGACGGCAGACCGTTTTTGGAACGGGTCAAGGCCCGGGGGGTCAGAGCCCCCACATACAAAATTTTCTTAAAAACAACAGTTTTCAATTCAGAACCACCTAATCTGGTATACTATCTCATGGTACTCTAACTTAGACGCTAGACGGTTTTTGGAAGGGTTTGGAGTCCGGGGGTCAGACCCCCCCGAATAAACGCTTTTTCGTAAAATCTACATTTCAAAATTGCGTATATTATTCAGTAAAATAACATTTCTTTGTACATGACAATGGAATTCTGCCAATAAATACAGCGGTATATACATCAGCTGGAAAGTTCCAGTGAAACGTAAAACAAAATATTGTTAAAATCATAAAAAAAAATTATTTCGCCACGTAGGGCGAAGGAGAACAGACAATAAAGCACGAGCGATACAAACGAAAATGTTTACCTACAGTATTGTAGACAGGGCAAGACATGATTCTATACTATGCACAAATTCCAATTAAGCATTACTACCATACTAAAGATTAAACATTAGGTACTAATTCACAGAAATGCAACAGTGATGCTACATTCAAAATTTACAATATATGTACAGAAGTATTCAGTGACAAGGGGAAATAACGCTAAATGTACTCAGAAGGGCATCTTGTTACATTATATTATACACACAGTGACTAATATTTTAAAAAAATATTCAACATAATGAAGGGGACATTGCGTGGGCAGTAAACTGTGCAGAAGGAAGAATTATATACAACAACATAAAACCCAACATTATCGAAGAGAACATGGGAAACATGGTGAGCTATCTTCAATGGCACATTAAAACAGAAAAATCACAAATAGCGAAGCACCAAAATTAATACGTAAAAACATGATTTGTTACAGTGAACGTGGGCGACAACAAAAATCCCACTTATAGGTTGAGATGTAACTACAAATTGTGGATATGGAACCACCCAGCTGATTGGGCCCAAGTGGATTGAAAAACGCTATCGGTGTTTGTTGAGGCAGCACGAGAGTGCTCCATTTGGAGGCGAGTGGTTAACCGTGTTAGGAAGCGTCTCCGAATGATAGCACTTTACCTCCTGAGGAGGTGGAATAAGAGCGGGAAGCGTTGTTGAAGATGGAAAGCATAGACAGTGAACTTCACAAGAAGAAAAATATAACGGCACACAGGAGGCAAGTGAGTAGGTGGATGCTTTGTTTGGAGTAGCCAAGCATATGCAAGAAATGGTAACGATCGAGTACAAATTCGATCAGCAAGACGAAATGCTGTGTTTAGGACTGGCAGGAGAACGGGGCAGAATAGGTATTGATGTTGGACGTCGCTGACTTCAGGGCAAAAGGAGCACTGCGTGGAGAGGTGAGAAGGGTCATGCGAAACAGTACTGATGGGGCGGGAGACGACGGTGAAGAAATTGCCAATGGACATTGAGTTCAAGAGGGGAGGAAAGGGCAGAGGTAGATGCTGTCCAGATGGCGGGGAGAAGAGAAGGAGGAGCAGAATGAACAGAAAGTGGAAGTGCGGGAGGGGAAAGAAGAAGCCAATAAAGAGAAGAGGAGGAGAGAGAAGTAACTAGAACCGGGGAGCTACGAATGAGGAGAAAGAACGGTAGGGAAAGAGGAGCAGAGGTGACCGAGAAGAGACCATCAGGTGAAGCGAGGAGTGGAAAGAGGCTCCAAAGCGCTGTGCGAAGAAGAAGATATTCGTTAGCAAGAGTAATGGTTGGAGATAGAAACAGGGAAGAAAGAGGTCTCCAGGTTAGATCAGAAGTTACGAGAGAACGGACAGTTATCACACCAGAGCGGATCCAACGAGGAAAGTAAAAGTAAGGGAGGTTAGGAGGGTGAATAAGAGAAGAGAAGAAGAGAGGTTCATCTAGGAGATCAAGAGTTGAAGAAGGAAATGAACGGAGAAGAGGAAGCGAACGAAAGAGAGAAAGGCCCTCTCGCAGGACAGGAGGGAGGTGGGACGGGAGAAGAGAGTAGTTTTCAATTTAGAACCACCAAATTTGGTATACTATCTCATGGTACTCTAACTTAGACGCTAGACGGTTTTGGGAAGGGGTTGGAGCCCGCGGGATTGGGCCCCCCCCCTCATAAAAATTTCGTAAAATCTACAGTTTTTATCTTAGAACCACCAAATTTGATATACTATCTTATGGTACTCTAACTTAGTCGGCAGACCGTTTTTGGAACGGGTCAAGGCCCGGGGGATAAAAGCCCCCCACATACAAAATTTTCTTAAAAACTACAGTTTTCAATTCAGAACCACCTAATCTGGTATACTATCTCATGGTACTCTAACTTAGACGCTAGACGGTTTTGGGAAGGGGTTGGAGCCCGGGGGGTCAACCCCTCGAATAAACACTTTTTCGTAAATACTACAGTTTTCAATTTAGAACCACCAAATTTGGTATACTATCTTATGGTACTCTAACTTAGTCGGCAGACCGTTTTTGGAACGGGTCAAAGACCAGGGAGTCAGAGGGCCCCCCCCCACATACAAACTTTTCTTAAAAACTGCAGTTTTCAATTCAGAACCACCTAATCTGGTATACTATCTCATGGTACTCAAACTTAGACGCTAGACGGTTTTTGGAAGGGGTTGGGGCGGGGGTCAGACCCCCCCGAATAAAAACTTTTTCGTAAAATCTAAAGTTTTCAATTTAGAACCACCAAATTTGGTATACTATCTCATGGTACTCTAACTTAGACGCTAGACGGTTTTTGGAAGGGGTTGGATCCCGCGGGGTGGCCCCCCTCATAAAAATTTCGTAAAATCTACAGTTTTTATCTTAGAACCATAAAATTTGGTATACTATCTTGTGGTACTGTAACTTAGTCGGCAGACCGTTTTTGGAACGGGTCAAGGCCCGGGGGTAAGAGCCCCCCCCCACATACAAAATTTTCTTAAAAACTACAGTTTTCAATTCAGAACCACCAAATCTGGTATACTATCTCATGGTACTCTAACTTAGACGCCAGACGGGTTTTGGAATGGGTTGGAGCCCGGGGGTCAGACCCCCGAATAAAAACTTTTTCGTAAAATCTACATTTCAAAATTGCCTTTATTCTTCAGTAAAATAACATTTCTATGTACATGACAATGGAATTCTGCCAATAAATACAGCGGTATATACATCAGCTGGAAAGTTCCAGTGAAACGTAAAACAAAATATTGTTAAAATCACAAAAAAAAAAAAATTATTTCGCCACGTAGGGCGAAGGAGAGGCAGACAATAAAGCACGAGCGATACAAACGAAAATGTTTACCTACAGTATTGTAGACAGGGCAAGACATGATTCTATACTATGCACAAATTAACATGGTGAGCTATCTTCAATGGCACATTAAAACAGAAATATCACAAATAGCGAAGCGCCAAAATTAATACGTAAAAACATGATTTGTTACAGTGAACGTGGGCGACAGTTTTCAATTTAGAACCACCAAATTTGGTACACTATCTCGTGGTAATCTAACTTAGACAGTAGACCGTTTTTGGAAGGAGTTGGAGCCCGGGGATTAAAGCCCCCCCATAAAAATGCCGCGTAAAATCTACAGTTTTCAATTTAGAACCACCAAATTTGGCATACTCTCTCATGGTACTCTAACTTAGACGGTAGACGGTTTTTGGAACGGGTCGGACACGGGGTCAGAGTCCTCCGCTCATGAATATTTTTCGTAAAAACTAAAGTTTTCAATTTAGAGCTACCAAATTTGGTATACTATATAATGGTGTTCTAAATTAAACGGTAGACGGTTATCAGAACGGTGCGGGGCAGGGGTGGTTACCCCCTACACACGAACTTTCGTAAAATCTATAGTTTTCAATTTAGAACCACCAAATTTTGTATATTATCTCATGGTACTCTAACTTAGACGGTAGAAGGTTTTTGGAACGGATCAAGGCCCGGGGTAAGACCCCCCCCCCCACATACAAAATTTTCTTAAAATCTTTATTTTTCAATTCAGAACCACCAAATGTTGTGTCATAAAACTCTAACTTAGCGGGAGACGGTAAGTGAAAGCGCAACATTATTAACTTGATTTGTTATGCAAACCTTATAAATACGACCACAGCGATTAAAAGTTACTAAAGAATCATTGGAAGTAATATTTTTTGACCGAGTGCAAGTACAATTTACGAAATGTCAACAGGTCAAAATATCTAAAGTAACAATGAAATTTGGAATATTTCTTTTTCTTTCTTTTTATTTCAGTTTTGACACTTGTATTAAGTTTTAAAAACATATATTTCTCCTGTCGTATACCTTCATTGTGCTTTAAACAGAATTTCTTAACATGTTTTGGGTATTTTGTTTCGTGTGGTTGCAGTTTTTTTAATGTTTTGGGCATTTCATTTTGTGTGGTTACTTCTTTTTATGTTTTGGGCATTTTACTTTGTATGAGTGTTTTTGTTATGTTTTTGTTCTTTTCTTTTCTGTGGTGGTTGTAATGTCGACAGGATGAAAAGGGGAAACTGTGGACAGTCACGATGCCTACTTGCTTCTAATTTTTTTTTCAAATACAGCACATGATTTTGTATTGAGTTATACCACTTACTCATTAAGCGACTACAGGTTTCTTTAAATATGAACGTTTTCTTAGAGCCTTTTGTTTCCTCTACCTAGCTTTTTCGGTTCCGCAATTTCTTTTTTTGGTTTTAGAATATTTTCCTTATTATTAATCTATTTTCTTATGCAAAATCTTTATGTAAGGTATGTTTATTCTATCGAAGTATTTTGCAATTATACGTGAAGCCCTGTTGCTGAAGCAAAAGAAAATATTTCCAACTGAAACAACGCAGTTCAGATATTTTCCCGCTGTTAACTCAAAGAATGAAAACAAAAACAACAAATCTGTGCAAGGGTTGAGGCATGAGACAGTACTTACTGGTAACCAGGCAAAGTTTTAAGGAAGAATGAGCTTAAGAATTTCTAACTGCAACAAAAAAGAGCATCCGCACTGTATCCCTCCCCATCCCCTAGTGCCGGCCTTTGGACGTCTTGAAAGAGAAGTCTTAAAGACACATCTGTATCGTAATTGCCTGAGCATTCGCGACAATCTTCTGGTGTCGTAGTAGAAAACCACACTTCCTACTTCGCCTAAATTGCTTGGATGTAATGCCAACGTTTTGCTCTCGCATTGGATTTCTGTTGCTTTTGATGGAATACTTTTCCCCTGGGGTTCACCGCTTTCACTATAGTCTTCAGGACAGGCGGCAATACACCCTAATGTAAAACACCAATTTCACGGCAATTAACTGCAATTAGCGAAAGAGAGGGCGGTACAGGAAATAAGTCGAACGAGACAGATCTGAACTTAGAAAGTCGGGGGAAGGTGCTGCATGAAAAATTGTGTTTGGCTTACAGATCATTTGGCACGTAGGGACGTAGGTTTCGTTTAATATGTTACGGGGTAAACAAATTGTCTTTTCAGTATAACAATTTTCTTTCATACGCATGGTGCAACACAAAAAATTTGAATTTATTTTTGAGAATTAGCATGACGCCTACCGGGCCAGAGTACAGCTGCCCAGTCCGCGCCTGCTGCCGCTTCCGGAACCTGGCTCCCGGGTTCTTCGCATCTGTTGATCCCCTGCCTGGAGCGTCCCAGCTGTGAAATACATGTACCTCTGCGTTTTGGAAAAACAAAAGATAAGATGCCGATCCTTAAAATTAACCACTTCTTGGGACCGCAGGTACGAAAATCTTTAACTTCGCTTAAACCCTAACTGGAGGAACAAACTTCACGTGATTGTCTGTATTCTGAGTGTTTTATTGAATGGTTGCTCATTAGTTCGTAGTTGACTGCAGAACAGAAAACGTGCTTGTTGAAACCTTTGTTGTGCGTTGTCAAGTGATAATAGTGGAAATATATCATTCTAAATATTTTGGAAAGAGAAAGTGCATTGTTTTCCGAAGGCACTATGCAGATGAAGAATGCAAAATAAATAGTTAACTCACAAAAAGAAAATGATTTGCTGAAATGGAAAGGGTATTTATTTTGCCATAACAGAGTGCGAGGTGATTTACGGTATTGTCACTGTATTGAAAGAAATTATGGAAATTGTACTGGCTTTGCTAGTACTATTCTTATTAGAGATGAACACAGGATGCGCAATGAGAAACCACATAATCATGCTCCAAGACCGGAGAAAAGTGATGTTGCTGTTGCAAGAGCGCAAATAAAAGAACGAGCGAGAAATACGGACGAAGCCCCTGCACAAATTATTCAAACCGTGACAACGTCAATGGCTACAGTAAATGCAGCTTACATGCCTAATATGGATGCACTAAGGCAAGTTGTAAAAAGAGAAGACATGCCAAGACATGCCAGCGGAGCCTACGACTTCAGAACGGATCGATGCCCCAATAAATTTACAGGAGGAGATGGTGCAAAATTTCTTGGCAGAGATAGCGCATTTGGACATCAAAGAGTTATTTTATTGTTAACAGAGAATAATTTACGAAAGCTTAAAGAAGCACCCCTCTGGATTATGGATGGGACATTTGAAACTTGTCCAACCCTTTTTAGGCAATTATGTTATATTCATGCTATGGTTGAAACGAATCCAGAGATGCACAGACTTGTCCCACTAGTTTATGGGTTACTTTCCAGCAAGTATAAATAATATAATACTATTATAAAGTATTTTTGTAGGATTTACAAGACTATGCATCAGACTATGATATTCAGCTTTCACCACAATATACGCATAATAATAGATTTTGAAATAGCTACCGTTATAATGCTGCTAAAAAGGAATTTGGAAGCAGCACACACAAATGTTGTTGGTTTCATCTCTGAAAAAAATGTGCTGAGGAACATCCATAATCTGGCATAGCCTTGGAATATAGGAAAACAGTGAGTTTGTTCGCAAAGTCAGACATTTGCAAGCACTCGCATTTTTTTCATCTGATGAAATTCCAGCTGCTTTTGAAGAAATGAAATCAATTTTACTAGAATATGCAGATTCTGTAGTTCAGTGGTTTGAGGAAAATTATGTTCTTGGAAAATTTCGTGGAAGCAGAAGAAACAATCCAAGCAGAAGCCCTACGCTGTTCCCGCCAACAATTTGGTCAGTTAGTGAAAACAATTTATTTGGCTTTCCCAGAACACAAAACGAACTTAAAAGATTAGACAGACGCTGGAATACAATTCTGGGAGAGAAAAAACTGTGACTGTACGAAATAATCAGTGAAATTGCGAAAAGAGCAGAGAACAACTATGGCTAAAAGCGAAAGAGTGATAGCACAGATTCCAACAAATCCACCCAGAAGAGAAACGCTGGCAAGATAAAAAGGAATTCGAACTTCTTTGGTGCACAGAGACAATGTTAACATGCTGGACATTTTAAGAGGAATTTCATATAATTCTACCCTTTACTAAAATGTGCTGGTATTTCTCACTAATTGATTTATACCTTTTACTAACTTGTATTTGAATTTTTCAAGAATGTAATTCCGCCGAAGATGCAAGAATGTAAAACACAACGCAAAATTAAAAAAGTCAAAATTTTCAAAATAGCATGTCAAAAACATAAAATGTCAAAAAGTAATCCAAAATGTGAAACATAAAAAAATTCAAAATGCAATCCAAAATGTGAAACAAATAAAAATTCAAAATGCAATCACGAGTCACAAGCATTACAAAATGCGAAACGCTATGTAACAAGTACAACACAAAATAAAACAAATGCCAAAAAAAAAATGCATACGCTTTGTAAAATGTACAAAATAAAATAAATGTCATATTCACAAGGAGTTCATGACGAGTCAAGTTAAAAATGAGCTTTTACTTAGACTTCAAATAATAATTACTAGCCTCTACACCTTTTTAAGTCTTTAATAAGTGCAACATCATTAACCTGACTTGTCATCAAACATTATCAATATGACCATAGCATACAATCACTTAAAAGACTTGTTAATGGATGAATTGAGGAATCACCAAGTTCAGTGGGTGAAAGTTAATGGCTGTTTATAGTTTTGTATTCGAGTAAATGCGCAACACAGTAAACTTGACTTTCTCTGAAAATTTTATGTATATGAGCACGGTTTGAAAACTGATAAAAAGGCTTAAGGACTGTTTATTAATTTTTGTGCCTCAGTCAAAACGCAGTACCATAACCTTGGCATGTTATCGAAACCTTATGAATACGTCGGACTAAAAATTCCTAAAACAAGTTTACGCCTAAGGTCTTGTAACTAAAGTTTTGTGACAGAGTAAAACTGCAACATTTATAACTTGACATGTTATGTTAACGTTGGGAATATGAGCACGGCGGATTAAAGATTTCAACAAATAGCCTTTGGGATCAACGTGTTGTAGCTGAGTAAAAATGTAACCTTATCTTGATTTTCTATATAAACCAAACTACGTGCTGAAATGGCCCAACTATATATACGTATACTTCAACCATATACCGAAGCGCTGACAAGGTGAAAGCAAAAGTGCAATTTTGTACGGTCCCCTAACATTTTATGGCCAGCCTACATGGAAGTGGACACCTTGATATCAAAAACATACTTTTTGTACGGTCCACAACAAATAGCAATGGGCACGTCGCAATCTTTGGGGGGGAGGGGGTTAACGACCACCGTGATCAATTCAGTGGGATATAAGCAGTCGGACATTCCCAATTTTGGGCCACTGGTTCCTGGGAAAAGGGACAGCCAGTGCCAGAAGTCAAGCACAACGTCCATGATTCACCGGGATTTGAACCAGGATCCTTCTCGACAAGTGGTCAGAAGCCAGCGCCTAGATCACTCCGCCGCCGTAGCGACACACGTTGAAATGTATTTTTCATACGGCCCCAAACGCTCTTATGGACATACTAGATTGAACTGAACGCAAATAAATCATTAATATAATTTGTACTAGCAGGGATACCAGTTATTTGCCAGGTACATATTGTTATTTGTGGAATCACCAAGTTCAGCGGGTGAAAGTTAATGAATAAAAAAGATATTCCTGCAATTTTCCAGTAAACTTATTTTAAATTTTTTGATTTAGTTAATTTAATTTTGCGAAACAAAAAAAGAAAGAAAAAGGAATGGGAATACTTACCTTCTAGGAGACATCTATAGAACTGCCGTACATCTGGCGTGTGCTTCTGTGAATCCCGCGACACAGAAATGCAATGTACCTATGTGATGTCGCATGCATACGACTTCACATTGGCATTGATAATCTTTTCTTACCGTTTTGAATTTTGAATATCTGGAACTCTCTGTTTACATTACATTATATTTCTTTCTGATAAGCCGTTCGTTGGTAGTGAAAGCTAAACTATATAGATTTGTGTTTTTAATACACCATTAAACGCATATTTTTGCACTTTATTGTTATCTACAGTCCCTAACTCAGACCGTAGGTTGGTTAGTTGGTTGGTTGGCTAGTTGGTTGGTTGGTTGATGGTTAATGGTGCAAGGCCCTCAAAGGGCCAAAAAGCGCCTTAGAACGTAAACAGGGTATTCTTAAGAGTAAAAAACGGAACTGTTTACGAAAATTTTGCATGGGGCTACCTTGACCCGGGCCCCGACCCCTTCCAAAAACCGTCTACCGTCTAAGTTAGATAATCATAAGTAGTATACCAAATCTGGTTGTCTCTAAATTGAAAACTGTAGATTTTACTAAATTTGTATGAGGATGGGGAAGGGGCTCTCACCCCGGGGTTCCAGCCCCTTCCAAAAACCGTCTAGCGTCTAAGTCAGAGTTTCATCATACCAAATTTGGTGGTTCTGAATTGAAAAACTGTAGTTTTTAAGAAATGTTGTATGTCTGAGTGTGTGTGCGGGGCGGGGGGGGGGGGAACTCTGACCCACAGGGCCTTGATCCGTCCCAAAAACCGTCGACCGTCAAAGTTAAAGTACCATGAGATAGTATACCAAATTTGGTGGTTCTAAATTGAAAATTGTAGATTTTACGCGGCATTTTTATGGGGGGGGCTCTTACCCCCGGGCTCCAACCCCTTCCAAAAACCGTCTAGCGTCTTAGTTAGAGTACCATGAGATAGTATACCAAATTTGGTGGTTCTAAATTGAAAACTGTAGATTTTGCGAATTTTTATATAAAGGGGGCCTTTACCCCCGGGCTGCAACCCTTTCAAAAAATCGTCGAGCGTCTACGTTAGAGTAGCATGCGATAGTATACCAGATTTGGTGGTTCTGAATTGAAAACTGCAGTTTTTAAGAAAATTTTGTATGTGGGGGCTCTGACCCCCCTGGCCTTGATCCGTTCCAAAAACGGTCTACTGTCTAAGTTAAAGTTCCATGAGATAGTATACCAAAGTTGGTGGTTCTAAATTGAAAACTGTAGATTTTACAAAAAAAAAATTATGCGGGGGGTGTCTGACCCCCCGGGCTCCAACCCCTTTCCAAAAACCGTCTAGCGTCTAAGTTAGAGTACCATGAGATAGTATACCAGATTAGGTGGTTCTGAATTGAAAACTGTAGTTTTTAAGAAAATTTTGTATGTGGGGGCTCTGACCCCCGGGCCTTGACCCGTTCCAAAAACGGTCTGCCGTCTAAGTTAGAGTACCATAAGATAGTATGCCAAATTTGGTGGCTCTAAGATGAAAACTGTAGATTTTACGAAATTTTTTATGAGGGGGAGCTCCGACCCCCGAGGGCTCCAACCCCTTCCAAAAACCGTCTAGCGTATAAGTTAGAGTACCATGAGATAGTATACCAAATTTGGTTGTTCTAAATTGAAACTTGTTGATGGTCTCTTCTCGGTCCCTCTGCTCCTCTTTCCCTACCGTTCTTTCTCCTCATTCGTAGCTCCCCGGTTCTAGTTACTTCTCTCTCCTCCTCTTCTCTTTATTGGCTTCTTCTTTCCCCTCCCGCACTTCCACTTTCTGTTCATTCTGCTCCTCCTTCTCTTCTCCCAGCCATCTGGACAGCATCTACCTCTGCCCTTTCCTCCCCTCTTGAACTCAATGTCCATTGGCAATTTCTTCACCTTCGTCTCCCCGCCCCATCAGTACTGTTTCGCATGACCCTTCTCACCTCTCCGCAGTGCTCCTTTTGCCCTGAAGTCAGCGACGTCCAACATCAATACCTATTCTGCCCCGTTCTCCTGCCAGTCCCTAAACACAGCATTTCGTCTTGCTGATCGAATTTGTGCTCGATCGTTACCGTTTCTTGCATATGCTTGGCTACTCCAAACTAAGCATCCACCTACTCACTTGCCTCCTGTGTGCCGTTACATTTTTCTTCTTGTGAAGTTCACTGTCTATGCTTTCCATCTTCAACAACGCTTCCCCGCTCTTATTCCAACTCCTCAGGAGGCAAGTGCTATCATTCGGAGACGCTTCCTAGCACGGTTAACCACTCGCCTCCAAATGGAGCACTCTCGTGCTGCCTCAACAAACACCGATAGCGTTTTTCAATCCACTTGGGCCCAATCGGCTGGGTGGTTCCATATCCACAATTTGCAGTTACATCTCAACCTATAAGTGGGATTTTTGTTGTCGCCCACGTTCACTGTAACAAATCATGTTTTTACGTATTAATTTTGGTGCTTCGCTATTTGTGATTTTTCTGTTTTAATGTGCCATTGAAGATAGCTCACCATGTTTCCCATGTTCTCTTCGACGATGTTGGGTTTTATGTTGTTGTATATAATTATTCCTTCTGCACAGTTTACTGCCCACGCAATGTCCCCTTCATTATGTTGAATATTTTTTAAAATATTAGTCACTGTGTGTATAATATAATGTAACAAGATGCCCTTCTGAGTACATTTAGCGTTATTTCCCCTTGTCACTGAATACTTCTGTACATATGTTGTAAATTTTGAATGTAGCATCACTGTTGCATTTCTGTGAATTAGTACCTAATGTTTAATCTTTAGTATGGTAGTAATGCTTAATTGGAATTTGTGCATAGTATAGAATCATGTCTTGCCCTGTCTACAATACTGTAGGTAAACATTTTCGTTTGTATCGCTCGTGCTTTATTGTCTGCCTCTTCTTCGCCCTACGTGGCGAAATAATTTTTTTTTTTATGATTTTAACAATATTTTGTTTTACGTTTCACTGGAACTTTCCAGCTGATGTATATACCGCTGTATTTATTGGCAGAATTCCATTGTCATGTACATAGAAATGTTATTTTACTGAAGAATAAAGGCAATTTTGAAATGTAGATTTTACGAAAAAGGGTTTATTCGGGGGGGGGAGGGCTCTAACCCCCGGTCTCCAACCCTTCCAAAAACCGTCTAGCGTCTAAGTTAGAGTACCATGAGATAGTATACCAGATTAGGTGGTTCTGAATTGAAAACTGTAGTTTTAAAGAAAATTTTGTTTGTGGGGTTCTCTGACCCTCGGGCCTTGACCCGTTCCAAAAACGGTCTGCCGTCTAAGTTAGAGTACCATAAGATAGTATACCAAATTTGGTGGTTCTAAGATGAAAACTGTCGATTTTACGAATTTTTTTATGAGGGGGGCTCCGACCCCGCGGGCTCCAACACCTTCCAAAAACCGTCTAGCGTCTAAGTTAGAGCACCATGAGATAGTATACCAAACTTGGTGGTTCTAAATTGAAAACTGTAGATTTTACGAAAAAGTGTTTATTCGGGGGGGTCTGACCCCCCGGCTCCAACCCCTTCCAAAAACCGTCTAGCGTCTAAGTTAGAGTACCATGAGATAGTATACTAAATTTGGTGGTTCTAAATTGAAAACTGTAGATTTTGCGAATTTTTATATGAGGGGCCCTTACCCTCCGGGCTGCAACCCCTTCAAAAAATCGTCTAGCGTCTAAGTTAGAGTTCCATGAGATAGTATACCAGATTAGGTGGTTTTGAATTGAAAACTGTAGTTTTTAAGAAAATTTTGTATGTGGGGGCTCTGACCCCCGTGCCTTGACCCTGTTCCAAAAACGGTCTACCGTCTAAGTTAGAGTACCATAAGATAGTATACCAAATTTGGTGGTTCTAAGATGAAAACTGTAGATTTTACGAAATTTTTTATGAGGGGGGGGAGAGCTCCGACCCCGCGGGCTCCAACCCCTTCCAAAAACCGTCTAGCGTCTAAGTTAGAGTTTCATGATACCAAATTTGATGGTTCTGAAATGAAAACTAGATTTTACGAAAATTTTGTATGTACGGAGGGGGGGGGGCTCTGACTCCCCGGGCCTTGACCCGTTCCAAAAACCGACAACCGTCTAAGTTAGAGTACTATGAGATAGGATACTTGATTTGGTGGTTCTGAATTGAAAACTGTAAACGCGACGAATTGACGTGGTTGACGAATTGACGTAGTCGACGAATTGACGTGGTCGACGAATTGACGTAGTCGACGAATTTGTCCGCGACGAATTGACGCAGTCGACGAATTGACGTAGGCGACGAATTGACGCACTCGATGAATTGACGTAGAACCCTCGTAAGCCAGTTCAGACAGCTCGTAATCTAGTCAACCATCTCGTAAGCCAGTCAGCCATCGAACATATAGGGTGTGTGCATAAGTGCTGCCCGTTTTTGTAGGCTACAAAAGAAAGAACACAACAAATAACATACCTAGGATTTCACATAATTGCGATCATTCTGTATGACCTCTTGTCATCTGTCTATGAGTAGGTGAATCACACGCCGGGAAACTCCTGTGTTTTTGAGTCAAAAAAGTCATGTAATGCCGTTTTCACATCGTCCACATAATCGAAGGTTTGGGGAGCGAAGACATTCTGTAAGAATCTAAAAATATGGTACTCAGTAGGTGCTGAGTCAGCGGAATACGCCAGGTGAGGTAATGCTTCCCCACCAAAGTCCAGTCATCTTTTACCGAGTGATTAAAGCAGCATGAGGTCTGGCGTTATCAAGATGAAGGATCACGCCTTGGCGATTGACGAGTGTTGGCCACTTCGATGTCAGTTGTTCTCGCAACCTGTCCAGCTGTTGGTAGTAGAGGTCAGCATTGATCGCTCAGTTAGGTGCCAACACCTCCCAGTGGATTATTCCCTGGACATCCCACTAACCACTCAACAAAGCCATTTTGTGACGCAGTCCTCTTTATGAGGTCGATGGAGAAGGCTTCGCACCTTGGCACACAGTCATTCGACGCTTTACGTTACAGAACAGTACCCATTTCTCACAACCCGTTACAATTCGTCCCCAAAACGGTTTATTTCTGTGACGAGAATGCAAAGAAATAGGTACGGATTCTCTCATCTCGTTCCTTAGCAAAAAGCTGGTGCGGAACCCAGTTATCGAACTTGGTGATGGACCCAAGCGCATTCACCCGTCTTTCGACTATTGCTCTGTTTACCGACAACGTTTTTGCTAATTCCTAAACGGTTGAGTGTGGGTCATTTGTTATGGCTTGGTCCACATCCTCGTCAGAAACTACGGATGGACGTCCAGGACTTGGTTGATCTTTACAGCTTCGCCCTCCGTCCCGGAATTTCCGAAACCAACAGCGACATGTGCTATCATCCACAGCATCCTTCCCATGCACTTGATAGATGTTGCGGCAAGCCACGGCTGCACTACTGCCTTTATCGAACTCGTAAAATAAACAATGTCTAATGTGCTCCTTATCGCATGCCATGTTACATCGTCCGTGATTTCCGTTACGAATGACTTACTCTGACAAACCTAGTGCCTCTATATGCTCTACTCTTTAACGCTTTATTGGTCTAAAATTCGGCGTCATAGCGTCATCTCTGACGTAACTACTCCGATCGTAATTTGTATCTATTACAAAAACGGTTAGAACTTTTGCACGCACCAAATACATCGAAAGCGATCTGCTCATGTCCTCTCTTTTTAGTACGTCACACAAAATCCGACCTCATTTGTCGTTTGCAAAAAGACATTTAGTAGTGATAGAAAATGTAAACGTTAAGTGTGTAAAATGCGTAACGAGATCACACCAAATTTACATAGATACAGGAAGTTAAAAGGAAAGCTAGATTTAGAATGCACGTTACACACGTGTTGGATGCGTTGGCACGCCGGCTGAGAGCCATGCCAAACCTTCCAACGCCAGCGACCGACCTGACTAGAGCTCTTGCGGCAGAATGGAAAGCAATTTTGCAGTAACGTATCAATATCTTGCGAAAAGCTTTCCCTGCAGAGTGGAAGCTTTGATAACAGCAGAGGGTGCATTAATGCGATATGAATGTCTATCCTATTTCAGGAAGTTTTTGGATAATTAAGTGTCCCGATACTTTTGATCAGAAAACATACTTTACCTGTAGTTTATGGATTTCAAATTAAGCTAAACGCTTTAAGAATTTATTTCTCATGGTGAGCGTCTTACGGTGCCGGAAAAATTATTTAAGGCCATTCGAAAATCGTAAATTCTACAACACCAGAAGACAGCACATTATATATCATTGGCGTGTGTCAGAAAGGAATATTTCTTGCTAGTAATTGTTTTAAAACATTCACAATTGTTTTAAATACTGCATTTTTTTAATTTTCGGATACGTGGAAGCAATTGTTTTGTCTGACGTCACAGCCTAATTCGGCATATTTTATCGTGTTGGGATCCTAATGTCACGTGTTGTGAAATATTGTATGTAGATTGCTGCGCAATAAAAGTAGGTTTTACAATGCTGAAAGGCAACCAGTTATCGGAGATTAAACAAGGCAAAATCCTTACTTTCAAAGCATGTAGAATGAGTAAACCTGAAATTGATCGATAAAGGAATAGATCGAAATCTGCTGTAAGTACTTTTCTGCAGGATCTCGGAAATGATTGTGAACTAAGACGCACGGGTAGGCCATCACTCTTACCTCTTATCAAAAGAGAAGTATTTTCTACAAAGCTTCTCATGATAACCAGTCATCATGCCAAATTACAAGTGATTCAGCATTATTTTGTTCTAGCGGAACGGAACGTAATGTGTAACTGAGAAATCCGAACAGTCGATATTCAGAAGTAAAAGCACAAACACCCTTCACAAAAAGCATAAGATGTGTCCAGTTGCATTTGCTAAAAAGAATCTGACTCTTGGTATTAAGTGAAAGGATGTTGTGTTTTACGATGACAAAAAGTTTAATTTAGGCAATCCTGACGGTTATCGGTTTAGAGGCATGACCTCCGTCACGACAAAGCTTACCTTTCAGAGCGACAATTCCGTAGTGGTTCTGTGATGGTGAGGTTGCTTTCTCAGTTAAAGGAAGTACCCCACTATCTTTTCTTTCGCCAAGAACAAATTCTGAAACTTATCAGAGTATATTGGCCGGATATTTGTTGCCTCATGTGCCCCTCATCAGGTCCGGAGACTAAATCTTCCTATAGAATAATGCTTCCATTCATGCGTGTGCTTCCACAAAATCATGGTTTGAGGCCAATGTCGTAAAACTACCCTCCTGGTCAGCCAAAAATCAGGATTCGAGCCGCATGGAAAATCTGTGGGGTTCATTGGCTCACGAATTATACAAAAAGGATCAGTAATATCATAATACAGAGAAGCTAATTACAGCAATAAAACGAGCATGACAAAGCCTATCCAAAAAAGTTTAACTGCACTTAAGATTTTCTGACTACACAAATGATCCAAATCATCGAGAAAATGGAAAATTTTCTTCATTATTAGTCTATTTTTGGCCAAAATCCTTACTCTATAGTTTCTTTCATGATGTATTATCAGGAAATAATGTAAACAACATTATGTCTAATTAATAACAAGGAACTGTACACCAATTACATTTAAAATAGTACTAGTGATCCGAATTTCTTGGAGTAGAATATAAATCAAAGTTTCCAAGCTTTCACACATTAACCAGATGGCGTTTTTAAGGAAAGTAGACAGCTAATTGCAAACTAGAAAACGGAACACTTCAACAATTTAAACGTGGTGACTTGACTAGACAATAAAGAATGGGCGCAAATATGATCAGACATTTGAAGAAACGTGGCCACGTTGGTTGAGCTCGTGGTACTGTGATAGAAAACATAGCATTATTTGAAGAATAGATTCTAAATGCGTGGCTACTCGAGGGAGACGCTATCATTGTAAGCCTAGCTGCTGGTCAAGATTTCCAAGGGTTCACGAATGGCAGTAGATTTAGGCGTGAAGTATGGAGCTAATTTCTTGATATCATTCCACATAGGATCAGCGGACTTGAATTTGACCTCGTATGCAGCCAATTTCTTGATATCATTCCACATAGGATCAAGGGACTTGAACTTGACCTGAACACTGCACTCCTAAATCTACTGCCGTTCGGGAAACCTTGGAAATCTTGACCAGCAGCAGGACTTGCAATGGTAGCATCTCTCTTGAGTTGCCACGCATTTGGAATCAGTTCTTCAAAAAATGCTATGTTTTATACCACATTACCGCGCGCCCAACCAACGTGACCTCGTTTCTTCGAATGTCTGATCGCATTTGCGCCTATTCATTTATTGTCTAGTCAAGTCACCACGTTCAAATTGTTGAAGTGTTCCGTTATCCAGTTTGAAGTTAGCTGTCTACTTTCCTTGAAAAAGCCATCTGTTTGATGTGCGAAAGCTTGGAAACTTTACTTTATAATCTACGCCAAGAAATTCGGATCACTAGTACTATTTTAACAATATATCTAATACAATGTTGCAATTCAGCACTAGAATACTTTAGGTTGAATTCGTGTTGTATATTTTGGTTTCGCAACTCATTTGTCTGCACTTCATCAATAACGCCCAGCAACGCTATGCATTTTTCCTAGGGCCTTAGAGTTTGTTCCAGCACTGCAGAAATGCATTAACGTGTTGTGCACTTGTTTTACAAATACATACCAAAATGACGATATGTTCAGCAAAGAGCCATGCGATTTTTATCGTGAAGGACGTAGATCTGGGAGTTTCTGCCTCGCATGCCGCTGTTGTTAAACACCCGCCTGATTCGCAAATCACGTTGCTCCCGGGCTAGGGATTTTTTTAAAACACTACCATCCCTTTTCTGTTTGATTTTTTACTCGTCGTACCTATTGTTTGCCTTACAACAACGCTGGTTCATTTTTGTGGAGGTTTAACGACTACCATGAGCAACTCAATGGGCTATAAGCAGGCGCCCATTTCTAATTTAGGGGCACTGGTTCCAGGGAAGGGAGAGAGCCAGTGCCGTTAGACAAATATAACATCCATGCCTGACCGGGATTCGAACCCGGACCCCTTCCGGACGAATGATCAGAAACCATCGCTTAGACCACTGTACCACCGGGTCAGCAACGGTTGTTCACTGAAAGACATCCAAACTTCATTTCTAAGCTTTGGAATCTTCACAGCTCGGGTATAGGGAAAACATCCAGATATTAACTAAATATTAATGCTAAGATAAATGAAATTCTATTAGATTTTACATTACTACTCTTATTTTCTTACTTTTGCTCACAGGGAAAAAAAGAAAAACAGGAGTAGTAATATCAGGGTGTTAATGTCTTCATTAGAATTCTCAGCACTCTTCTACGTTTTTCTTCATTTCGCTTTCATTTCCTGTTTTGTTCATCTTAATAAATGAGCATATTTTGTTTCATATTTTGGCAAGCATTGAGCAGTTTAGGACACAAACATGTGGCTTACTAATTAAAAATTCGTTTTTTCACTTTTTGGTGACTCATTCATTAAATATTTTCCTAGTCTGTTCAACATAAAAATGTTCACAGCTCAATTTTCATGATCTGAGAGATTAATTCATTATGACTTATTTCTAACATTGCATCGTACTTACAACAGAGCTATGTATTTGCAGTCTGAAATTGCATTTTTCTACTCCATGTGTTATAATTCCAGTTTTGTTCAAAAATTGGAGAACAATATACTAGGAATATATCTATAAGTTTTCAGAATTTTGAGTTTCCGAACAAATAACTCATTTCAGGCTTTGTGTTTTTCTTATTACCGGTACAAGCAAATTAATGATACGTTGATAGTAACAGTTTATTTCATCCGTTTTAGGTTTCATTATTTTCATTTTCCATTTAATAAAAAACTCTTGTAGCTTCCTTTCGAGTATTAATTCTGACTAGTAAACTTCATTCTTAGATTCTCTTGAGAGGATAACTGTTTCTATTTTGTAGTTTGCTTAGCTAAAAAGAATATATAGATGGATGTTGTCTTTTCATACATATAGCATTCTCTAACGTTAAGAATTCCAAGATGCTATTGAGAAACATGTTGATTAGCATTTATACTCAGACATCGTGCTAGCATTCTTCCGGTGGAGAATAAAAATCGTTTTCACCTTTGTGTGTAATTTCCGACCGCATAACTGAATAAAACACGAGCAGAAACTCCTGATGCATGTTATATCTTTTACCAGAAGACTTCGGTTTCAGCATGTATCGTGGACGCATGGAGCATTTTGTTTATTCACCGATTTTCGAGATCATTGAATGATATTGTTTCCAGAAATATGACTAAATTGAGACACGTTTAATCTGCGATGATACAATTGTTACCATTGCCAAGCGATCCTTACTAGCATTTTCCTCCCTTTCTTTCTCTCCTGTTCGATTTTTTATTAAAAGTAGGGATAGTTAGTAATGGTTACAACTCGCTCTTCCATAGCTATTGTGGGCACTTTTTAGAAGCAAATAGCTTGACGAAAATAAACAAGTTAGTAAAATCATGCAATGCACTGATTATGATACGCTTTCCAACATACTAGAAATCATTACTAAAGTTTTTACACAAGTTATGAGGAAAGAGGCAGTGGAATAAATCTCACTCCTCTTCATTGACCTTTGAACCCATTTCGATGATATTCAACAGAACTGGTTTATTATACCTCCTAAATAACACGATAAAGTTTTGTCACAATCGAAGCAATTTTACGTAAGTTAAGATGCATAAGGGCTATACATCAAGCTTCTGTGTTCTAACCTTTGACCCCATTTCGCCCATTTTCAATAGCATTCGTTCCCAGGCAGGTCCTTACAACATACTAACATTTTATCCAAATCGAAACATTTTTACGTAAGTTCTGACACATAATGGCGATGGACGTGATTCCGCCCTATGTCCTGACCTTTGACCCCCATTTCATCAATTTTCAATAGGGTTTTTCCCCAGGTGATCCCCTACCACATACTAAAATTTAATCGAAATCGAACTATTTTTACGTTAGTTATGACGCATAAGAGCAGTGGAATGGATCCCGCTCCTTTGTCCTGACATTTTAACCCGTTTCGTTCACTTTCAATAGGATTCCTTCCCACTTCTTAGGTGTTCCGTTACCACATACTAAAATTTCATCGAAATCGAACGATTTTTACGCGAGTTATCGTGCGGGTGAACATACGCACACAACGCGTGACGTAATGAGGCACATGGGAATCACGACCATCTGCTCCTAAGAGTATGGCGTCATAAAACTTTTTTAGGATCCACACACAATGCGTGACGTAATGAGGAAGATGGAGTGACCGCGCGCAAACATCTAATGGGACGACACCATGACACTACACTAAAAATGTGGTATTTCGGGGTGGTTATTTAACCCACTAAACGAATTTCCCTGAAGTCCAGATCAAGCTAAATCGATTTCTAGTACCAGAAAACGGTAGGTTAACGACTTTCATCAAAATCCTTAGAGCGGTTTTCAAAATAAAATTTACATACATACAAGAATTGCTCCTTTAAGCTGAACGTCAAGTAATTTTGCTTCCTGTACTTCGAAAGGAAACAAAATTCTGTACATATTTTCTTCCCAATTAATGCGTTCCCAAAGATGAAAATTTGAACATCGATTAAAATATCTTCATTTTATAACTTGGAATACTTAATATTTTCTAAAACATAACCATAATTATGTAATCCAACATTTGATTGTCTACTGAGATCATGAAAATACAGGTCGCGCCATCTTTTTTCTGGACAATTAATGCGTTCACAAGGATGGAAATTTGAACATTGAATAAAATAGCTTCATTTTATAACTTGGAATACCTAATATTTTCTACAACATAACCATAATTATGCAGTCTAGCATTTGTTTGTCTACTGACGTCCTCAAAGTACAGGTCTCGCCATCCTCTTTCTTGTTCAACACCACCAAAGGAAAAGTTATTGCTTTTTAATATAATTATGGTTATGTTTTAGAAAATATTAAGTATTCCAAGTTATAATATGAAGTTATTTTAATCGATGTTTTAAATTTTCATCCTTGGGAACACATTAATGTGAAGGAAATGTGTACAAAAGTTTTTCCATTGGAAGTATAGGAAGCAAAATTACTTGAAGTCCACCTTAATAATATGGGATAAGGGCGATGGAATGGATCGCAATCCTATGTCCTGACCTTTGATCCCATTTCGTCCATTTTCAATAGGGTTCGTCCCTAGGAGGTTCACTACCACATAGTAAAATTTCACTCAAATCGAACCATATTTACGCAAGTTATGGCGCATAAGTTCAATGGAATTGATCCCGCTCCTTAGTCGTGACCTTTGACCCAATTTGTCCCATTTTCAATACGGTTTGTCCCCAGGTGGTCCCCTACCACATACTAAAATTTCATCGAAATCGAACCATTTTTACGCCTGTTATCGTGCGGACAGACGGACGGACAAATCTGGAGCATATACGCTTCTTCAACCTACGGTTGGAAAGCGTAAAAAAGATGAGACGAATAAGTCATTGTCACTTGTTAAAGACTTGGGCCCAATTAAATGCGGGGGTAAGGGCCCACTATTACCAAGGGCTCAGGAGGCAGGCCTGTACACAGCAAATAATGCACAGCTTATGTATTTATATATAGAGAGAACTAAAATAGTTTTAGTTTCGTCTCGTATGATTTATGCTATGCCGCCCCGGTGGCGCAGTGGTCTAAGGCGTTGGCCTCTGATCATTCGTTCGAAGGGGTCCGTGTTCGAATCCCGGTGAGGCATGGATGTTGTGTTTGTCTTACGGCACTGGCTCTCTCCCTTCCCTGGAACCAGTGACCCTAAATTAGGGACGGGCGACTGCTTATAGCCCATTGAGTTGCTCACGGTGGTCGTTAAACCTCCAATCAAGAACAAGAACAAGATTTATGCTATATTACAAACAGAGGCTAGAAGACAAACAGATTTCAAGGCAATGACTCAGTAAAGGTAAACGTTCCATGGCGCTGTGTACAGCGGGGTCGGCAGACACTTTCAGCTTTTTCACTACCATTCACCCACACCTCCTTGCTTACACTTGGAACCGTTAATGGGCGAAATTCACTGTGACTTCACGTTGTATGATAAGAAAGATGCACCAAGAAAATATGCAATGCAAAACTATTAAAAATGTTATGGCAAAATCTTGGAATCTTTTAATTCATATTCTTGTGAGAATATTGGAAAATACGGTGACTTTTTAAGAAAACTATGCAGATAATGTATTAGTTTGAACAGTGAAATATTAGTTATCACAAACATCTTGCTACAATTTCGTATTTTAACGGACTTCATAATGATTCTCCGTCATAAGTTATTTGGGGGCCCACTCATAAATCGTAGCCTTAGTGGTCCATTCAGACGTCTTATCCTAGGGGCCCACTAAGCCTTAATCCTTCCCTGGTAAAAAACGTATCTTGAAGGAAAATATAAAAGCCCTTCTCGTGCTCATCAAATCACATTGCACTGCTCTGGTAAGATGATTTAATTTTACGCACGAAACATTTTGACACTACATGATACTGCTTTACCGCTACAACACTCAGGATACTCAGGATGTATACTGAGCTTTCACTGGTATCAGCTGACACGGCATGTACAAACGATACATTCACCCAAAGAATGGTGCCGTCTCCACATGTTTGGAATATTGTGAAAATGAATGAACGGTCCACAACTACATAAGATTCTGGGCTCACACTATGCCGATTATTAGTGCAAAACAATATACTGAGTTTATGCATAAGTTCATGTCGTGTTTTACACCACACTACAGCAATGTATTACATCAGAAGGTAAAACGGAATCAATCAACTATGTATCCCCCCTCATTGTTTACGATGGTGTTCCAACGTCTGGATAGGTCTGCAATGCCATTCTTGAAAATCGTGCAGGTTTTGCTGCAAAGAAATCATCAAGGAAATTCTGGAGATCAACATCATTGTTGAACGTTCTACCACGCAGTACATTTGACAGAGGTCAAAATAGGTGATAGTCTGAAAGGGCGACATCTGGTAAATAGGCTGGATGTGGAAGGATCTCCCATTACATGACCTGAAAAACCATTTTGGTCATGTTTGCACTATGAGGGCGTGCGTTAAATTGTTGGAGAAGAACACCATTGCGCCGATGTGGCAGTTTCTGCTGAGTTGCTCCCTTCACACGGCTGAGTTGCTCACCATGGAGTGCAGCCTTGATGGGCCGATTCCTCGGCAACATTTCTCAGTGAAGAATGCCTTCCATGTCCTACCAGACACACATCATGAGCTTCGCAAGATGAAGATCATGTTTTGGACGTGGTATGGATTCTTGTTTGGGCTTAACCATTCCCTCCGATGTCTGAAATTCGCGTACAGGCGCCACTTTTCATCTCAAGTAAAAATACGTGACAGAACGAGTGCGTATTGCTGAGAACACTCGCGATAACGGACGAGCAGGAACCACATACGGCAACACGCTGATTCTTTTTGTCCTCAGTGGGAGTGGGAGGCACCCAGGACCATAATTTCTGGATCTTTCCCATATGTTCCAGGTGTCACAACGCTGTATTTGCTCGCAGTCCATCTCAGTGGCCGATTCGCGTGTAGTGTGACTCGGATCCAAGTGGATGAGATGGTTCAAACGTTCCTCTTTAATAAATACACAGTTGACGTGGACCAGGAACATCAAGGAAGTCATCGCTCTTTCCACATTTTTGTTTAATGTGGAAAGAGCGATGATTTTTATTTGATGTTCCTATTTAAAGTGAGTAGGACGACCTGAGTGTGGTAAGCCGTTGAGATCAAAGGTGTGACCTGGGAACCGTTTAAACCATTTGCAATCTGCCCTCGGAGTAATAGCATACTCGCCGCACCGGTGGCGCAGTGATCTATGCGTTGGCTTACGACCATTAGTACGTTAAATGGTCCAGGTTTGAATCCGTGTGAGGCGTGGATGTTGTGTTTGTCTTACAGCACTGGCTGTATCCCTTCCCTGGAACCAGTGACCCTAAATCAGGGACGGGCGACTGCTTTTATCATATTGAGTTGCCCACAGTAATCGTTAAACCTTCAATAAAAAAATAAAAGAATATAGCATCCTCCCCATACACAGCAAAAATTTGTCGAGTCGCCTCGGCGGTTGTGGATCCCATGTTAAACTCATAGAGGAGCAGATTTCGGAAATGTTCATTCCTCTTTACTTGACACTCCATACTTCCGGAACTGAATACCAAAAAAAAAAAACAAAAAAAAAAAAAAAAGAAAAAAAAACGTTAGCCACAATCACACAACGCAATATGATTTACACTGAATAGCAATTGAATTGGAGATACCTGTCTATTAACGTGTAGCACCACCTTTTGTCCTGATGACGACGGCGATTCGTCCTGGCATAGACTCGACAAGACACCGGAAGCGTTATGAAGTCATACGGATCCACGACCCCTGAACAAACTCCCGCAGTTCACGAAGATTTAATGGAGGGGGTCAGAGCCTCGAACATCTCTCTCGATGGTATCCCAGATGTGCTCGATGGGGTTGAAGTCAGGTGACTTAGCTGGCCAAGGAAGCGAGGTCATGTAGGTGGAGTGTTCACCCAACCATTCGGATACAATTCGGGAGCGATGACACGGTGCATTGTGTTGGATGAGGTACCCAGTGGGATGTTGAAGACGCACAAATAGGAGCAAATGGTCGTCCAGGTCATTCAGGTAACGTTGACCTGTGAAGGACGATGTCCCACGTGCCAGGGGTCCCATTTCAGTCCACGTAAACAGTCTCCAGAAGAGAATGCAACCCCCACCAGCTTGAAGAGTACCCTGCTGGCAAAAATGTGGTTTGCGCCGTACTCTTATCCTGCCATCCGCATGTACCAACGTGAATCTCGACTCATCAGTTCAAGTAACATTTTTCCACATGTCAAGGGTCCAGTGGCGATGTTCCCGCCCCCATGCTATTTTTTTCACACTGTGATGTGCGGTCAGCAGCGGTACCCTGTTTGGACGATGGCTTCTGTACCCATAGCGAGGAGATGGTTCCGGATGGTGTGGCTGCTTACACGTTTTTGTGCACCAGCGTTAAATTGCCGAGTGATTTCTTGCATTGTGGCCCGTCTGTCAGCTGTTACAATGCGAGCTAGCCGACGATGACCCCGCTCATCCGCAAGCTCTTGTCCACGGCAGTTGGCCCTTGCAGCGATGGTTTTACCAAATTCGATGTACTCACGGTGCACCCGTGACACAGTGGCTTGTGAAAATCCCAGTGCCTGCGCGACTTTCGAAATGGAGTGACCCATTCGGCGGGCCCCGGCAATTTTTCCACAATCAAATGCGCTTAGATCCTTCGTCTAACCCATGCTGAGTCCGAATGTTACTGTTTCCCGTCGCATGACTCCTTATCTTGTCGGATCGATACATAAGTCATGCCTTTTCCGTTTACAGGGCCGCCCACAGTGCCCAATTTGCATAACGCCAGCTGTTAATCGATTGCTCTCCAATGTAGATATACTATATTACTGGCTACATTTGGATGTACAATTGGCCATCTACACTCTCACTACTGACCTGGAAAACAGTCTTGAAATAAATCGAATGAACTTATGCATCAACCCATTGTAACGTGATTCATCTGAAGAAATGAGTTTCTTCCACTGCTATACTGTCCGTTCAGGGGCTATCTCGGTATCACTTTAAATGGACATGTCTATTGTTTCCAATTTTTTGCTGAAGTAGGTGATTTCCAAATGGGCAGAGCACTTTCAGGAACCAATTGCTTTAAACTTCTGCTCGTGTTTCAGGTCAAAATGGGATGCTTCTTACCTCGGTTGAATTCGACAGTCAGACCTATTGTTCCGTACAATTCCACTCAAATACGAGAGTCACATTATTTTACTCTATTTTTGGGGTTAGATTTTTGCCTTTTGGACATCAAATTATTATCTTGTCTTTCACTCGATGAACAAATTTTGAAAGACTGATTTTGAACGAGAAAAAGTAGCGCCAAAAATTCGAGCGATACTGAACACACGAGTATCAAGTTCGTTTTTGGACGAAAACTTTACTAAAGAATAAAATAATTCTTGTTACATTTGGGGGTTTAACGGACACAGTGAGCATCTCAATGGGGTATAAGCATTCCTGACTGAGAGATTTTCGTTCCAGGAACAGAAGAGAGCCAGTGGCGTAAGACAAATACAACGTCCATTTCTCACATGGATTCGAACCAGGTCCCATCTTGGACAAACGGACAGGAGCCAGTGCTTTAGATCCCTGCGCCACGGCAACTCGTTAATTATAATGATTTCAAAGCATGGACTTAATGACGCTGTATCGGTCAAAATCTTAGGGATTTTCGTCAGACCTCTCTGGAAAACGAAAAATAGATCATCCTTTTTTGGGACATCGGCTTTAAAACAGAATCTTGACTTGAAGATGCAATATTGAATAATAAAGAAGCCTTGGAAATTACTATTTTTTCAGGAACTTCAGTTTTATTAGCAATTCGTCTTTTACTATCCGTGAACTGTAGGACCTTGTTTTCAGAAAAGGAATTATCTTAATGTTCTTGAAAACTCTAAGGGAACACTACAGTCGCGGGAATTCCTGACATGAATTCATTTCCTCCGAAACAGCTTCGATTACTCCTTTGACTGAATATACGGATTAGTAACGTGTCGATACTGACAGATTAAATGGCGTGTACAGATTTTGGTTTTAAAACACAAATTCCCGTCTATGCTGTGTTGTAATACTTTCTAATACACATGGTTTTCCAAAAGTCATTGGCATATCTTGAAACTTTATTAAAAACACTATTCGGGATAGGAAAAATTTTGTTTTAGATCTTGTAAACTTAATTTAAAAAGTTTTTTTCTTATAGTTAGTAAACTTCAATATGTGCACCTTTTGTTGCTCGGAGTACATCAAGCCGATATTCAATCTCTCCCCATGTACGTGCTAAAATGGATCCAGTAACAGTGCCAAAATTTCAAGTCTGTAAGCATACAATGGCGGTATACGTCCTCTCCCCGTCCGAAGAAATTCAAGAGGCAAACATCTGCTTGAAAAATTAAGGTTACAGCGTTCTTCGTCCACGGAAGTCCATTGCTGGTAGAGTTCAAGGAAACAGGCGTCAGTGCAGCACGGTATTGTGAGACACCTGCGATTTTGCATCGTGCCCAAACTTTTCGATCATACCTTATATTATGAACAACAATAATAAACATAATAATAATAATGCATTCGAAATCGCACACGATAAAGGTGAAAGGAACACAAATTTAATTCAATTACTAGAGTTGTGAGCTGCCGTTTGAGGACTTTGTTGCGCAAACTTTGTGAAAACCACAAACAACGGTTATATCATAAAGAGGTAAAAAACAACAACAAACTTTATGGTCCGCATACGAAATTTGGTATATGCGAAACTTCTCTTTATCTAGGTGCATTATTATTAAGTTCGACTGTAAAACTATTCGAAAAAGAACAACGTTATTAAGAACGATTAATAATTACTACACGAAACATAAATAATCACATGAAATAAGCTTACAACTATATCGTTGTTATTAGTTAACTCTTTGTGCTATGGCAGATTGTTTTTTAATTGATTGCCGAACATAAACGCAGCTTTCTTGTTTTCTTATGGAGTGTTCCGTATAAGCTCATGAATAACCTATAGAGCTCGTCTGCAGTTTTTACTGTTGTCAAGTCAACAAGATATATGATTTGTACTTTAAGGGAATTTGAAAATAAATAAATCCAAACGACATGTCGGTGTGCCCTGCTGTCGGGGGCTTTGATTGTGGGTATTGTGTCTGTCATGCGTTTTATTGCATTTCAGTTAAGAGAGAAGTTTGTCCGTTCTGTGAATTTACTACTGTTGAGCTCACAAACACGCCCTGAGTTTGGTTCCTAATCCAAATTGTTGTAATAACTTATTGTGAACTGGTATGCCCTTAGATACTCTGTGAAGTCTTATTTTATCGCCGGAGCCTAACCACTTGCCATCTGCTGGATTTTCCGAGCGATACCCCGCGTTCGGTATCTGCATGTTGATGTGTTTCATAAAATTGTAGCTTCTGCCATGCGGGATTTACTTTTGCAGCGCATAGGCTTCTTTGATATTTTGCAGCCCTTGTTCTCGCATCGCTGTTTTATTGCATCCTTTTTGGGGATGTGCGTTAATACCGCGTTTGAACTGTAAATCCAAACGTACACCTATGGTTTACTCTACAGTTCTATGCGTTATGTGTGAGAACTAGGAAGTTATGTGATATCCGGCAGCTCAGGCCTTAAATGTTCTCATGGAATATGTTGTTGCATGGCGGTGTATAAAAATAATTTCCATAAAACAGAATGAAATACTGAAGTATGGTTGGTAATTATGAATATTAACAGGAAAGAAACTCGAAATGATATCTGGTTCAGAGCTCTGGGACCTTACCTTAAGCCATGATAACTTGACTCCAGCCTCTGATATCATATTGCATTACAAATCATACATGTATGCATACCATGATACGTTTCTTGAGAAATCAGTCAAATACAGTAGATTCCGGTTAACTGGTCACCAATTAATCGGGACAGCCGTTTATTGGCGACAATTCTTGAAGGACATCCAAAATCAGCTGTTTGGAAAACAACTTCGTATAATTGGGGCAGACGCTTTATTGGGCCAAGTGTTCTAGTGCAGATGTGTCTCAATTAACGGGATCTACTGTATATGTTCAATTAAATTCAATGTTAACTCGGGGTTTAGCTACAACCATGAGAAAATCTAAAGGCTATAGGCTCCTTAATTTGGGGCCTGCGAGTCCGGGAGAGCGAGGGAGCCTGTGTACCGTAACACAAACCCACTACTGAGGCTTTATCCGGGACTCGATCTTAGGTCCTTTCGGACTAATGGTCAGAAACCAGAACTTAAAACTGTGCGCCAACGAAATATCATGAATCCGTTTATGGACATGTAGTAGCAAAATTATATACAACATGTACTAGTAAACGAATTTACTACACTTCATAAATATGTCCCATTTTTGTTCATAGACTCAGCCGTTGAACTGAAAGGTAAAAATATCAAGTTTGCAATTCCCAAATTAAAACTATCTTCAAATTCTCAATACCGTTAAAATTTTTAGATCTGTGTCACACTAGCAGGAGTGGTGCGTAATTAATTTCCATTTTTCTAAGTCTCTCATAAAAATTTAGAGAATCTCTTAATTTTTCTGGCTAAAGTCATTGATTCTAAAATCATTATTGAAAAGGGTACAGTTTCAAATTTCTTTAAACCTGCGATTGTATCTTCTCATAAAATGTTTTTAAGACATTGGGTCTACTGAACTGCCATAATTTCATTTTTATCCTAGGGAATTTCTCACTTCATACACGTCTGCATGAATGTTCTTCCCTGACTGTTACTGTATTCTAGAAATAATGTTTTGAGGCTCTTTATTTTTAATTCCGAATCCCCGTTTCCCTAGTAGAATGTTTCGTCGTTCTGTATTAGAGCCGCGCAGTAAGCTTTAAAAATGGAGCAGGTGAGAAATGAGAATTAAAAAAAGCAAAAGTCTGTTATCTCAAAATTTTCACTGTAAAGGCAGGGAAAGAGCAAAAGATTATCGAGAAGTTCTACAAAGAAAAATTCACGGAACGACTATCTAAAGTTCCGTGAATTTTCCATTGTAGAAATGGAAAGGCTTCTTGAATCTCCCTGAGAGGATAACTTCAAAAAATGTCCTTTCATAGTAAGCAATTTTCCTACAAAGACATCTTTCTGAGGAATGTTAGCCTTCGAATTTTCGTCGAACAAATTTCTTACATCAGCCACTTGCCTCTACAATGTCTTAGAAGGAAACGTTGTAAAGTTATTACAGTCTGTGGTGAAAATCATTTTTATATTTCCTCGTTATCTACAAATGAAATTTCAAAGTAGAGATCCACAGACATTTTTACACAAAATAAGCTAATAAAATAAATTTCGGCAAGTGCAATTTCTCAGCGAGTCTGATAGATGCATAAAAATGGGAAATTCGGAATTAGGGTTATGGTAAATTGCATTTTTTTAAGAAGAAGAATCTTTTAACATGAGAACACATTATTTGTATCTTAGAAATGAAAGAAAAAAATATTGAGCTCTTGGATATCGAACAAATTCCAGCACAAAACTGAGAAAAAGGGAAAATAACTAATTCAATATTTCGCACGTCTTTACTCTAATTTTATGCAATTCATAAAGGATAGAAATGGAGTAGATAGAGACATATGCGTTCTTTTTCCATCATGAAAAGGCAATTTTCTTTTACTGCGTGTCGAACGGTTTCAATAAGAGAAAAGGTTCTGAAGTGTACCATATCAGTTAACTGAGATTTAGTTATGATTTCAAGAGGAACGAATTTCTGTTTTACATTTTATTTGGAGAAGCGGAATGTTGCGCAAAAAAAACATACGGTAGCAATTTACTAACGCAACAGTGGTTTTCATGACTGCAGCAAAAATATTATCTTCGAGTGCAACCGGATACGATAACCACACACAGCATATATATATTTAAGACGATGTTGAGATAGAACAAATTAATTATCAACGGTAATTCAAAATTAAATATTTACTTAACATGGACTGTAGTTTCGCACAGCGTTTGGCTCGGCGTCGTCAGGACAAATGCGAGCATCATCAAGACAATGTCCCGATGTTGCCGAACCAAACGCTTTGCGAAACTTTAGTCGATGTTAAATAAACATTTAATTGTCAATACACGGCATATGTCGCATAATACGCGTATTAACGTAGAACGAAGCTGTCAACTTACTGAACGAATACATTAATGAAGGATTTTTTTGCAAAAAAATGAGGTAGATTACATTGCCTATGAACGAAGTTTTAGTATAGTGTATGACAAGATTTTATAAAACGCTTCATGTACAGAACGTCTACTAAACTCTTCTTTTGTAGAGGACATTAACATAAAGACGAGAAAGGATTAAATTCATGCTACAGACACGATTTTCAAGATTTTGTACTCGTATCCAATTGGGAAGTTACATAAACTAAAATAATATTGCTTTCTTCGTGGTTTAGTTATCACCATGAATATCTCTAAGAACTACAAGGAGTCGTCCGTCCTTATTTTGCAAAGCTTCGAAAATTATTTCGCTGGTTATGCAGGCCGGTATATACTAGACGTTGATAGTCCGTACCCATTTTCACTGGTTTGCAAATCACACCAATATTAATACATTTAGTATGCCTTACTTCAAGGCGAAGTGCAGTGAAGCTATCTAGGACGAATGATAAGAATCAACCGTTGTTTTCACGAGTTACGATGTACCTCACCATGCAAAAATCATACCCCCGATAGGCGCCGAATATATATAGACGACGCGGGCACTACATTAGGCTTCGCGAGCAGTAAGCTCGTGAAATAGGGAAAGAGAAAGGTCTGTAAGTGTTCAAAATTGTTTTAATGTGTTTAATTATCAGGTCCAAGGGGCGGAGTCAGTACCTCAGCAACCGCTGGTTTTGTTGGTTGATAGGAACACACGGTAGTTCAAATATTATACAAATCGTTGGAAGAGGGAGATACATCCAAACAACGTGCTCTAAATAGAATACCAAACTATTTGACAGTCGAGTTAAACGCCGGTTGTTACTTGCTGTCCGGGACAACAGACGGCTAACAATCCCTCAGTTTTCGGCAGTCTTTAACCAGGACTGACCAAAAAGTGCTTCCAAACATACAATACAGCTGAAGCTCTTAGGGATGGAACTAAGAAGCCGACGGCTCGTTCATGTGCCCATGTTGACAAAACGTCGTCGACAGCTCCACCGGCAGTGTTCATAAAAGCGCCATCATTGGTCTATAACGAAGTAAATTTCTCCGTCATTTTTGGTCTACGACGGGATTCGAACCCGAGGCCGCTTATTCCGGAACAAGTCGCTCTACCAACTGAGCTACGCAGACATTTGTTCTGATTGCTATATGCCTTTATGTCGTGTGCGTCCTGCTGGCAGGTCACATCCCCCCCCGAAAGAGGGCCGGGGGCATGGCCCACGGGTCAGCCGTGACCGTGAATCGTTGCAGGCAGCCATTCACTGTAGAACGTGCACTTGAGAACTCCCAGTCAATCTGCTGTGTGGAATGCAACATCACACATTTTTATTTTTCGAAGCGCTGGAGAAGGAATTCTCTGATTTTTCCTGCCTCGCGGTGTGGAAATAACATCACACCAATGCGAGATTTTGAACGGCCGGGTCATCCGGATAGTTCGGGCGCCATTATAACGAAGTAAATTTCTCCGTCATTTTTGGTCTACGCCGGGATTCGAACCCGAGGCCGCTTATTCCGGAACAAGTCGCTCTACCAACTGAGCTACGCAGACATTTGTTCTGATTGCTATGTGCCTTTATGTCGTGTGCGTCCTGCTGGCAGGTACGTCACAGGTCATAGTACAGATGGGAAAGAGTCGACTTGTTCCATGAGTTCTGATTCCAGCTCCAATAAACTGATGTACTGGTCTATTGGCGAAGAGCTGCACCCAGTCTGCATTGTTGGATGAAAATACGTTAGCAGCAGCTGTATCATGGTATGTGAGTTATCCTTTCGGATAGCGCTGTGGGCTCACATCTCTACTGAACACACTCGCATCTGGAAATTCTATGTAGGAATTGTATATCAAGTGTTACACAGCCTGGTGACAGTGTATGCAGAAAGCGTTAGATTCTCAGCAAGACAATGCCACTTTTCCCAAGGGCCGCATTGTGCAGGAATGGATCATGTCCCTGTATTTCGTGTGCTGCCCTGGTTACCAAGTTCCCCTGATTTTAATTCTATGAAACATTGCAGTGGCACTTGGTATTTGGCATCGCACCAGAAGTTGTCAAAATCTGGAATGTAGTTATATACAGCTTCTACAAAATTCTTTAAGATGCTTTCCGCTGTCTAGTGAAGTCAGTACCTTCCCGAGTGTAGCAGTCATCACCACGAAAAACGGCCCAACACTCTATTTCGTTTTGCATGAGTGTTTGACCACCACCGTGAGCAATTCTAAGGGCTATAAGCAGTCGTCCGTCCGTAATTTAGGAATACTGGTTTCAGGGAGGGGATAGAACCAGTGCCTGCGCCGTAGGACAAACACACCTCCTATGTCTCATCCAGGACTTCAACTCATGCTGAAAGGTCAAAAGGCAGCGCTTAGAACATTGAGCATGTGGGATGGCCTATAGACCCGCTATAAAGCAGATAGTCATAATATAATGGCATATGAGTATATGGTGTCCTTTACCCCTAAACGCAGAATCAAATACTGTACATTCGATGAAGGTGTAATTTGAACACTGTCATAAAAGCATTAGTCCCATCATATGGTACGTAGAAAATATTATCATGAATATTTTGGCAATTTTACCAAGAACAGATGCAGGTTTCTTTGGTCATGCGCGTTGTAACACAGTTTGTTCATGTAAGTTAGCGGATAAACACTATTGTTCCTCCGTTCTTTTAACAGATCACTAAGCTGGTTTCTCAGATTCAGAGGTTAGCGCTTCAAAGAAAGCTCATCTGCTTCATTAAAGTTTAAAACTCATGGAACTGTATTTTACTTACTGTCAATGTACCAAACGTCTCCATTTACAGCGATCTCAGCACACAACTCGAGCTTCTATCTCATCACTCATTCTTTCAAAATAGCCAAACCGCTTCAGAATATTTGTCTCCACCTTATTAACAACATTCTGCTTCACATTACACATCTACAACATATCTTCGTACCTTGCATGATTAATGCTTCGTACCTTGCATGATTATTGCTTAGTACCTGTCTTGGAACAAACTTCTCGTACGTAGCACATTTCTCCAGCACACAAACGACTCCTATGTCGCTTCTGAAGTACCCAGGTTTCACTGTATTAAATAAAAGTAGGAACAACTGCACTTTCATAAACAGCCATTCAGGACGTTTTTGAGAACCCATCATTCCTCTGAAATCACCCTGACGCAGCTATAACTGTTAAAAATGAATTTACTCGCGTATTAATGTCATCATCTAATATTTTTTTCTCTGTCAAACATGCCTCCTAAACATGCAAATTCATTCACTTGGTTTATCCTTATGCGATGTACACTGATCTCGCATTCCGCTAACAGCTCGTCGCACAGAAGTAACGCCTTTGGTTTTCTCTTATCTATGCTCAGTTTAAATTTATACATCCGGGACAAAAAATTCTGCAGACATGTGTTTCTCGTATTTTTGGTGATCACCTTCGCTAATGCAAAATATGGAGAGTACTTAGTAAAACGACGAGGCAGCCATAAGATATAAATTGTTCGAGTTAATCAAATCTAACAATAGTGAAGAAAATCCTAAAGGTTGGGGCTAACGCAATTATTTAATTTTTACGGTATCAATCCTTTCTGCAGCTTCCCCTACTATATGAAAACGCTAAACATATTTGAAAGATGGTGAAACACTTAAAGGGTTGTTAAAGGCTGACACCGTTGGATGTGACATGTGTTAAATGAATGGAGTTAGCGATCACTGCTCTGAAACTAATTGCATTACAATATTAGAATTATCAAAGACGCAGGCATATTAACATTATAATTTACTGATCTTTGTATACGCAAGCGCTGTGATATAAATATCTGTTTTAAGTAATGAAAACAAAAATAGTAATTTATGTTTTAATAGTCAGTGACAGGCAAATTGTCTTGGACTAAGCCTTTGTCTTCGTGACGAAAAGTTATGGCCGCTCATTTCTGAAGTGACATTAATGTGAGAAAATTGTCCCGCAAATGAACTACATTTGACAAAATCCATTTTGAAATGTTCCGATATAAAAAACATGCAGCCTCTTGTACTCCTCCAATTTTTCCGCTGAATATAATATTAACATGTCTTAGAAAGGATTAATCCAGTCAAGAGCTTTACGGGAATCTTTTATGTCAATAGATGGTCGCACTATTTTCTTCCGAATTTATACTTATACACTGAAGAACAATTGAATTAGAGATACCTATCTAGTAAAGTGTAGCACCACCTTTCGCCCTGATGACGGCGGTGATTCGTCTCGACAAGACACCGGAAGCGTTGGGAACCCATACGGATCCACGACCCCTGAACAAGCTCCCACAGTTCACAAAGATTTGATGGAAGGGGTCAGAGCCTCGAACATCTTTCTCGATGGCATCCCAGATGTGCTCGATGGGATTGAGGTCAGTGGACCTAGCTGGCCGAAGAAGCGAGGTTACGTTGGTGGAGTGTTCATCCAACCATTCGTATACAATTCGAGAGCGATTGCACGGTGCATTGTCTTGTTGCAGGATGAGGTCCCCAATTGGATGTTGAAGACGTTGACCTGTGAGGGGCAATGTACACGTACCAGGGGTCCCATTTCAGTCCACATAAGCAGTCCTCAGACGAGAATGCCACACCTACCAGCTTGAAGAATACCCTGCTGGCAAGAAGGATCCATCGCTTCATGTGGTTTGCACCGTACTCGTATCCTGCTATCCGCATGTACCAACGTGAATCTCGACTCAACAGTCCAGGCAACATTGTTCCACATGTCTAGGGTGCAGTGGCGGTTTTTCCGCGCCAATGCTAATCTTTGCACCCTGTTATGTGCGGTCAGCAGCGATACCTTCGTGGGACGACGGCTTCTGTGCCCCATAGCGAGGAGATGGTTCTGGATGGTGTGGCTGCTTACACGTTTTTGTGCACCAGCGTTAAATTGCCGAGTGATTTCTTGCACTGTGGCCCGTCTATCTGCTGTTACAATGCGAGCTAGCCGACGATGACCCCGCTCATCCACACACTGTTGTCCACGGCAGTTGGCCCTTACAGGGATGGTTTTACCGAATTTGATGTACTCACGGTGCACCAGTGACACAGTGGCTCGTGAAAATCCCAGTGCCTGCACGACTTCCGAGAGGGAGTGACCCATTCGTCGGGCCCTGACAATTTGTCCACGATCAAATACGCTTAGATCCTTCGTCTTACCCATAATGTGTCCGACTCTTACTGATTCCCGTCGCATCACTCATTATATTGTCGGATCGCTGCATACGTCATGTCGTTTCCGTTTACAGGGCCGCCCACAGCGCCCACAGCGCTATATTTGCATAACGCCAGCTGTCTTTAATTCCATTGCTCTTCAGTGTAGATTGTGGTAGTTTTCGGATTTAACCCTTTAAGCGGTCGATATAACTAAACCAGAATCTGCGCGTTTCAGACAGAAATGTTCACATAGCCGCACAGTTTTATGCATGCAATGCCAAGGTAATCCCATTTCTGCTTTCAGTCCTTCTTTCTCTGTTCCATCCCATAGTCCTATATTCTCAGCTCCTGTCTATAATTCTGTATTATCTGCTCCATTCCATAGACCTTTATTGTCTACTTCATCATGTACTCTTTTATTCTCTGCTTCATAACCCAAATCATAATGCGGAAGGGCAAGTCCTCCTGACACGAACATCATGCCACAGCACTAGGTAGAAACAAGCGACGGAAACATCTCTCTCCTTTCTTAGGTTCGTCGACATTGTTGTAGTTCTTTCAACAAGGAATCAATCAGAAAGGATTAGTGTCAATCATCCCCTTAAATTATCATTTACAAAACTAAGGAGGGCAGAAACGCTTTCTTAATCGCAGTTTCACTCATTCAATCTGCGTTCGGCACACTTCTTAAACAGCGAACATATTCGTTCTAACTGATTTCAGCCAATTTTGCTAACCCCGAGTTAATTCTTTCCAGCCGGTTAAATGGAAGAGACATGTGAAAACGTAAGAAATTTTCGTTGTAATTCTGTCCTACAGTGCGCAAATAAACAAAATATTGTACTATTTGGAAAATAAATACCAGATTCGGTAATTTTATAAATTTAAAGATAATATGAATGAATGAGTCATCCATTTGGCATAGACGAAATGGAAGTAATTAGCTGGCTAATGTTCCCAGAAAAAATTTAAATAATCCACTGGCGTTCATTTCACTGACTCTCAGACAAGAAAATGATGGACAATATTGCATTTGTTTTAAAATTTGAATCTGACATTTTGCAAGGTATATTTCTTGCGAAGTTTCTCTCGAGCGGTTTCGCTTCATTTACGGATGTTGCTCAGATCACGGCGAGCTACAGTACGTAATGGTGAAAGTAATATAAATGCAAAATCGCGAAAGTCTGACAGAAACTCAGGTGATCAATTTGATCCACTCACACGAAACGGAATTCAAACAGAGCATTTTGCTGCTGTGCAGCGATTGCTGTTTCTCGCCGACAATTTACAGGTGGTGTTGTTAATAAGTTGTAGCAAGAAATTTCCGTTTTGCTCGACTGCTTGGTAAGCGGTAGTATTTTATGGGCCCCATTTCACCACCGAGAGAAAATTGCTAGCCAGAAGGGATATTGTAGCTCGAAGGAATCACTTGTTTAGTGGAAGGAAGCCAATTTCTCAAGAAACAATCGCTTCGCCTCAAATTGATCTCATTTAACAGATTTTCCTTACAAAATAAATATTAGTTGCATATGAACCTTTTAAGATACGTAACACGTGAATTTACTCTAGTGTACATCTTACAGTTATGAATCCATTTGACGCAGTTTGATTGGTCGTCCGCAAGTATCATCATCATTTAAATGCTGCTTCCTTATCAGGCCCTAAAACACCGGCATTTGAACTCGTCTTTCGTTTTCAGGACATCAAATACCAGCAATTGAAAGCCGTTATCTTACCAGCATGTCAGATGCAAGCCATTTTCCCATAAGGACATCAAATACCATTTCTTTTAAGATTATCAATAACTGAAAGATCCCTTTTTTTTATCAAGGATTTAAATGCTGTACTTGAAAGCCATTTCCTTATCAGGGCGCCAAATGCCCGGATTTACAAGCCATTTTCTTATCAGGACTTTGAACACCAGTAATTCAAAGCATAATCTTATCAGAACATCGAATGTCAGCAAGTGATATGCTTTTCGTATGAGGGGGATGTTAAATGCTGCACTTTAAAGCTCTTTTCTTATCAGGACGTCAAATACCAGCAATTTAGAATCTCTTTCTTATCAGGGATATTAAATGCTGCACTTGAAAGTCATTATCTTTTCAGGATGACAAATAGCAACAATTGAAAACCCTTATCTTATCCGGACGTCGGATGCCAGCATTTGCAAGCCATTTTCGTATCAGAGCATCAAATACCATTTTCTTAACAGAGCATCAGTAACCAAAAGCACATCTTATGAAGGGTGTTAAATGCTGCTCTTGTAAGCCATTTTCTTACCAAGACGTCAAGGGCCAGCAACTTAAATCTCTTTTGTTATCAAGAACGTTAAATGCTGCACTTGAAAGCTATTTTCTTATCACGAAATCAAGTTTCCTCATTTGCAAGGCATTTTCTTATCAGGACGTCAAGTACCAAAAAATATAATTCGTTTTTTTATCAGGGCGCCAAATACCAGAATTTGAAAGCAGTTTTCTCCTCTGGCACTCAAATACACTGCTGGACAATTGCTAAGGACGAATCATAAACGGCTATATAGCGCATAAAAAAGTAAGTGTGGTTGGATGCCAAGTGAAATAAAATAATGTCAGAATGCCAGGACATTACAAGAAAGACAATTTATTGTGCTCTGAAATCCAGAAGGCTTTGGAACGTGTTCAAGGGACAAGCAGGCCATTTTGTGCAGAATACGTAAACGTGAAAAAAATGCAATTACCGTCCGCAGGCGTTACGGCGTAAGATGTCAATACGGGATATGGCCACCATGGAGGGCGATGCAAGATTCCACACGTCGTGCCATGCTTTGCACAACATTATCAAGCAGCTGTTGGGGTAATTTATCCCATTCCTCTGTCAGTGCACGGATGAGGGTGTCTTTGTTTATTGGAGGGCATTGGCGACCAGCAAGACTCCTACCAAAAGCATCCCACACATTTTCAATGGGATTCAGATCTGGAGAACGTGCTGGCCATACGAGGCGTTGAATATCCTCGCTCTCAAGACACTCCTGGACAGCGACTGTTCGATGACATGTTGCGTTGTCGCCCATGAAAATGAATCTATCACCGACAGCACCACGGAACATGCGAACATGAGGTAACAGAACATCATTAATGTATCGTTGGCCAGTCATAGTCCCAGTTGAAAGCACACAGAGGGATGTACGGCCATTGATCATGATGTCAGCCCATACCATGACACTACATGTCGGATATCGGTCCCTTTCCTGTATGTTTGCTGGACAATATGCAGTACCACTATCACGCCAGATCAGTTGTCGTCGACAACCAGACGATAGACTGAATCTACTCTCATCTGAAAAGAGGACAGCAGACCAGTTGTTATCAGTCCAATTGCGATGTTGATGGCACCATTGCAAACGGGTGGTACGGCGACGTCTGGACAATGGGATGCACACAACAGGACGGCGGGCGTATAGTCCTCCTTCATGCAAACGTCTGGAGACAGTTTTTCGGGAGATCCGTTTGCCAGTAGCAGCCATAAACTGATTTGTTACCTCACTAGCTGTGCTGCGCTGGTGTCTTTTTGTTGATTGCACTCTGTACCAATCTTCTGCAGGTGTCATACTGCGAACACGACCTCCCCCGTGACATTTGCTACACTCTCCATTTGTTTGAAATGATTTCCAAAGCCTTGAAACAACACTGTGGCTGACGTCGAACTCCCTGGCAACATCTGTTATTTTTCGCCCTTCTTCAATCTTGCCAATAATACGGCCACGCGTAAAATTATCTAGGTGATGTTGGGAAGACATACTGAAAATTGCAAGTTTGTCAATTGATTCTTTCCCTTTCAACTTTGCGTTTGAACAACAACGGTCAATACGCGTCAAATCCTTTATATCTCTTATCAGCGCTATGACGTCACGAACAAGTTCGACAATACAAAATTTGCATACACACAACACGTCTTACTGTATCCCGCACTTATGCTAATTTCCACATTTTCCTGCCTTCCATTTTATGGTTGCTATCGTTGCTATTGTCATCCGTCCTTAGCAATTGTCCGGCAGTGTAATACTCAGACAAGATCCGAGCTAATAAGGAGAGTGCCTCATAAAAATTATTCTGAATAAGCTGCAATGCACAATTAATTGATGCTCTTTGAATTGAACATGTCAATAGGCATAAAGTTTGAAATTAGTATTTGCGATTTGCTAGGACTTTTCTTAATCAGTGTAAGACAGAGAATGAAAGAACGAGAGAAGTCAAGCTGGATTTAGGAAAACATCTGCGACAGAAGTTTGACACTAAAATAATTTTCTCAGGCATTTCTTGTCAGTTAATCGAAGGTATGAAGATGAGAAGTTAAGAAAGTATGAAGATGGTCTACTTATCAGATGGGAAAACAAACCCGCGGTAAAGGAGATATAGTAGATTCCAGTTAATTGGACCATTAGTTAATTGGGACAGCCGTCACTTATTAGGGCAATTCTTGAACAAACAAATCAGATCTTTGGAATAAAGCTTCACATAGTTGGGGCAGGCACCATTTATTATGACATTTTTTTAAGAATATCCCAAACTATATCTATTGGTTAGCTCCGCATTTTTGGGGCAGCAGCCGTTTATTAGGAAAATTCTTGAAGAACATCCCAAATTAAATAAATCTTTGGTATAAAGCTTCGCATATTTGGAGCAGCCGCTTAATTGGGCCAAAGTTGTCTAGCCCCGATGTTTCCCAATTAACCGGAACCTACTGTATGTTATCAACCCCAATAGAAGGATATGAAATACATCCAGTGTGAAGATATTGTAAATTTGTAGCACACAACAGAAACGGACCGTTTCTTAGTGTATACCAGGGCCTGAGTCCAGGTAGGGTATGGGTGGTGTGTGTATATAGTACGACACTGGCCCTCTTTCTTCCCTGAAACCAGTGGCCACAAATTAGAAACGGACGACTGCTTATAGCCTTTAAAGTTACTCACTGGCTCGTTAAACCCTGAAATAAGAAATTAGTTCGTTGTTCTTGTAAAACATAATTCCGTTCATTGAAGGATCTATTCTTTTCATAGAAATATTCGTGCTTTTTCTCATTCCGTTTAATTAATATATGTTTTAATATGATGCTCTTAGAACGACCGTGACGATCGCACCAAAGCGATGTGAAGTAACTAAAAGTGGTACTTAAAGATTGACGAATACGCCATTCTGTTTTCGAGGACAAATGTCTAACTGTTTATAAGCTTTCTATACACTGACATGGAGCATAGATTCAGCTTCCAGATAATGCAAAGAAAATATTTGGTGATCATGGCGTATTATGCACTGTCGTTCTAAACGTCTCAAATGCATTATTTTAAAACGAGTGCATATATTTTTTGTTGAAATTTTTGTTTCTGTCACCGAAATATTTGGACCCTATGCGAAGCTGATATATTTCTCTATTCCTAGAATACTCATATCTTCACATCTTGCTTTTTTCCTTTCTTCTTTGTTATGTGTCTGGCTAAAGAATTCTGTCTCAGCTAGTGTAACAAATATGAGTTCACGCGTTGTTTGAGCTCCATATTCGATCCTCAGCGTAGGAGTAAGTGTATTTCCGCGTCTTTTTTTTTCATCTTATTGCAGTAAGGGGAGGAGGAAAAAGGACATTAGGGCAATGAATCGTACAAAATTCAACCGCAATTCATCTCAATGGAAATATTAAAAGAGTTCCGTTCATACTTTTGGTTTCCTAGAACATAAAAAACAATCGGCAACGATGTGAATGCCGGGCATATATTTCAAAACAAAACAATCCACACTCCTGCGAGCACATCGACAGACCTCTGCGTGCTTCGATGATTCGAGGTCGTCCAAATCGTGCCTATCCACATCAAGGATACGAATCAGGGAACGATATGCGATGTAATACACCAGCAACAAAAAAAATGTTGTAAGCACTGGCAAAGTTCGGCAAGGATAAAGCTGAAAAGACAGATAACAGAGACAGAGCCAGAGAATCATATGGAGGAACGGATCATTCTTTGCATTGCATTACTTATGCGGTTTTAACCACTGAATCTCTTTGATGTTTAAGCATAACAAAGAACAAAACTTTTGATTTATCACTGTAAATATATAAAATATCTTCAAGTATTCTGCTCGTTCTTTCTTTACGTTTTGTGAAAGACGAAAATATTATACTATGAAATATGACCAGATAGTGCTTTCCAATAAGGTGCCTGCTATGATCGATTTATAAACATAATATATCCCGAATACATTTTGTGACGAAGTCTTATCTTCAACTTTTGATTCAACGTGTGCGTTCCACAGAGATGCTTTCTCTGCGTTTTAATAAAGAAAAACCTACAGCTCTTAGTTACTCATATAAGTGAACACGTATAACTGATACAGAAAGCATAAAAAAAAATGCATGTTCTTCTAAATACGTATAATATTGTTACATTTGTATCTGGCTTCTTGAAGTTAGGTTATTAAAAGGAAGTATATCCGGCAAGCGTATAGCGGAAAGGCCTGATCATTTAGCCGAAATGTTGCATGATGATCAGGTCAACAACACTCAATACTATTAGTAAGTTTCAGTGACGGTATTTAACCAAATGCACTTACTCCGAGTACACATAAACATTCTGAGGTAGGTTGCACCAAAGAGTAGTGCTGTACCAAATGCATGACTTTCTGGTAAAAGATACACGATCGTGTTTCGCAAACGAAACCCAGTAACGTAATTCAACTTTTTACCACGTTATGGTACAATGTTGCAACATGTTGTTAGGTTTATATTGCACCACCGAATGGTTTGTTTTTTTTAAGAAAGTGATGCAGCTGGTGAAGCACTACCTTTTGTTTCAACCTACCACAAAATTTTTAACAGTGTATTTAAGGAGTCAATCGTTTAATCTACTAGAACGAATGAACTCGTGGTTAGCAAAATAGGGTAAAATCTGCTCGAACGGATATATTCGCTCATATTCGGCTGGAAAGAATTGACCAGAATACCAGAAAACGTTACTTTCCCTTTTTAGTACTTTATTGAAAGTTTCCATTTAGGGAGACGCGCGTGATTAACACTAATATATTCTACCTATCTACCTACTAGAAGGAAAATAGGTAGAATATATTAAAATTCAATCTTGGTTTAGGATGTTGTTTCAGTGTTTCACCATGGTTCAGCCGCTGTCGAGATCGCTTAATGGTGTCGTAAAGCACCCCCGTTTCGTCACAGGTTACATTGAGATCAAGTAGAGGCTCTTTTTCGTTGCGAAGAAAAAGGTTACTGCACATCTTAAACCGAAGAAGGTTACTGCGCATCTTAACCCGAAAAAAGGTTACTGCGCATCTTAAACCGAAGATGGTTACTGCGCATCTTAAACCGCTGTTGTTTATGATGCTCCGTGAGTTCGTGTGGGACCCACGCATTGAGCTTCTTCACCTTACCCATTTGGTGGAGATGTTCGAAAATGGTTGACACCGACAGATCGTACTGTTTGGCGAGTTCTCTGACTATGGCGCGAGAATTTGCCTCCACATTTGCCTTCAGAGCGTCGTTATTAATAACCAAATGACGTCCTCAGCCCTCATTACTTTGTAGGATCGTGTCACCGGAACGAAACCTCTCAAACCACCGATGAACAGTATGTTCAGATGCTGCCTTCTAGCCCCATGCGTCGACAACATTACGGTGGGTTTGTCACACAGTACGACCTAATTTAAGCTCATGAAGCAGAATCACCCGAAATTCACTCCTTGCTAACATGTTGTACAGATCAATCACACACGAATAGCAAACACAGCAACTCAACCGATTATGGGCGTGTATGTGGCGTCTGAGTCACCCTTCAACTCGTTCGACTGCAAGCATTGTGGGCCACTTGAATGTGGCACCTCAGAAAATCGGCCATTATTTTCAGAACGGCCTGATATAAAAATATCTCCCATTTCTTTCTTTCTCTCTCTCTCTCTGGAAAAATCCCGGGATGCAATTTCTGTCTCTTCTCGGTTGCTGAAGTTGGTACTCTCTCTCTTTTCCAGAGTTCCTTTCTTTAAAAAATGATAAATTTTATTATACTTAAATGAAACAGAAAGCGTTCGTGCCTCTTCTATAAAAACACAATAATTCTCAGGATATTCAGAACAACTGTTTTTTTTTTGAAAGTTGGTACTATTTGAGACGGCTTTCTCTCATACTGGTAACTATAAGACTGGTAATTCGTCAAATTTGTTCTCATACTGGTCAAGGGAGAAGAACCGATCCTACAAACGATTGAAGCCTGACACTAGTTTCGATTCTCCTTCTGCGAAATCAAACGATGATCAGTTGGTTTCAATTAAACAAGCGACAAATCAAATGCAAACAGATAAACAGAGGGTAAATAAAAAGAGGAAGAAAGTGTTGGCTAGAAGGCATGACGGAAAAAGAGTAGGTTTATATCAGGGAAGTATTAGTAATAACAATAAAAAAGAGCCTCAGGAATGACACTAAAACCTTCAAAGTTCTAGATGGGTAATAAACGAAATGAAAAACAATATTTTATTTTGTTAGACTGGAGTTTTAAATTGCATGAAAAAAGAAAAAGTCCAAATATTGATGGATAAAAGGAAGAAAATGTGATGGAGAAAATGTGATGGAGCAGTTTTGTTCCTGCACGCAAATGAGCAAGGGGGCAGCTGTCCCCTGTGCACCCACGGTTTCAACGACACTAACTGCAAGAGTCGTTTACGTCGACGGACTGTTCTTAGTAGAAAGGGCGTACAGTGCTCCGCCTCCTGTGCCCTGTCTTTGTCAGCATCAAAGGCAACTTCGTGCAGTGTTGGCCCATATTTTACTAAGCCGTATTCTATCGCTGTTTGTAAGGCTACCCACTCGTTGTTCACCAATGCAAGGCACCTGTCGCAACCCTTTACAATTGTGAATCCCGTTGGTTCTTTCACCAATGTGGCACCACTTCAGGTGTGCTTAACCATGGCGTTACTGAAAGAACTCATAAGTAAATGGACGATGTCATCGCTCTTTCCACGGGCATACAATTTTTCAGTCGCTATGCATTGTTTAAAAAATAACGTGGAAAGAGCGATGACATCGTCCATTTACATTATCTCCACGTATTTGATATATATCAACTCATAAGTGTCGCCGTTTGTGAAATGGAAGCGCCAAAATTTTATAATTTCGTAAACTGCAATAAATCCATAGTTACTCTTCATGTCGGTAACGTCTTTCTCAACTAAATCGCCAACTTCTTATATACAACAATTTAGCATACACTCCACGCTCTCATCATAGCGGTCGTAATTAAGGTGGGCACTATCTGTATCGAAACTGAATGATCAGCGAGCACATAAAACTGAAAGACGCTGTATAAAATTGAAAATGCTTTTCGCTTTTCTAACTCGCACCAGGTGGAATATAACTGTAAATATTAGAGTATGTTTTGAACACACACGTATTACAACCCAAAGCACATTCCGTTAAGCAAAACCATTCAGGGTCCTGAACTCAAGACATGTAGCTTTTTCAGGTGATTAACACGATTTCTTTCTCATTTATTTGCACTATCTTTCGCATGCATTAAAATGGAAACCAATATATCAAAGGTTTATGTCACATGTTGTCCAAATCTCCAGCAGCTCACTCTAGGTTTATACCTTTCCACCTGAGTTGAAATCGCTTCTCTGTAAGGCATGTCGGACCTCAGTCATCATTCCTCAGTCGCTGTATTTTTGACTACTGGTCCGTCGCCTGGAGTTATGTTTTGGGGCGCAATTGGATATGACACCCGCACCACTCTGGTACGCATCGCCGGTATACTCAACAGCCACCGCTACATCTCCGAGGTTTTGGAGCCTGTAGTCCTCCCTTACCTGCAGGACCTGCCAGCGGCCACGTTTCAACAGGACAATGCACGCCCGCACGTGGCACGCATCGTGCAACAATTCTTCACGGCCCACCAGGTGTCATTGCTGCCGTGGTCCGCCTGTTCTCCCGATATGTCGCCCATCGGACAGGTGTGATCGCTGATCGGCAAACGATTGGCCCGGCAAGCACCACCCGCGGCTACGCCTGATGAACTGTGGCAACGTGTGGAAGCAGCCGGGACCGACATACCCCAAAGCCCACATCCAAAGCCTCTTTCCGTTCGATGCCGCGGCGTGTAGCGGCCGTTATTGCCAGCCATGGGGGCCACACGAACTATTGATGTCTGCGTGTTCCGCAAGTCGCACGGCCAGTAGTGTAAATTCTTTGCAAAAAAAAAAAAAAAAAAAGAAAAAAGGAAAAGGAGAAGCAACAAGAACCGGAGCAAACCGAGAAAGTTTTATGATCCTCATAAAACTCCCCATGCAATTACCTCAGGACCGAATATGCAAATTATTAAACATTACGACCAATGGCTAAATAGTGGCTCGCCACAGTACATGGGAACCACGCATCGAGGAGGTTATATCAAGAGCAAAGTTCGCATGCAGGCATTAACCTCGACGGACTGTGAGGATGCCTCGAAGTCGGACCTATGAACAATACCAGCAGTTAAGAGAGTTTGAGAAAGGACGTATAATTGGATTGACAGATACCTGTTGATCAAATCTCCGTATCGCCGGGCGTTTGGATCGAATAGACGCGGCAATCGGACAATGTTGGCGCTAAACGAGTCGCGGAGGGCAAAATCCAGTGCACACGGGCAGTGGGTGGCCGAGGGCCAAGACAGAACGCAACGATCGAGCGATTGTAAGAGCCGCACGAGCAGAACCGAATTCGTAACGCCCAGCGATCCGTCGCCATATTAGGTCGTCTACAGGTACAGATGTAGCCATCCGGACCACTGCCAGACGACTTCTGGCATGGGGACTACATTCGAGGAAGCCAAACTGCTGCCTGCCACTGAGCAGAGAGCATCACCGCCACCGGTTGAAGTGGTGTCGGGCCCTATCAACCTGGGATAGTGTCCAGTGTCGTCAAGCGATCGGTCGCCATGTTGGTTCGTCTACAGATACGGAAGTAGCCACCCGAACCATTGCCAGATGACTTGTCGATTCGAGGAAGACGAACCGCTGCCTACCAATGGGCAGAGAGCATCACCGGCACGGGTTGAAGTGGTGTCGGGCCATATCAACCTGGGATAGTGTCCAGTGGCGTCGTGCGATCCGTCGCCATGTCGAGTGGTCTATAGGTACGGAAGTAGCGATATGGACTATTGCCAGATGACTTGTGGATTCGAGGAAGTCGAACCGCTGCCTACCCCGGGCAGAGAACATCACCACCACCGGTTGAGGTGGTGTCGGACTCTATCAACCTGGGATAGTGTCTAGTGGCGTCGTGCGATCCGTCGCCATGTTGCGTCGTCTACAGGTACGGAAGTAGCCATTCGGTCCATTGCCAGATGACTTGAGTTTTCGAGGAAGCCCACCCGCTGCCTACCACTGTGCAGAGAGCATCACCGGCACAGGTTGAGGTGATGTCGGTTCCTATCAACCTGGGATAGTGTCCAGTGAAGTCGTTTTGTTTTCAATGATAAGTCATGGTTTGCACTTGGATCCGATGCCCAGTGCATACGTGTCTGAATACGAGCTAGCCAGCTCAAGAATCCTCCTTTACCGTGGAACGACACACGGCTCACGTGTCGGGAGTGACTGTCTGGGAGTTATTTCCCACAATAGCTGGACACCCTTAGTGGTCCATCCGCAACACCCCAAGCTCAACGGTACGTCGACGGCACTCTACGATCTGATGTGTTGCCATTCCTGTCGCAGCATCACTGATCAATTCTTCAACAGGATAATGCACGGCCACACACAACCCGGTCTCCCATGGATGCTTCTGTAATGTAGGCGCCCTTCCACTGCCCAACTTCTCACTGATCGAACATGTTTGAGATATGGTAGGACGCCACCTACAACCATCCCGGAATGTCGGCGAACTGGCCCTCAATTCGGACACCATCTGGGACGTTGTACTTCAGGACATTATCCTTGAACAGGATGCGTCTATGCCGAACTGGGTAACTGCTCGTATCTGAGCCAGATGTGTCGCTACAACGTACTGCCTTCTCCCCCTCGTGTAGCTGTGTTATCCGAATAAATGCCCCACCTGCTATTGAACTGTAATCACTTCGTTTCCTGTACATATGCATTGTGCATGCCGATTGTCCTCTCGATTGCATGATTCCTTCTGGGTGCTTGTCTTTTTTTTTTTTTTTTTACAAAAAATATATATTACTCTTTTTGAAGCTGACCATCTTACTTACCATTTGTTTGTGCATAGGCCAGCAACAATCAATTGCGGGCCTATACACAAACAAAGGACTGTTCCTTTGCTTAAGTTTTCGTTGTCGTAGAGGTTGTTCTTTATACCGTATCTCTTCCGTGTGTTTCAGGTATTAACATATATAAGAATTTTCTTCTGGTGTTGCTAGATTTCTAGTCCTTCAATCAGAGGAAATAAGCTGCCTTAAATGCTGGATGCAATTTAGCCATCACCTTTGGCTATCATCATGCTGATGATGGTTTTCTAACGTTCCCGTTTGAATGGGTTTGGAAACGTTATGCATATCGCGATTTGAACTTTGTCTTTTCTTTTGTGCTGCTGTGCATTCTTCATTATAAAGATGGATACTTAAATTTTTTCTTGCTTTGTATTGCATCTACTATTGGTTATGAAAATGTCTACCGTGTTTTTTGTCATATAATCCGCAGAATAGTGTGTTAGAAGAGTTATAAATTTAGATTCTACGGGTTATATGCCGACGCGGACATGCGCCCCTTAAAAAATAATTACTTTCTAACGGCACTTCCATTTAAAAAACAATCCGCGTTGTAATTATTCCCGGATATGCCGTATATTTAGAAAATTACCAGAAATTCTTTAATTACTGAAAACATAACACAATACCAAGATGGAGGTCTGCAAAAAGCTGGATGGATGACTTCTTTTCTTACGAGCATTTTGACGGTAAATAACATACAACGAAGACGATATTTTCTTACCTCTCTGGCGATTACGTGCTGTACAAATATCAGCGTTACGCAGGTGTTGCAAGACTTGCAAAGGTACTCTAACGAATCTAGCTACGGAAGTGTGAGGTGCTGTTACAGAGCTGAGGTCATGCTGAAAAAACACAGAATTTCTGCTCTTTAGTTACTTGAAAGTAACAGGACAAATTCAAAATGGCAGTTATTTGTTTAATCAGACGATCGTTTTCCCCGTATTTTTTTGGCCTGATGGGTCATCCCGTGAACGGCTAATTTTCTGTACAGTTTGGGATCAACATCATGGAAACAGAATATACGACGGTTTTTTTTTCTCCTTTTTCCCCCTGAATTTCACTGCAAATTATGCTCTGCAGAGGTTTCTAAGAAGGATTTTTTTCTTTCCCTAAAGTTCACGGTCTGCGGATTATGCGAAGAAAAACACGGTAGTTGGATTTTGTAGTGCGTTTATTTCTCCCATTTACTTTAAGCTATTAATACGCCTTTTTAATTTTTGTAGTTTCTTTTGTGCTGAAACTATTGTTGTTTAGGGTTTTTTTAAACCGTTCTTTACTTTTAATCATTTCAGATTTGATTATTGTTATATTACTACGGAAATTCGAATCCAATTATATTAATAAAATAAAAAGATACAAAAACGTTCTGTGACCTTTTCCATACAAAGAGGAATTAATCAGTAGCATCCCAGAAAGCATTTGCGAAAAAAGCAAATTTAATTATAATGATGAAGAACAAAATACAAGCAATGAATTGTCAAAGAGAAATGATGAAACGAAAAAATTTCAAAAGCGTATGGGTAAATCGGTTTACAGTGCCTCAACCGTATTATCCTGCTTTCAACATCATTTTACTGCCACGCTGAGAATATTACTTTGTCTGGTCAAAAAACCAACTTTCATTGATGACACTGGAAAGTCTTTTCCAAAAGCTAGCTCGTGTTACTTTCTTGTTTAATAACTCAGGAATTATTTTCACGCTGCTATTCATTCCCGATGCATTACGGGGCATTTATAATTTATTTTTGTGGATACGCGAAATATTCTTTCCTGTAAATAATTTTAGATAAGATTTATTTCCTTTTTAGGATGACTTTTTTCATTTTTTGAAACAAATATCTAGTTGTTGATTCTGCGGATACACGAAATATTATTTTCTGTAAATAATTTTAGATAAGATTTATTTCCTTTTTAGGATGACTTTTTTCATTTCTCGAAACAAATTTCTAGTTGTTGATTCTGTGTAAATATGTGTGTAAAGAATTATTTTTAACTCTCCTCTGTGTAATCAGTTCAACCTCTTCTCTCGAGTCAAATTTATTTTCTTTAGTTTTAATTGCGTAGCCGCAATGTTTTTATATACGAGTAATTTGGTCGGTATAAGATATACGTTAAGAGCTTGAGGTTATTTGTTGGAATTTTTAATGGCGGAGTGGGAATTGTTCCTTCCTTAATTAAAATTTTCAGGTCTCCGAAAGTAAATTTATTTTGCGGAATCTCCAAAGCGAAATTTGACGACCCTTCAAAAGAAGTTAAACTCTTGAAAATTTCATTTGGAAAACCTTTTTCCTCGTTCTCAGTAAAGCAGCAAAAAAACTTTAAATAAAATAAAAGACAAATAGTGTGTATCATATAAAGAACCAGGATTCACAAGCAACAAAAATATGTTTCAAATCTATCAAATAACAACAAAAACACTGTGCTTCTTCCCCTTCCGTGTATTCTTGTCCAATACTGTTAGGGCTTGTGGCGTATACCTCTTAATTAACCTTCCTTTTGAGCTGCTGCGTTTAATGTAAATTTGGTTTCTTCAGGTTAAATACTTTCTGCCTTAACGCCACAGAATACCTTTCGATGAATTTAAAGTTGGCAATCCTGACATCGGACCAAAGGGCAAGCAACGTAGTTAAATACCCATGAGATAAGCGCTGAGGTACAACATTCAATGAAAGAAGAGCAATGTTAGTTGCGAGATTCATGAAAGAACACGATTGAGCGAGCTGTATTCATGTAAAAAGAGCAATTCACGAATGTTCAGATGTTGACGGATCCTTAAACGGGCAGCTTGTAGTCGATAAAATTATTGTGTTGAGTAAGCAGTGTCACAGGGGATGGACAAATAATGTGAACACCATGATTATAGGGGTTAATGCTTTTCGTGTAGACTACAATGAAAAAGGAACATGCTTTTTGTTAATTTGTTGTGTATTTTTTCTTTGCTTTTGCTAATTGGAACATGCTTTTCTTCCTTTTGCTAATTGGAACATGCTTTTGCTAATTGTGTATCCTTTCTTGCTAAAAGGAACATGCTTTTCGCTAATTTGTTGCGTATCTTTTCTTTGCTTTTGCTAATTGGAACACGATTTTGCTAAATGGAACATGCTTTTTGCTAATTTGTTGTGTATCTTTTCTTTGCTTTTGATAATTGGAACATGCTTTTGCTAAAAGGAACATGCTTTTTGCTAATTTGTTGTGTATCTTTTCTTTGCTTTTGCTAATTGGAACATGCTTTTGCTAAAAGGAACATGCTTTTTGCTAATTTGTTGTGTATCTTTTCTTTGCTTTTGATAATTGGAACATGCTTTTGCTAAAAGGAACATGCTTTTTGCTAATTTGTTGTGTATCTTTTCTTTGCTTTTGCTAATTGGAACATGCTTTTGCTAAAAGGAACATGCTATTTGCTAATTTGTTGTGTATCTTTTCCTTGCTTTTGCTAATTGGAACATGCTTTTGCTAAAAGGAACAAGCTTTTTGCTAATTTGTTGTGTATTTTTCTTTGCTTTTGCTAATTGGAACATGCTTTTTGCTAATTTGTTGTATCTTTTATTTGCTTTAGCTAATTGGAATATGCTTTTGCTGCTTTTGCTAAAAAGAACATGCTTTTTGCTAATTTGTTGTGTATCTATTCTTTGTATATCTGTGTCTTAAAGCACGAAACACTACGAACGAATCACCCAATGGTGATGAAAATTAGTTTGTGAAATGTACATATATAGGAAAGAAAATGATTGTAATTCCAAAGAAGTTAAGCCATTAGCGCCGACGTCGTCGGATTGCCACGTCAAATGCCTGGGGTTACGGCGACTTGACCAACCGGCGTCTTGACCAACCGGCGTCTCTGAGCCCAACTATACAACCTCCCTCAAACTCGCTCAACTGCTCGTACAGCGAACGAATCTGAAGTCTAGATATCTTCACAGTCCGTGGAGGTTAATACAACAGCAATCCGATGTAACAATTGTTCCTGCGTACGAGTTTTGTTCTTGATATAACCTCCTCGATCCGCGGTTCCCATGCGCTGTGGCGGCCCACTCTTTCGTCATTAGTCGTTATTTTTAATCATTTGCATGTTCGACCCTGACGTACTTGCATGCAGAGTTGCATCAGGATTGAACCACTATCTTGGGATGCTTTTTGTTTTTTGGCAAAGAGTGTATTCTCTCGTTGTATGCCAGTATACCAGTGTAGTACATACTGTGTTCCGCAGCGGTTCGACCGAACGGTCGTTGAAATGGGTGACCTGTCAGACGTAAGAGTCCGTTTAGCCAGAACGTGTCTAACCATGACAGCCAAATTATTTGGTGTTTCAAGAGCAACAGTCACCACAGTTTTGAATGCTTACACCAAACATGGTGAGATTTCATCGACGAAGAAGAATAGTGGAAAAGGACAGAGATTGAATGAAAGTGACCGTCGAGCACAAACAAGGACTGTGTCCAAACAATACAGAAGTACTGCAGTAAAAGTGACAGCAGAATTTAATATCCACCTCGAACAGCTCTTTCCAAAACAAACAGCTCACAGAGAACTTCACTAAGCCATCAACCATGGAAGAGCTGCAATTTGTAAATCTTTATTCACGGAAACCAATGCTACAATACAACAAGTTAGTACAATCATTCAATGCATTTATTATGATCCGCTTTCCAAAATACCAGGAATAATTACTCAAGTTATGAGGATAATGGCTGTGGTATAAACCTCGCCCCTGTGCCCTGACCTTTAACCCCATTTCTATTATATTAAACAGAATTGGTTCAGAATACCTCCGGAACAACATACTAATGTTGTGTCGCAATAGAACCATTTTTAGTCACGTTATGAGGATAATATCTGTGGAATAAATCTCGCTCCTGTGCATTGAATTTTAACCCCATTTCGATTATATTCAACAGAACCAGTTCAGTATACCTCCAAAACAACATTATAAAGTTTTGTCGCAATCAAAGCATTTTACATAAGTTATGACGCATAAGGGCAAACACCAGAATGTGGAATTCATGCACGGCCATCAGTTCGTCGCCTACCACTCAGAAATCAGAATTGTGGACATCGTTTAGATGTGGTATCACGAACGTCGTTCCTTGAAGACGGAATAGCGACGTATGATCTATACAGATGAATCAGGTGGTTCTTGTGTGCATTTGCGGGCGCGCAGCGGAGAGCGCAACAATCCATTGTCCGCTGCAACTCAGATCGAATGTCTGGTGTCATGGTCTTAGGAGAGATCAGCTATGACAGCCGTTCCACTCTAGTTTTTTGGAGATGACACTTTGACAGTGGAGCGATACGTGGATGTCATTCTAGATATCGAACCAATCCCTTTCATTGAACAGGTACCTGGGGCTATACTACAGCACGATCAGCGGACTTTTCCCGATTTGGATATGTACGGTACATGGTTGGACGTCAGACTCACGGTAATCCAGCCAGCTCAAAATGTGGTTGCATTGCGACAATAGGCGCAAGCCGCTTGGTCAGCAGTATTAGAGGAGTATATTCGACCTCAGCCTGGCTCAATTCACCACTTTATTGTCGAATGCATTGCAAATAACGGTAACAGTATGTCATACTAATGTATAGTCAGATTTATTTTACTTGGCACTTGATGATAATGGAATCGCCTATTTTTGCGGGTGCAAGCATTTTGGGTGTGACTTGTCGAAGAAGGTGATTTCCAATGCTCAGAGACAACAGGCGAGAACTTACCTTGTCACTTGTTCCCCGCGGGGCTAAGATTTTAGTACCCATTACAACGGCAATCCACCCTTTGGTTCACCCCCACCCACTCCATTGTTGTCTCCCCCATTAGCTGACATTGCTTGCTGGGGAGAGATATTTCACTGTTCCCTTAAGAAGGATCACTTAAGAGACAAAGAAGCCTTTTTCCCCCTTTCAGATCAAGAAATGTTTTTCTGCCATGCTCTCCATAAGAATGCTGTCCTAAGGTTAGATTACCACGGAACACTTCCACTGTTCCCTTCTTGCTGCAAATCACATGTGTTTAGACCCGGAAAGTGCTTGCTCCACCCTCAAGATTAGGTGATTCCATTATCGTCAAGTGCCAAGAAAAGAAATCTGACTATAAGTTAAGTTTAGGCAAAGGTGTTAAATCCATGTTGATTAGTCACATTCTTTGAAGATTTGCTTATTTTTTACGTAGTTAACTGCTGGCTAATTTGCACACATTTTAGTGATTTCCTTCCTCGTGTTGCGTTTTTTCCGAAATCGAGTGTGTAATAATTTATATAAATATGCTCTCCGCACTCATTAATGTTTGAAACACTAGATTGTCCGTGCGATCCATCCGTAGTAGAATGCATTACTTCAGTTTCTACGCATCAAAAATTTGGAAATTCTAAATTATAGTTAAATTTTGAATGGAATATGGGATTACATTATACAACACACATTTTGAAGATGACAATCCGTTTTTTGGTGTAAATACGACAAGGATGGTAAGTCAGAAAATTTTCAAAAACTTGACAATTCCGTCGTCCTGGAGCGGAAAACGAATCCGCGTCTGCCGGATATCGCCCGACTATGTTAGTTGGGCGGCTATCCGGGATACGCGGATTCGTTTTCCTCCAGGACGACGAAAGCTTTCGGGCATTATCTGACTTACCATCCTTGTCGTATATACACCAAAAAACGGATTGTCATCTTCAAAATTTGTATAGTTAAATTTACCTGCAAATTTTCAACTTTAGTGGCACTTAAAATATGACAACTGCTTTTAAGTAGCTAAAATTTTAAAACTGATAAACATGTATTTGTCATTATGTTGCTGGTTTGCATTACATGTGCAATACGCCGTTAACAATAACTTTTTGCTGATTTATTTTCTGTGTGGTATTCCGGGCAGAGCAGTTTTGCTTTGCATGCTGCTTAACAGTTTTGCTTTGCACGCTGCTTAACAGTTTTGTTTCGCATACACCAGTTTTACAGCAGAAGCCTTCTTGGTAGAATAAATTTAATAAATAATGTATTCCTAGGAACGAAAAATTGTATTACTCTTCGTGCAGTGACAGCAACGTGGGCTCACGGTTTTGATTATCTCAACAGAAGAAAATTCCGTGGGGGATGAAAGATTCATTGATTCTTGAAGGTTTACGGTGGTATGTTCAACTAAGACGTAGGATTTTCTGGAAGTTAATGATAGAAGCACTTGTCAGAAATGCCAAGAAACGCACTGATTAACGTCTATCAACAACAGGAAGCGATGAAGTTATCTGTTCTAATAGATGAGGGAGATGTATGAAGGCTTTACACGCCAAGTATGTCAAAAGGAAATAGTCCGGTGTTTATTCTTTCTCTACGTCGCTTTTCTATAACTAATTTAATACACACAAACAAAAGCAAGAGAAATTCGGAACTTTTATTCGAATAAACCAAACTGATATCAGAAAGGAAAGCTTGAAGTTAGATTTGCCGCCCCGGTGGCGCAGTGGTCTAAGGCGCTGGCCTCTGATCATTCGTCCGTAAGGGGTCCGGGTTCGAATTCCGGTCAGGCATAGATGTTGTGTTTGTCTTACGGCACTGGCTCTCTCCCTTCCCTGGAACCACTGACCCTAAATTATGGACATGCTACTGCTTATAGCCCATTGAGTTGCTCACGGTGCTCGTTAAACCTCCAATCAAAAAAAAAAGTTAGATTTGAAAACCCGCAACCTATTGACGTAACCTCCATATGAAATGCATCCAACAACCAATATGCATAACACATGGCATTCACGTAAAATACACTATCTGATCATAAAAGCACACCTATCTACAAACTCCCAATCACAAATCTATTTGCCAAATCCCATTCAAAGTTCTATCTACAAACTCCTAATCGCAGATCTATCTACAAACTCTCAAAAACCGATCTATTTGCCAAATCCCATTAAAAGTTCCATCTAAAATATCCTAATCGCAGATCTATCTACAAACTCGCAATCACAGATCTATTTGCCAAATCCCATTCAAAGTTATATCTACAAACTCCCAATTACAGATCTATTTGCCAAATCCCATCCAAAGTTCTATCTAAAATATCCTAATTGCAGATCTATCTACAAACTCGCAATCACAGATCTATTTGCCAAATCCCATTCAAATTTATATCTACAAACTCCCAATTACATATTTATTTGCCAAATCCTATTCAAAGTTCTATCTACAAACTCCTAATCGCAGATCTATCCACAAACTCCCAGTGATAGGAAAGAAATTAATATCGAGTTGCTGTCTCTCCATTTGACGTGGGTACGTTTCAACGGAAATTGTATGCCATTCACTCACAAGGGCATTATTGGTCAGATAGGTCACCAATATCTGGCAGTTCTACCTGGCTTGCAGTTCCAATTCAACCCAATAGTGCTTCATGGGGTTGCGAGTAGGGCTCTGAGCAGACCTTTAGGTCAGTTTCTTTAGGTGTGATCATAAGGCAATTTGTTTTGTTTGAGACTTTGGCGACAACCGTGAGCAACTCGATGATGAGCTATAAGCAGTCGCCCGTTCCTAATTTAGGACCACTGGTTCCAAGGAAGGGATACAACCAGGGACGTAAAGCCCATATCACACCAGGATTTAATACCAGACCCATTCCGAATCAATGGTCAGAAAGCCAGGTCTTAGACCACTGCGCCACCTGACCTTTGTCAAGTCTTGAAAAACAACAACAAATAGGGCAAACGTTGGCATCATGTCGAAGCAGACTAAAAGAGATAGTAGAGCAACAAAAGAAGTTATAATCCCACACAAACTGATAAAACTACTTGTCTCAGAAGTGGAGTATCAACCTAAACAGGTCTCTAGGAAGTCCATTACGCAGAAATTTATTGCAAGGTCGGTTATCAAGCCACCAATTATTAATGCTAATGCAGAATGCAGGATACAATGCTGTAACGAACATGCCTTGACACTGGATGATTTGAAACATCTAACATTTTTGCAGGAAGTTTCATTTAGAATTATTCCAAATTAGGGGTCAATTAACGTTTTACCAATGCTGAAAGAAGCGAATTTTCAGGATTGACCTGTACAAAGCGTCAGACAAGGTGAGAAGTCATTAATATATCGGGCAGCCAACTCTTAATATTCTTCAGTAGCTGCAATAACTCTAAACGGCCGAGTTACGGACAGCACATAGCTATACTGGGTTACTAGATTCACTTATTGGTAAAGACATTTTCCCCCGCAAACAGTGCCGCCTTTCAAGACGACAATGCTCCAATACACACAGCCACATGTGTCGATCCTTTATATGAGGTGCGAAAACTGAAATTAAAAATCTCCCATGACCTGCACAATCACGATATTGTAACATTATTAAATTTCAGTTGGCAGAATTCAAGAGTGGAGTGAGAAGCATTTTCTACACCATTTATGGAGCTTGTGACTTTACTCCATTAGTAATGGACCAACATTCCTCTGAAGATTTTTCGCAATCTTTTTGAATCTCTCCCACATCAAATATACAAGCTGTTGTATAAACCGAGGATATATCAACTCTTTAGAAGAATATCTGTAGCTCTCCTTACAGATGTTTTTTTATGGTTTTTTTTCACAACCCTCTTATTTGAATTGTATTTTACTTCTGAAAATGTTTTATATTATGTGGCTTGAGGGTTTGCTAAAGATACCACCAGCTATTTAGAACATTGTGAGACAACAATGTAGGAAAACAATTATAATCAGCATACCTTGCATGCAAAGATAATTCATTACAGTCAAGTACACTGCGTTTTAAGGAGAGGATTTCCGTTTTATTTTTGCAGTTCTATTTGATAATATACATAATAGCATTGAAAGCATGTAATGTCTTGAAGTAAACCGCATGCAAAGATGTGTTCTTAAGGCATTTGATATTTACTACTACTTAACTATAAAAACAAAAAAGATGACAGCTGATTCTCGAGTCTAATGAGCAGCAAGTCTTTTGAATCTTTTTCCGTTAGGAAAAAGTATTTCAACTGAGTATCTCAAATTGTATGAAATGATTTGGGATACGCAGTGTAAGCAGTATTCTTCAGAGTGTTGTGAATTGGTTACAAAAAGAATAAAACATACACAATCCAGTCAAAATATTATGACTACTCTTGATGTAAGAAAAAACGGTAACCAGCAGCCAGATGGATTGCGTAACAATATATGCAAACTGTGTAAGGCATTTAAAAGAACACGATCTCCCGGACGGCATGCACTTTCATCTGTAAATGCGAAAAGTACGTGACCTAACAGAGACTTAACCAGTTAGAAAAATCATGCAATGCATTGATTATGATGCACTTTCCAACATACCAGAAATCATTACTCAAGTAATCACTCAAGTTATGAGGATAATGGCTGTGAAATAAATCTTGGTCCTGTGCTCTGATCTTTGATCCCATTTCGATGATATTCAACAGGACCAGTTCTGTATACCTCCGAAATAACGTGATAAAGTTTTGTCGCAAGCGAAGCATTTTTACGCGTTATGACGCATAATGGTGATGGAAGTGATTTCGCTCCTATGTCCTGGCCTTTGACCTCATTTCGCTCATGCTCATCAGGATTTGTTCCCAGGTGGTCTCCTACCACATACTAAATTTACATCGAAATCAAACCATATTTACGCAGGTTATGACGCATGAGGGCAATGGAATGCATCCCGCTCCTATGTCTTGACTTTTGACCCCATTTGTCCCATTTTCAATAGGATTCGTCCCAAGATTGTTCCCTACCACATACAAAAATCTCATCGAAATCGAACAATTTTTACGCGAGTTATCGTGCGGACAAACAGACGAATGGACAAAGCTGGAGCATATACGCTTCTTCAACCTACAATACAATACAACTATTTATTGCACACATTTAAAACTTACAGTTATATGAAAATGCAATACACCAGGAGGAATCTGAAAACATTGGTTGTAAGGTGATTTACCCTATCAGATGTAAGAAAAAGAATAAAACATATGGCATATATAAAAGCAAGTAAGATGGTTATAACAGAAGCACCACTGTTAGCAGCATGCTTGGGACTACAATTTAATGATAGGGTTGAGATCCGTTATGGAGATTAGGGTGATTTACAATGTAATTTAGCAGAGACTAGCAAATGTTTTTAATATTTTCCAGGAATCTGATTCTCTCTGGAAGATTATTCCATAGGATAATGGCTTCATACGGTATGCTATTTAAACTATAATTAAATCTAACACACGGCTGACATAATTTGTTGTTAGCAACAGATCTGGTGAAGATAGAATAATCCAGATTTTTGATGTCAGATTGAAAAATAGGCAGTTTAAGATGCATTATTTTAAAAAACATGCTACCTATTTTTAAGGTAAAAATTGCATGAGTTTTTAGAATATTTAGTTTTAGAAATAATGGTTTTGAATGAGACATGTAATCTGTGTTCAGCGTATAGCGAACATATTTCTTTTGTAATTTGAGCTAGCATAACTTATTGTTTGCACTTATATTTGAATATCAAGATTCTAGACAATAGAAGAGATGGGTATAAATAAAAGCATAGTAAAATGTTTTTAGGACATTGATAGGGAAAAGATGTTTAATTTTACCAAGCAGGCCAAACTGTAAGGAAACTTTTTTTAAAACAAACTGAACATGCGTATTCCAGTTAAAGAATTCATCAAACCAAACACCAAGATACTGAACTTTGTCCACAATCTTAAGGGGGAGATCATTAATACTGACTGGAAAGTTATTTATGTTCTCTGTTTTATGAACGTTTCGGAAATATACGGCGTTGGTTTTTAGAATATTAAGTGATAATTTGTTAGAGCATAACCAATGAGATAAATTTGATAGATCCTTATTGATCATTATCTGTAACTTATGCAAATGATGACATTTTTGAAAAATGACAGTATCATCAGCGTATAGCAAAGCATGAGTTGATTGCAGGCACAGAGGAAGGTCATTAATATATAACAGGAACAGTAACGGTCCCAATACCGAACCTTGAGGCACTTCACATGAAATATTAAATAGAGCGGAGTTTATTTTATTTACAGTAATATACTGTTTGCGATAAGAGAGGTAGCTCATTAATAGGGAAATAATTTTGCCACGAACACCGTATTTGGGTAATTTATGTAACAGAATGTCGTGATTCACCGTGTCGAAAGTTTTTGGGAAATCAATAAAAACACAAATAGTATAATAACTGTCATCTAGTGCTTCGGAAATGAAGTTTGACAAGTTAGCAACAGCCATTTCAGTAGATATGTTTCTTTGGAAACCGAACTGTTCCAAAGAGAGCATACCATGGGTGTGTAAAAAATCAATCATTCTGCTGTGAATAGACCTTTCAATTTTTACACTTTCCAACCGTAGGTTGGAATGCGTAAAAATGGAACGATTGTTAGCCACCAAATGAAGAGAGGTAGCGTTACAAAAACGGCCGATATTGTGGTCTGTTCACGTAGTGCAGTTGTTCAAGTGTTCCAGGAATGCAAGGAAACCGGGAAAACCTACAGCAACAGGGGAAATAATGGACTCCGACGGATAACTGACGACTCTGGGCAGCGACTGCTATCCCAAGTAGTACGATTCAACAGACCGGTCACAGTACAGCAACCGGTCAGAACATTTAATGCATGCACATCGGGGAGCGTATCGCAGACTACAGTCCAACAAACTATGCTCTTTATGGGTCTCCGGAGCTGCCGTATACTCAATGCACCCATTCTGACGGCCAGACATCGACGATTAGGACAGGAATTTCATCTGAGAGGAGGCATTGTGCGTTTCTCTTATTCACTGATTCATCAGTCGACTGACAACATTGTCGGAATGCCTTGCAGCGAAATATACTGTAGTTCAGAATATGTGCGAGAACAGCGTCTACCTTAGTATCCGTACGGTATCCGAGAATCAAGATAATATCATAGTAATCATCTGGTATACAGGCCATTTAGTTACGTTAATTCTGCTACTGTTACAAGCAGTTAAGATTTCACGAGGCGCAATGAACGGGATTAAAGTCACATTCACAGCTTAATCACGAGGAAGTTAGGAACAGCGAATCTGTCTCTTAATTCTTATAACGTTGCGTGTAGCACCAGCTTCAATGCCCCGCAGTCCCTTCTTTGCCTGATTTGGATGTCAGATCAGTTGCTAAATAACCATTTCCTTGGAATGACTTCAAGGCTTAAACGAGTATTCTCGAAATTGTATGCTGATATGCAGAGGAACATAAAGATTTCATCTGAACATACAGAAACTGTTGAATGACATACTTCCTGGGAGTTACTACAACGTATAAATACAGTAGATTTCGGTTAGCTGGGACACATTGGGGCTAGACTATTTTGTGCCAATTCAGCGGCTGACCCAAATATGCGAAGCTTTATCTCAAATAGGTAATTCGGTCTATTTTTCAAGAATTAGCCCAAATAAACTGCTGCTCGCTGCAAAAGCTGCTATAATCAATGCAGTTAATATAAACTGAATCAGTGATCTTAATGCGATCCCTAACATTTCTCGAGAAACATCGGAGGACGTGATCAGACATGCGCCGTTATTTATTTATGATGGAACCTTTCTGCATTTAAAATAGTTATAGCAATAACAGTCTGAACAATATATATTATGTCCATAAATGAAGTATACAACTTCAGTATGCTATTGAAAAAATCTGCAGTACACTGTGTGCGTCAAATAAATTTTACGACTGGCGCTAGATTTCAGCCTACGGTGGCGCCACCAGTGTAATCGCCAATGCGTTATAAACCGTGACCATCTGCTGGCTTTCTGACAAAAGTACTGCGCAGTTGTTAAAGTAACTCAAACGAAACGGCCATTCATTAGAGAAGTAAAATTTTTTTCATGTAGAATTATTAAGATGGAACAAAGGGCTGTTATTAAATTTAACGCAAAACTTGGTAAAAGTTCCTCGGAAACGTACCAAATGATGAAACAAGTTTACGGTGAGTTTTGTTTAAGTAGATCAAATGTTTTCCTGCGGTAAAAACGTTTTTTGGACGGAAGAGATACGCTAGAAGATGATAAGCATACCGGAAGACCAAGTTCATGTAGGACACCTGAGATTATTAAAATAGTGCGTGGTTTCGCGGCAAACAATCGATGTGTGTCACTAAGAATGATGGAAGAGTCTTTAAACATCAACAAAGAAACGATTCGAACCATCCTGCATGAAGATTTGGGCAAAACAAAAGTCTGTGCTAAATTTGTTCCACACACGTTAACCAATGAACACAAATCAAGGAGAAGTGCACATTTCAGAGACATCATTTCAGCTGCTGAAAATGATCCAAACTTCTTAAAATCGATTTTTACAGATGATGAAACATGGTGTTTTCAATACGATCCTAAAACAAAGCGACAAAGTGCGGAATGGAAGTCAAAAAACTCACCACAAGCCAAAAAAGCAAGAAAAGTTCCATCGAAAATCAAAACAATGCTCATTACATTCTTCGATAGTAAGGGTTATTGTCCACAAAGAATTTGTTCCAAGTGGACAAGCAGTTACTGGTGAGTTTTATTTAAATGTTTTAAGGCGTTTGACGGGCAGACTTTGTTGCAATTGTCCAGAATATCGGGATGAAAACAGTTGGTGTTTGTTGCACGATAATGCACCTAGTCACACCTCACTTCTTATTCGTAGATTTTTGGCGAAAAATAACGTCTGTGTGTTGAATCATCCACCGTATTCGCCTGATTTAGCACCCTGCGACTTTTCTTTATTCCCAAAACTTAAAATGACGTTAAAAGGGTGTTATTTTGATGATATTTCGACCATACAAACAGCTTCGAAGCGTGCTTTGTAGGCAATTCCGCAAAGTGATCTGGAACAGGCATTCGAATCATTATTAAATCGCTGTAACAAGTGTATTGAAGCCAGAGGGACTTATTTTGAATCACAAACCAAAACAAATTATATTTTTTTGTTTCTATTTTATTTTTCAGACCCAGTCTTAAAAATCCTATGCCACACTGTGTAAATATCAACTTACTTTTAATGTCAGAGCACCTGGTAACTGTGAAAGTTTTTTTAATGTCAGTAGGTCTCCATGTGTGCTCCGTTGAATGCTTGCAGGATGTCTAAACGATAGTCCAGTTTTCCTCACGTAAGATGCTGAATGTCAGCTGTAGCAAGGAGAAAGCTGCAGTAATGCGTTCCTTGAGCTCAGTGATAGATGTAACCATTTTCTTGTACACAATGTCCTTAATAAAGCACCAAAGAAAATATCGCATAGGGGTAATATCACGAGAACGGGGTGTCCATGCCGTAGGATCCCCGTGTTCAATCCAACGCCCTGAAAAATGGTGGTCGAAAGATCTGTGTACATCCAAAGACCAGTGCGGAGTCTCCCATCTTGATGGTAAATGATATCTTGAATATCCTGGAGTTGTGAAATTGCCAATTGTTCTAGCATGGTAAGCTACTTTATACCAGTAACGGTTGGTTCAGCGAAGAAAAAGGGCCCTATCACTCTGACCTTTATTAGGCCGGCGGAGACATTAACCTTCGGGATGTCTCTCGTGCGCTACGCCACATAGATAATTATTTGAATTTATTTATTCTTTGTTCGATGATCCTTCGTATCAGCGGCTGTCTCTCGTACGCCGTTCAAAACTTATGCTGAACTGTTGTTAGAGAGTTTGACTCCGCAAACCAAAACATACGCGCTTCTTTCTCCACTAAGGAAGCCATATAGTGGTATTCCGTGTTTGACGAGATTTTTCATTGCATGAGACACATGGCGTTATCTATCATCCGACTTAACAAACGTTAACATTTGCCAGGTCTCATGACGTTTAAAGTAAGTTTTTTTCTACCGTATTTTGTTTTAATAGCATACTGAAGTTGTATACTTCATTTATAGACACCTTGCATTTCTTCCAAATTTAATTTTCCTGTCCGCGTTTTTAACATTTTCTTGTGTACTCATTTTAAAGAACATCCAGCATTACCAACCCGCATAAATCCATCTTTCACCTAGCATGACGACTTTTTCGAATTCTAATTAACAGTATTCGTCTTCGACGTGGAATTTAGGAAAGGAAAAGTGTTTCCAGTTATACAAATACTTTGTTTCGAGGTGATACAATTTATTTAAACATTTAAAAAATCTAAATGTTTCTAGTTAACGCATGATATGTTTTTATTTAAATAACCCATGCCAGTTCATTTTTATGGTTGACAAAAATGTACATTTTGTAACCGTAAACAAGAAGAAATAAATTTAATGCGTTGTGTTTCAGAAAAATTTAATCTCCTGAACTTTTTTTACGTTTTACTTTATTCCAATTTTGTTCTTTCAAATACAATTTCCTACGTACTTTTATCTTTTATAACTCTAGATATTCCATTCTCATATATATATATATATATAGATAACGCACAGCTTCTTGGAAAATATTACATCCGTATTTTCCTTTAAGTCACCAATTTTATCTGAAAACGGCTGAGAAATATCGTACACATAGTAGTCTATAAACCTTTTGTGATGCCGCAGCTTCTATTGTATATTTTTATTCCTTAAACCCTTTATTCGTTCGGAAGTTGTGAAAAGAAAGAAATTTAATTCTTCCATTGAATACACGAAAGCCAGACGAGGAAAATTCATCTCAAGAAATGAAATCGAAAGGAAAGATGAAATAACCTTTTTCTAAAGAAAACGAGATCTTTACCTTCAATTCTTTGCCATTTTCCTTTATTGCACATTTTGTCAATACTTTCGCAAATCAATGTAACTTGATGTTTTAATAAATGGCAAGGGATTTTGCGACAAATGGCAAATACAGCTTTGTTTTTTTAACGGGAAATGTGCGTAGGGGGTGAGTTGTTCTTGAAGGAACATCTATTCGATTGTTCTGCGGTTTCCTCTGCAGCTGAAGATAAATGAAATGTGGCTTATTGCTTTCAACCATTTCGTATAGCCGGTTGTTAAATAAAAAAGGAAACAGTTTTCGAAACTGTAAACAAAGCCCATCGTAATTTTTATGGTTAAAATCTCTTCTAAAGCCAATATATTGAAACTTCGCGTAAGTGACATACTATTTTACTATTCTGTTTTACAGATCGAACGGCGGCGAGGGATGTAGATTTCCGGAGCAGAAGTGCCTAAAGTGAGAAACTTCTCAATGGCAAACTAGAATACCACTAACTAAGCAGCATTACCTACCTAATGCTTCTCTTATTTCTACGGCTAGTTACTAACAGTTCATTTCAATCCCCTCTTAGCCAGGCGAACATCCGAGGACTTTCAGAACTGGAGGTCCAGAAAATGTCGTCTTTGAGTTTAGTACACATACTGTCCTTTGCAAAAGTTTAAGACCTATCCATGTATTGAAAATTAAAATTTTCAAAGAAACTACTAATTACCAGTGAGAGATATTTGTAAAAATGTTACCACAAATAAATACTTACATTCTTTTGAGCACAAAAAGACCGATGCCAGTACTTTGTGTGGCCACCTTTACTTTTTATAACGGACAGCATACGATGTGGCGTACTCTCAATGAAAGATTTGTAGTAGTCACTTGAAAAGTCTTTACACCACATGAATTTTATCGCCTCAGTCATAGCTTGGGAATTTTATGGCTGTTTTCCTGCTATCTAGTAATTTTAAATGGTCCACAAATTTTCGATGATGCGGCCCCACGAACCTTTGGATACAAATAGTCCCACAAGTACTCTAAAGAATTAAGATCAGGCGATTTTGCATGCCAAGGGAGAACGGAGGCACCGCTGTCGTGTTTCTGGAACTAGTCACGCACCCTCTTAGTGACGTGTCATGGCACATTGTCTTGTTGGTAAACACCATCACCACCAGGGTAAACATCAAACGTGGAGGGATGCATGTGGTCAGTTAGAATGGACAGGTAGTCATTGTCGTTCAGGAACCCATCTAGGAGTATCTGCAGTCCAAGGTCATACCAGAAAAATGTACCCCAGATATTCACACTGCCACCACCGGCCAGCACTTGACCGACAAGCGTGTCCGGGTGTTGGTTCTCGTGTGTTTGACGCTGTATCCTCCACCATCCGTCACTTCTGTGGAGTAAAGACCTACAATGGTCGGAGTAGGCAATCTTTTCCCACTCTTACAATGTCCAATGACAGTAGTCCCATGCGGACTGCAGGCGTCGTTGCCGATATTTATGGGTTAACATGGACGCCTTGACGCAGCGTCGACTCCTGAGACCCATACGTAACAAAGTTTTCTCTACTGTTATCTTCGACACGTAACTGGGTGCCGCAGCGTTCATTTGCGTGCTTAATTGCTGCACTTACGCGTCGATTACTTTTTACCAGTCGACGGGGGTGACGTTCTCCTGTGGGGTCTATGGTCTTTGGGGTCCACAGTTATGACGTCTGGAGATACTCGGTGTGCCAGCGGTGAATTCTTGGTACATCTTACTACAGATCCTCGCAAACAGCCTGCGAAGTTTGCTGCTTCTGAGATTCTTCCACTTTTGGCGCAGTAGCGGATGATCATTCCTTTTTGAGCATCCGTCAAATCACGACCTCTGCTCATTGTGCTCATATTACGCACTATGGCTCATCTGTCCTGGTGGGCCACTTATATCTCCATGTGGTTGACCTTGTCACGTGCACTCTGGGACGCGCCTGGGCGGGAACACTGTGATTCCGAGAGTGTTCACATTACTCCGATGCGAACGCGTGTGCTTCCAATATTATGGCGACAGTTCAGTGAAGGCCGTTTTCTTGATAAACAGTACACTGTCCCTGTATTCAAAGAGAGACCCCTGCAGGAATGATTTGATGATGTGCGCGAGGTAGAAAATGACTGGCCTGCATTGAGCCCAGATCATAAATCAATGGAACCCTTCTGGGGTAAATCAGAACTCCGACTGCGCGAAACTTCCGACGTCGGTAAGCGACCTGAATAACGCTCTTGTGGTACAATGAAAGGTAATTCCTTCAGCAACGTATCAAAATCTTGCGGAATGCGTTCCCGGCTAAGAGAATGTTATGATGGCAGCAAAGATTGGTTCAAATCGGTATTGATCTTTTTTTATTACAGAGCATTTGTAGATGGGGGAGTGTCCGGAAACTTGTGTTCAGATAGTGTACACACACAGAAACACGCACACGTGCGCGTGAGCACCTTCGATTCAAAGCTATGTGACGTACTACAGAAGTGAAGCACGCATTGAGACAACAAATCCACAGCGATACAGTCTGCCAATGTAGCTTAGTGGATTACAACTACACCCTCCGTGGCGAGGAGACGTATTGTGATCACCAAAAGTGGCAAATTCCTATTTTCACAGCTCTTGCGTTTGATAGATACTGACTGGCAAATTATTGTGGACTAGGAACTTAATGTTTCACTGTAAGGGCGTCCTGGGTCAAGGTTTACAGCTCTAGCTTGACTTCATACATTTGAGACCATTTCAGATGGGCACTTGAAATTTCCAGGATGGCTTTTACGTAACAGCAAGCAATTCTCACACCAGACATCACTTTAGCACTTCGTTGCCTGTCTGCCAGTTTATTAGCACGTCCTCAAGTTTATGATAAATATTTCTGCTCTCGAAACCGTTTGAAATAGATTTGGAATTTTCTAGATGGATTTTAAGGACCGGAAGTAATTGTAACACAATGTTTACATCTTATTTGTTTGAATGGTCGCAGATATGCCCCTCTGTTCTAGATTTTCGAAGAACATATCAGAAGCAGTTTGAGATGAAGAATTGAAAATTTCTAGATTCCCTTTAGAGACCAAACGACTTTGTCCGTCCAAATATACGTCTATCTGACTGTGAGTGTACTTTTATTGATATTTGGGGAACCGTTCCAGCCGAAGTTTGAAAGTCCCATAAAGAAGTGTTATAATTTGTTACGTGCCTGCACCGCAGAACGCACATGAGATAAAAACAGATAGCAACGAGCGCATACGTCCGCGTGGCTCAGTTGGGAGAGCGACGTATTCCCGGAATGAGTGGACCCGGGTTCGATGCCCGGCGTGGACAAAAATGGCGGAGAAATTTACTTAGTTATATTCGTGCCCGAACTTCAAGAATGATCTGGCCGTTAAAGTTCTCGCAATGGTATGATGTTCTTTCCACACCGCGAGACAGGAAAAATAAGTGGATTCCTTCTTTAGCGCTAAGAAAAATAAATGTATGTGATGTTACGTTCCACACACTTAAATGACTGGGACTTCTGAAATGCACGTTCTTCAGCGGATGACTGCCTACAATTACACATGCTCCCGGCCCTCTTTCGGGGGTGGGGGTGGGGTAGATGTGATGTGCTAGCAACGCAGGACGCACGTGAGATAAAGGCAGATAGCAGCGAGAGCATACGCCCGCGTAGCTCAGTTGGGGGAGCTACCTATTCCGGAATGAGGGGACCCGGGTTTAATGCCCGGCGGGGACAGAAATGACGGAGAAATTTACTTCGTTATAAATTATATGAACTTTTGCTACAGTACGAACAGAGTTTCATTACCTTTTAACTCATTTCGTTGAACACTTCGTAACACACACCTTCAACGTTATTGCCATTATTACAGTATTAGGGGTGATGTACCAACCGCTTGAACCTATCTTATCAGTTCACTACTGCCCTGAGTGGCTCTTTTACTAAGTAGAAAAACGTTTTAACTTCAGAGCACAGTCTCGTTCCTTTGGTCTGCACAAATTTCTCTACTAACTAGTTAAACGAAATATGTTCTTAAAAGTAAATATGATGTTCTCGTAATACACAATAAAAATGATCGTGTTGCTGTAATTCTCTGTCCAGTTTTATGATTAAATATCAAGTTCAGATTCCTGAAACTCGCCCGTTAAAATATTTCTTCCTAATTCTCTATAGAGATGTAATTTTCTTCCAAATTCTCTATAGAGATATAATTTTCTTCCTAATTCTCTGTAGAGGTTTACTTTTCTTCCTAATTCTCTATGGAGATATAATATCACTTATTACATTTCGCCGATTCTGTAAACTAGCCGCTGTAGCGTACAAGTGATCTCAGATGCTGTCTCCTGACTATTCGTCCTATGGGTCCCGACTCTACTCGTGGATGAGACACAGGTTGTGGGTTTGTCTGAGACGCTGGCTCTCTTCCTTTCCTGGAACCGGTGGTCTTAAATTAGGAGCAGGTGACTTCTCATTGTCCTAAGATTTGCTCAGTGGGTCGCTGAACCCCTAAAAAGAAACCGATCAAAAGCTATTTGAGACATGTAGTCTGTGTTCATACTGAGACGACCCAGGCCAGCCATCAACATCCACTAAAAAACAGGATATCCACGGGGGAAAAAGGTGCTGTTCTGTGTGTGGTGGGATATGCATAGAGTGCTGTACTTTGAACTGTTGAAACTAAGTGAAACAATCACTGCACAACGTTATAGCGATCAGTTGATGAAACTGAACGCCGCAATCGAGCAAAAACGCCCATTGACTGGTAACGGACGCCATCCAGTCATCGTGTTACAGAATAATGTGAGACCACTTGTCGGTGCTACCACGAAATCAAGCCTTGAATAGTTACACTGGGAGGTTTTACCGCACCCCGCTTCCTCCCCGGACATTGACCCTCAGACTTTCATCGGTTTCGCTCTATGCAACATGCCCTAGCCCAACAGCGGTTCACCACAGTTCCAGAGGTGGCAAATTTCGTCACTGCGTTCTTCAGCTCAAAGCCCGAGACCTTCTATTACAGGGACATTCGTTTGTTGCCTGAAAAATGGTGATTGATGGCAACAGCCAATATTTCGTTGAATAAATGTGTACTGACTCAAAATAGTATAACTATATTAAACTCCGAAAATTCTTGGCGTAGAATAAAGATAAAATTTTCCAAGCTTTCACACATCAACCAGATGACTTTCTCAAGGAAGGTAGACAGCTAACTGAAAACTGGATAATAGAACGTTTCAACACTTTGAACGCGGTGACTTGACTAGACAATAAATTATTTGGAGCAAACGTGATATTTCGAAGAAACAAGGTCACGTTGGTTGGGCACGCGGTACAATGGTAGAGAACTCAGCATTATTTGAAGAATTGATTCCAAATACGTGGCAACTCCAGAGAAACGCTATCATTGCAAGCCTAGCAGCTGTTCAAGATTTCCAAGGTTTCGCGAATGGCGGTAGATTTGGGTGTGGAGTATGAAGCTAATTTCTTTACATCACCCCATATAGGATCGGCGGACTTGAACTTGACTTCTCTTGATAGGGCAGATTCTAATTCGCTGATTCTAATTCCAAACGAACGTTTGGTTATTCCGATGTAGTATCGCCTGGAGCCGTCCGGATATTTTAGTGGGATGGCATAAACACCTGCCTTATTCAGAAGAGGGGGCTTGTCAATATTTTTCTTAAGCATCGTGTAAAAAGATGCCGGAGACGTTATGCCGACACCGATGTTTATCCTCCTGAGCGTGTTTTTGAGTTCATAGGAAACATTTGGTATGTAGGGAATAGAGCCCAGATAGCGAAGTTGCAGCATGGAAATATTATTAGCACTGCTGGTTCTGGCTTTCTCGATGAAGTTATGCATCTGGTTCGAAGTATATCAACATTTGCATCTAACAATGTAAAGAAACCTAGAAAAACTTTGCAAAAAATTGTAGCCATGGAATACGAAACGAGTTTTTCCAATACGGGATTTAGAAGTGTAGATATATTTCTACACCCAGTAAGTGTTGCATCGCCTTCTGGGGATTTTATGTATAAAAAATCATAAGGGTCAATCCATAATTCTTGGATTATATGCTATCTGTTATAAGAAGAGTTTTTCGAATTCGGAAATGTGTGTACAGCCAAAAGGAGCGAACCTAAGTTATATTATAAGCTTGCACATTTTTGTTATTTTCAAAGTACAAGCAAGTAAATGGCAAATACTAGTGACGGTGTGACGTATACTCTAGTTAACTTTCTTTTAGTTACTTTCTCTATGTAAATTTGGATTCATTCTCCTTAGCATTTTTCAAACTTAACATTATATCTTCTTTCTCGCAAGAATATAGTTGGCAAGACTTTGAGGTCAGAATATATGACGTGTGTATGTGCCCGATGATAACTCAAAGATATATAATATGTAAGCATCAGCAGAGGTGTGGAGATGGTAGTACACATAATACAATCACATTAATTGGATTACGTCAGTTAATATTGTTGAAGAGTGAGTTGTGCCAAAGGAGTTTTGGCTGAATAAAGGCAAATTGTAGGTAACGGTTTCTCGACGTTTTCTTGGGTGGCTCCTGTTTCACTGTAGGTGAAGCTTTTGAGAACTGATTTATGTGGTGTTCAGTCAACTATACATGCACGGACATTACAATGGTCTTAACAATTTTGATTGCTTCACAACCTTGTTTTTTCAAGATTCCTTCATATCGTTTCCAATTACAAATGACTTTGAGAAGGGAAAAACATTGCTCATGGGTTTGTTCTAAATTCATTCGCAACGCGTTGAAATTGTCGTAAAGGAATGTTTTGATATTTGCATTCTTGAGAGCGGTGTGTCATTCCGTATCACAATTGTGTCTAAAATGTTCCATTGTTTTACACTTCGTCATTTAAATATACATGCTTAACGCTAACATTTAAATGACATCTATCACATGTAAGAAATGGATTTAGAGAAAAACCAACGGACCTATTTCATTCAGCTGGTTAAGATTCAACTTGCAGAACCACAACATAGTTCAGACATAAACTCAATTATTCTTTAACAGTTGTAACCTCGCAAACTGAATCACATTATCAACACTTTTAAACCACGTAGATAACAGTTTAATACTTATTCGATGTACAGATACCCTTTGACTCTGAAAATATAAAGATAATATGCGATCCTACTTGAAGCAGTACGTCATTGTACATGCGCACACCACACTTTACACTGGGCGGGAATTTTTATTTAGCTCTGACTCACTGTCAGCCGTTGCAAAAAATTATATAGAAACATGGAAGTTTGACGTGCTGTTTAGGAAGAAATGTAGAAGTAATGTTATTTCTCCGTTATATATATTTTATTTTAATTTACGAACAGAAACTCCAAAAGGAATGTGAACTTAGAGGTTTATATCACACATCCTAAATTGGAATTACGTGAAAATATTACTTATTTTAACATCAATACATAATGTGAAAATGGCAAATGCCCTCCCCAGATTTTAATACCTGAATTCACAGCAGTTAGAACATCTGTATGGCGTGGAAATTGGTTTCAGAGAGACTATAGTATTGGTTGTCACTGCGGTGGCGCATTAGTCTAATCGCTGGCTACAGATCATTCTTCCAATGTAGGTGCATCTTCAAATCCTGGTGAGGCATGGATGTTGTGTTTGTCTTACGGTACTGGCTCTTTCCCTTTTATGGAAACAATAACACTAAATTAGGGACGTGGGATTTATTATTGCCTATCGGATTCCTCACGACGGTCGTTAAATTTCACCCAAATAGCATTGTTTTTATTTTTCTATTATCATACTTCTACTTCCTAGTAACAAGTACCCCCGATTTACTGTGGGGGAAAATATTTGTTTGTATATGTCTGATAAAGAATCTTAATTTGACCAGGGCGATAATACTCGGCAGTGTTCGAATATGAAAAGTACCTGGTATTAAGATGGGTTCAACTTCTTGCTAACTTCTGACTTTAACAGCCTTTTGCGTTATTCTAGGAGCAAATGCTCTCTATTGGCTGATGCTAAGAGGGGCTCTGAATAAGGCTAGGAGCAACTATTCTACATCTCAAAATTATAAGAGGCGCATTGTTTATGAAAGGGGCAATAACTTTAAAGTGTATGATTCTGAAAGGGACTCTAAACTAAAGTGGGAGAAACTACTTGCTAGCTTAAGGTGCTGAAAGAACCCCGTAATATGGTGGGATCAACTATTGTCTAGAGTATGGTTTCAAACGTGATTCTGAATTGGAATGGAAGCAATTATTCTTTAATGTATGATTTTGAAAATGGGAGGCCGCCCCGATGGTGCAGTGGTCTAAGCGATGGTCTCTGATCATTCATCCGAAAGGGGATCTGGTTCGAATCCCGGCGAGGCCTAGATGTTGTGTTTGTCTTACGGCATTGGCTCTCTCTCCCTTCTCTGGAACCAGTGGCCCTAAATTAGGAACGGGCGACTGCTTATAGCCAACTGAGTTGATCACCGCGGTCGTTAAACCTCCAATAAAAAAAGGAAAAAAGAAAAGGGGAGCTTGAATATGGGGGGAGGGACTAAATCTCACCGTGATATAGGACCTAGAGGGAACCTGAACAGGGAAAGTGATAAATATTGCTAGCACAGAAAACTGACGGATTTCAAGAATTTGAATGGCTGAAAATACTTGTTAGCATATGAAACTGAGAGCATTCCAGTGTTTTTGTGGTGAAAATACCCTCTGGAAAATGATTCTGAAAGGGGACCTGAATTTAATGGGAGTTACTGCTCTTCAGTGCATATTCTTAAATGAGCTCTGAACTGCATTCTACACAAGAAAATTCTGGTTAGAATATAAGACAGAGAAAATCAGAGAATTTGAGTGTGGGAATGCGCAATAGTACAGTGGTAAGAATAGACGGCCGCCGTTCCGTTGGTCGAGGGTTTGATCCCAACCTGACTGTTCCAATCACTGAAGACTAGTCGTGCTTCGAAGGGCACATTAAGCCGGAAGTCCTGGAGCAACGGACTACCCTTAAAAAGTAAATGCATTTGTTCCTTTATTCTCCTAGAGCAGATTCCGCTCTGGTTCATCTGGGATCCTGTCTCGATGTCAGTTCCTTCGTCTCTGTTTGGCACTCTCAACCATATCTACCTGTCTACCTCGCTGTCTATCTGCTCTCCCCCACTACCGCCTCTGGTACACTGCGGATAGGCTCTGGATTCAAGGTAGCTGTGTCTAAACCTTCCTTCGGTAAAACCATACGAGAAATACTACAGTTGTCTACTTGAAATCAGAAAACATTGAGTGGAGACAAAGACTTACTAGCACGCGAGTCTGAGAGAGGGGCTGACTAGGGATGAGGACTACTACTTTCTGGTATATCAGTTTGAAAGCAACCATGCCGCCCAGGTGACGCAGTGATCACAGTGCTGACATTTCGTCTGAATGGAGTCTGAAATCGAGTCCCGGATGAAAAATGGTGGTGCGTCTATCCTACCACATTGGCCCCTTCTGCTCCGCGGATCTAGCTACCTAAAATTAGTAACAGCTAATCCTTAGAGATATTAGATTTGTTTATGGGGGACGCTAAATCCCAAAATAAAGAAAAAAGAAACGGCTATGCTTTATACTGGGGAAATTAGCATATGATCCTGATTGGGGCAATATACACTCACGGACAATGAAATTTGCACACCTAGAAGAAAACGTGCTGCAAACACGAAACTTTGCAAATAGCTAGAGTGCGTGCTGGTATGCAAATGATCCACGTTAGGTGTGATTGCGCATGACGGCACACCCTGTGGGGGCGCTGCAAGCACGAACCGGCAGCCTTATAAACCGGTGTGTAGTCGATGCCCCATGAAAGCGAAAAGTACCGGCCGACGCAAGCAAGAGTACAGAGTGACAAGAATGCCTGATACGTCAATTAACGCAACTTATGGACTTTGAGAGATGCATAAACACCGGGTAGAAAACCGCAGGATGGCCGGCGTGCAGTATAACCCGCCACGTGCATCGTTCTGACCATATCGTCCGACTATGTTGAGATCAATAGACACGTGACAGCACTACCACACGGCGGAGCGACTCAGGACGGACCAACAGGACCAGGAGGACCACCGGTAGAGAACATTGATGGATCATGCGCAAGGCAGGAACGGATCCCACGGGACCCCGGTCCACTATACAATCAGATGTAGCGGCTCCCGTGTGCCCACGAACTATATCCCGACTCCTCGAAGAAGCGAATCTGCGATCTCAGCACCCTTACGTGCGCTGCCATTAACACCAGAACATCGCCGGCTCCGTTCACAGTGGTGCCAGGCCAGAGTGACGTGAAACGCCACAGACTGGTGACGTGTAGTGTTTCGCGATGAGTGCCACTTTGTTTTGACGACACATGATCTTCGTGTCGCGGTGTGGAAGTCCCTGGGGCAACGGCAGAATCTCAGTCTTGCCATTGAGCACCACACCTCCCCCACTGCAGAAATTATGGCCTGGGGAGCCATTGCCTACGATGTCCGATCAGGTATAGTTGTGGTACGTGGATCATTGACGGGCCAGCGGTATGTGGATGATATCCTAAGTCCCCAAGTACTCCCATTCCTGGCCGGGATTCCAGGTGCGCTATAGCAGCAGGATAATGCCCGCCCACACAGGGCTCGAGTTATTCAGGACTGGCTACGTTATGTCCAGACACTTCCATGTCCTTGGCACTCCCTGGACATGTCCCCCCATCGAGCATGTGTTGGATCAGTTGAAACGCCAACTGTTGCCGTGCCGCACTGTCCGAGATTTGGAGCTCACCGTCCAACACGTGTTGGCCAGTCAGCCGCAGGACAACCTCAGGCGTCTGTTCGCCTCCATGCCGACCCGTATTGCAGCATGTATCGCCGCACGAGGTGGTGCGATGGCCTATTGAAGACGACCGGACTGCGGACCCCATATCGCTCTCTAATTATCCTGGAGCTCTGTTTTTCCCATCATGTGTATCATTCATTTACATCATTACGTCCGTAAATGTTAGTCCAATCCGATGCTTCCTTCTTGGTGCGTAGATTTCATTGTCCGTGAGTGTACGGTATTAGGGATTTTAAAGGAACTAGTATATTTTTAGATTTAAAAAGAATTTGGGTGGAGAACACTACTCCCTGGAAAACCGTTATACAGGGTGATTCAGAACTCATGGGACAAACTTTAAGGGGTGGTAGAGCACACTGTAGCAGACATTTTTGTATAGGAATGTATGGGCGCAAGTGACGCGTTGAGGCACAAACACAAGAAATAGACGTGAAAGAAACATAAATTGTGTACTTACAGCATCGTTGACAAGTGCTTCTTTGCAGCAATGTTTACAATAATTGCTCAAAATTGCGTTCACCAACAGTAATACATGCGTGGCAGCGACTTCCTGCTTGGCCCATATCTACTACCAACGCAACTCGATGGCAGATGTTATCGTACTTTTATTTTTCTGGAAGAGGTTTAACCAGAATTGCTTCAAGATTTACCACAGGCTGTTCGACAAGGACAGTGGTTTCAGCATGATGGGGCGCCAGTCCATTTCAGCAATTACCTGAATGCCACTTTTAGGGCGCGATGTATTGGCCGTATTGGACCAGTCCGTTGGCCAACCCGATCGCCCGATTTATCGAGCTTCGATTACTTCTTATGGGAACATCTGCAAGCCCTCGTTTACGAGACTCCGATTGACTCGGTTGAGGACCTCGTCGCTCGAATATCCTTTGCGGCTGCACGTGTGCGAGAAATACCTGGCATCTTTGAAACTGTACGCCAATCACTCCTTCGACGCTGCCACGCATGTATTACTGTTGGTGGATGCAATTTAGACCGATTATTGTAAACATTGCTGTAAAGAAGCACTTCTCAACGATGCTGTAAGTAAACAATTTATGTTTCCTTTCATGTCTATTTCTTGTGTTTGTGCCTTAACGCGTCACTTGCGTCCATACATTCCTATACCAAAAATGTTTGTTGCAGTACGTTCTACCACCCCTTAAAATTGTCCCGTGAGTTCTGAATCACTCTGTATAAACATGCATATAATGGAAATCTTAAACGATGAAATAAATGCTCCACAAGTTAGTGATTTTCCTAGTTTTTCAAGAACGAAAAACATGTATCGTTCCCAATACCTGCGGGTGACTTCATTTAGTAATGGGATACTGTCTTCACATAAAATGAAATATCTTTCAAGGTCCTATCTTTTACTTAGTTATCATGTCGTTTTATTTTCCCACAGATCGGAGAGTATACCTCATATGCCAAGTTATGGACGCGATCTGGAGAAAACCAGCAAAGTCAGTAACGTTTTGGTTTTCCTGCATGCTCTTAGAAATTTGCCCCATAAAATATTTAATTAACCGTACAAACAGATGATATTTTTCTTTTAGTTAGGCCATATACAATGAAAATTAAGTGGTCTTTATCTATTTTGCGTAGTTCTCACATATTTCTAGTTCTCAGGTCTTCTTTTTATAATATTAACTGTCAAACTTGTATAAAACTTTATGTGTGCTAGTGTGTGCTAGTGTGTGCTATAGATGCTGGTAAAATGCCTAAGTCACAATGTAGGATTTTGTTTGAAAATTAAAAACAATATTTCTTTAACATATGTGCTGCTTAGAAATAAATTTAGCCTATAAACAGCATAAAATGTAAGAGCATAAATCTACTAATCTAAAAACCATGTGTAGCGTGCCTGCACCCCAGGACGCACATGAGATAAAGGCAGATAGCAGTGAGGGCACATGTCCGCGTAGCTCAGTTGGAAGAACGACTTACTCTGGAGTTCTATGCCCGGCGCGGACAAACTTGTACGTTATGTTGTCGCCCGAACTTCCAGGATGACCTGGCTGTTAAGTTTCTCGCAATGATGTGATGTTCTTTCTACACGGCGAGATAGGAAAAATGAGAATCCCTTTTTCAGTGCTTCGAAAAAATACATCAGTGTGATGTTACGTTCCACACACCAAATTGTTTGAGATTTCTCAAATGCACGTTCTTCATGGGATGACTGCCTACAGCGACACATGTTCCAGGCTGACCCGTGGGCCATGTCTCCGGTCCTCTCTCGGGAGGAGGGGGCGGGGAGATGTGACGTGCCTGCACCGCAGGACGCACATCAGATAAAGGAAGATAGCAGTGAGAGCACATGTCTGCCTAGCTCAGTTGGGAGAGCGACTTACTCCGGAGTGAGGGGACCCGGTGAGGACGAACTTGTACGTTATACCAAAGACAACAAACTTGTACGCATGTGCTAGACAACTATCGTCAAAACAAAACACGTGAACAGGTTGTAAATATAATTATGCATGCACTTCCTGAAAAGAAGAAAGCAATCTATCTAAGAGCGGATTAAAACTACATTCGGTCCCAGAGGGAAAAAGGTTTTATTGATGTGTGTAAAGAGCATTTAAAAGTAGAACATCTTGAATTTGATATCACCTGTAAAACAGATTTGCTTTATTAGGACTGAAAGGTATGTCGAATACCTGTTAAATAAAGAAAGTTTCTCTGTTACAACTGTTATTCTAACGCTAAATTTCTCGTAAAGCTTTACTCAGCTTATTTCGCTAAATTCTTAAACTTGCCGCAGTATCTTAGTTTCAACATAAAACTACACTTTAAGACCTACTGAATTAATTTAAGTTGAACCGGATTAGTTTCATTTTTGGTTGGAGCCTCAAAGTCTTAATCATTATGAAACTTCTATTAATACAACAAATCGGCCAAAGGCTCAGAGACAATAAAGATACTTACGAAATGAAAACGTCATCTAATTGGCACACACTTAACCACAAATCTCTTAAACTTTGAATGAGAATCACATTAGGTCTTTTACAATCCGCATATAATTATCTTTTCTGCTCCTACACTCTATATCATACGACTTTTGATCGCTTAGGAGTTAGGTTTATAGCATTAAACGAAAATCTGCTTATAAAGATTATTTCAGAATCGTTAACTAAACATATAAACATTCACTATTATCAACGTTGCTTACCGCAGATCGTTTAGACGTACATTACCTGAGTATATATTAATCAACCCAACATAGAACATTTAACTCAGCAATCCAAAAGACACACTCAGCATTAAAAACGCAGGCTCCTATCTTGCGATTCGAATGGACATTGACACTTGCCCTATTGTAAGGTTGTTAAACTCAAATTCATCGGACGGGAATCAGTGGCGGTAAGTTTAGAAAAATATTTAACGAGAAGAAATTAAATTTAAGACAGGAACTAAAAACAAAGGTTAAATTAAAATATAAGTTACAGATGTATGTTTTCCTGAATTTCTAAGACATCAGGAAAAGCACCATGTTAGCTCAAGGATTTTGACCAACGTTTTGCAGAATTCTTCCATAAATAATACATTAAAATGTCGTTATCATTTTGAAGTTATTATTAGTTAATGCCAAAATCTTCCAAATACGTAACGTCAGTAAATAAACAAAGACATCGCTCTTTCCACGTGTAAGGCTAACGCGCTCGGCTAGATATCGAGAGATCCGGGATTCAATTTCCCGGCGGCGGCCGAATAACAACGTAGAAGAAGCGGTGTCTTTGTTTATTAGTTGATGTCTTTTTTTATTGAAGTTTTAAAGGCATTCGTGAGCAACTCAATGGGCTATAAGCAGTCACCCGTCCCTAATTTAAGGCTGGTTCCAGGGAAGGGAGAGAGCCGGTTACGTTAGGCAAGCACAACATCCATGCCTCAGCGGAATTCGAACCCGGACCCGTCTCGGACAAATGTTTATAAGTCAGTGCTTGGACCACTGTTCTACCTGGTCGGGAACGTTAGCTAACGTCATTAGTTAAATAATTACTAATATACTAAATCTGATTAACTGAAATTACTGCCAGATAAAAAAACGCAAGACAGGCAACACTTCCAACTTGTTTTCTGTTCAAAACGGTAGTAATCGCTCTTATGGAGTAGAATCACAAATACGATTTATCTTTTCATAGCTTCTAGTTAACAATTATAAGTCGCAAATAATCTGACAATATTAACAGCAAGCTCTTACAATTTTAACAATCGTAGTAACCTCCCCTAGAGGTTGAATAAATAATTCATTTTTGAAAGTACATTAATCATTCACACAAAGGAGTCATCTACGAATGATCGTACAAATGAATGGTCAACCCTTTTTCATCCACTCCGGGCCGAATATTTCATTACACTCACTGAGCAAATCATACCTTGCTCCAAAGAGCCTGCCAGTGCGAGATCAAACGGAAATTGACATACGCTCAAAAGAGCAGGAGTTCTGCAACATTCACCATGAATGATCGATGAACAAACAAATTTCGAACTCTTTTTCCCAAATTGGCTAAAAGAGCACAATCTTAGATGAACCATTCATTCTCCGTTTGTTCACGAATGAATCTCCGCTCGTTATAAACAATTCGGACACATCTTTCAAATGAATGGTATTCACGTATCATTCCAATTCTTAAGTTTCACCATTATTTCTTAGCTGAGTGCTGATTGCTCACTCACGTAACTGTTGACACTTATTAATTCTCGATGTTCTTTTTCTTATTGGGAATTCGTTTCCGAACTCGTTGGAGAGAAAGAAACTTAAACGTGCTGGGAGTTCAATGTGTGAAGCAATAATGGATGATTGAATTCACGGTGGTGACAGAGAACCATTCAATGTGAAGAGTTATCATATTGTTGCACAGAATTCATCTCCGGACTCATTGCAAAGGAAGAAACTTAAACCTGCTGAGACTTCAACGTACTATGTAGCAGTAATGGAGGCTTGAATTAATCGCGATGAGAGAGAATCATTCACTGTGAAGAGTCATTCTTTTTACTGAGGGTTCCTTTTTGGACTTATCAGAAAGGGAGAAGCTTAAAGCTGCTGAGACTTCAATGTACTATGTAGCAGTAATGGAGGCCTGAATTCATAGCAATCAGAGAGAATCGTTCACTGTGAAGAGTCATTCTTTTTTATTGGGGATTCTTTTTTGGACTCATCGGAAAGGAAGAAACTTAAACGGGCTGAGAGTACAACGTGTGTAGCAGTACTAGTGGACTAAATAATCATTCACAGCGGTCAGATAGAACCATTCACTCTGAGGAGTCATCCTTTTAAGCACACTGGACAAATCACACTGGTCGAATTGCAGCTACTCGTGCTTCAATTGTTCCCGAAGGTCCGCTAGAATGCGCTGGTTTCTATTCCCGCGTTTCACCTTCTGTTCAAAATGATCCCACATATTTTCAATAGGATTTAAATCTGTGTATTTTGGCAGGCCAGTCGAGGTGAGACAGTGTTGTTGATTTTTCGTCGTGCCGCTAAGACACAGTGTTAGCCCTTGAGCAGACGGAAATTGTCGTCTTGGAAGATAGGAGTAGCAATGTGGTGCTACTCCTGAAAATGTAGGGCAAAGGGCAACACGTCGTCATTAAGAATGCGGTGGTGCGCATGCTGGCTCAAATTCATCGTCATTGCAACAAGAGGGCCCATTTCGTGGTACGGAAAGCATCCCCAAAAGATCACAGAACCCCCTCCAGCTTGAACAACACCTTCGATACAATCAGGATTACAGGCTTCATTGGGCCTGCGATGCACTGGTCGCCTACTATCACTGGAGTACAAACAAAAACGAGACTCATTATACAAAATTACTCGTTTCCAATCCTCCACAGTAAAGTTTTGCTGCATCTGAGCGTGTTGATAACGTGCGACTTTGTGACTTGTTTTTAAAAGCGTCCTCTTCCGTGGTGCTCTGCTTCAGATGTCCATTAAGTACAGTTCTCATCGCAACGACTTTTCGGAAATTGGTTGGAGTGGACTTTTATTGATTGTTTGGAACAATTGTTACCTGGTTTCAAACCGATTTGCAGTTACTAGAAGTGGACATGTTGGCGGTCCCTGTTGGTGAGAATCGTTTTCCGGCCACAGTTTTTTCGGCGATGTTTAGTTGACTGCGAACTACAGTAATGTTTGTAGACCCGCTAGAAAGTACACTTCGACACACTAACAAATTGGACGACTTCATTCACTTTGTGTCCGTGGGTACGGCCAAACACGATGGCTCCTTTTTGGCACTCAGTAACGTCTATTGTATGACCCATGTTGTAGAGTAAATTCAACATACACGTTGCTTTTTACCACTGCACGAGACAGAAATGATCCCGTAGACCACATCAATACTTCTATATCTTCCAACAGTGCTATCACTGTGCCCTCTATTCAAACGGTGACTTCCTACTGTCATTTCTGTTAGGGGTGACTAATGTTTTTCCCGGTGTGCTTATTATTGGGTATTCGTTTGAGTTCGATGTGTGTAGGTGAAACGGAGGATCAAATGATCATTCACAGCGGTGAGAGAGATCTATTCACTGTGAAGAGTTATTCTTAGTGAACGACTCGTTCAAGGATAGCAATCGCTAATCTCCTCGCTTATGATAAATAAGCATGCCGTCACTACACGATTGAAGATGTTAAGGCATATCTACTCACAGATTAAATACGTTACGTTTAATCATTAAAAATTGACACTTCAAGATCTTTCCGGAAGCCCAGAACTCCATCTTCAGGTAAAAAATATCAACAACAGGCCTGGACACACAGCTTAAATACACAAACAGGTCAGATCATAATGGCGTGACAGGGTACGTATGCGCAAGTGTGAAACAAAGTATGAAGAACGATGATAATTTGAATCGAAACAAACAAGTGATATGATCAAAATCAAATGGGTCAAAAAGAAAAAAAGGAAAGTACATGAAATAACTTGCTTTCTTACTCGGCTTTGCCCGGGATTTGTGGTTAGTAATTTCATATTCCCTTATATGTCACTAAAAATATCTGGAAAAAAAATTATGCTTGCAGGAAAGAAAAAAACCTGATTTCACAAATTCGGTCATTACAAATTATTTACTCATAGTGTGATTATTTTAGGACTTAGTCGTACACAACATTTTTTATTTCTCCTTCATCGGGGACAATAGATAATTTTGTTGGATCCTTCGCTCTTGACATTCCAACATACAGCTGTAGAATCAAACGGACCAAAAGCGTTACGAATTATTTTACACGCGTCCAGTAGACACAGCATTGGAGCACTTACTGAACAAAATTGGTTAACAATTTGTTATCGACAATCAAATACATCACGTGCTTTCCGTTTCAGACGTCTTTGCGGGGCGCATCTCGGTGATAAAAAAGTTAAAAACGTGCCTTTTCCGAATATTTTTTGAAACTGGCTGAAATGTTAATGAACACCATAAATCGTTAATAGGAACATGACCTCCAAATTTCGCCTGTATCCATAAATAACTTTTTAAATTAGCCGTCAAAGTTTTATTAACCGTTCCTGCATATATATTTCTATTTACGGATGAATTAAAAATTCCATGCCTATTTTAGAAATTTTTGACCGGATTCCGGCGAAATTTTGAGGGACTCCTTTTATTACCAATTCATGGTGTTGACAAAAATTTCAGCCCGTTTCGTTAAGATTTGGCAAAGTTCGTTTTTGCATTTTTTTATGCACTAAGTTCGTTTTTGCATTTCTGTATGCACTAAGTTCGTTTTTGTTCAAAGAATAAAAACGCCTGTGGATGAATGCAGTCACGTGCTTTCAGATTTAAAACAAATAACGATGACGTAGCAAACGACGCTGACTTTATTAATTAGCTTATTAATTAATTCATAACTCGCGAACGGAACAACTTAGATATCTTAAAATAGTTGCGTTGACCTTGAAATTCCAGTATTAATAAGATATGCAAATTTCACAATGCCAAATTTCGGCGTTCGAGTATTTTTGATACTTCACACAAACAGACGTTTTGTGATTTATATATAAGATTAAGTACAAAAAATACAGTAAATAAAAGTTCATTGTGACTCAGAGTCCCGATGAACTGCCTCTGTTGCTGTATCTAATCGCCATGGGATTTATTGTATCACATTAAGACCCGTGGACGACTTAGGTGTCGAACTGTCGTACATAGTATCAACTATGCACCATTTACGTACTAAAATCGCGGAGCACAAGTATTCCATAATAACTTGGGGACCACCGCTCTTGCTCGTACTGTTTCCTGTAGTACCCATTACCAAGACTGCAAACAGGTAAGTGTATAGGCATCAGCATGTACGCGTATATTTCTGTTATTGGCAGACATCTTCTACATATAATCGCGGCCGAACGTCCTGCACCAGTAGACCAAAAGTCAATATTTGATGCTTGAAATCAACTTATACATTGAAGAGCAATTGAATTAGAGACAGCTGGCGTTACACAAATGTGGTGCTGTGGGATTCCGTGTAAACGGAAACGACATGACGTATACAGTGATCCGACAATATAAAGAGTGATGAGACGGGAATCAGTAAGAGTAGGACGCAGTATGGGTAAGACGAAGGATCTAAGCACATTTGATCGTGGGCAAATTGTCGGGGTCCGACGAATGGGCCACTCCATCTCGGAAGTCGTGCAGGCACTGGGATTTTCACGAGCCACTGTGTCACGGGTGCACCGTGAGTACATTGAATCCGGTAAAGCCATCTCTGCAAGGGCCAACTGCCGCGGACAACAGCGTGTGAATGTCCGGGGTCATCGTCGGCTAGCTTGCATTGTAACGACGGATAGACGGGCCACAGTGCAAGAAATAACTATGCAATTTAACGCTGGTGCGCAAAAACGTGTAAGCTGCCACACCTTCCTGAACAATCGCCTCGCTATGGGGAACAGAAGCCATCGTCCCTCGAGGGTACCGCTGCTGCCCGCACATCACAGGGTGCAAAGATTAGCATGGGAGCGGGGACATTGCCACTGGACCCTAGACATATGGACAAATATTGCCTGGACTGATGAGTCGAGATTCACGTTGGTACATGCAGATGGCAGGATACGAATAAGGCGCAAACCACATAAAGCGGCGGATCCTTCTTGCCAGCAGGGTACTCTTCAAGCTGGTGGGGTGGCATTCTGGTCTGGGGACTGTTTACGTGGACTGAAATGGGACCCCTGGTACGTGTGACATCGTCCCTCACAGGTCAACGTTACCGAGATATGCTGGACGACCATTTGCTCCCATTTGTGCGTCTTCAACATCCTACAAGGGACTTCATCCTGCAACAAGACAATGCACCGTGCCATCGCTCCCGCATTGTATCCGAATGGTTGGATGAACAGTCCACCGACGTGACCTCGCTTCCTTCGCATGCTAGGTCACCTGGCCTCAATTCCATCGAGCACATCTGGGATGCCATCGAGAGAGATGTTCGATGCTCTGACCCCCTCCATCAAATCTTCCTTAACTGTGGGAGCTTGTTAAGGGGTCGTGGATCCGTATTGAGCTACGCGGACGTTTGTATGGCTTTCAAACGCTTCCGGTGTCTTATCGAGTCCATGCCGAGACGAATCACCGCCGTCATCAGGACGAAAGGTGGTGCAACACCTTACTAGACAGGTATCTCTAATTCAATTGCTCTTCAGTGCACAACGTAATGGTAATGTCAGGAATACATATTATGCATTATTTGAAAGCCAATTTTATGCTGAATTCAAATATTTTTTGAGAATGGCACTACCAGTCTGTGACGTTCCTGCCAGCAGGACGCACACGACAAAAGGCAGATTGCAGTCAGAACAAACGTCCGCGTAGCTCAATTGGTAGGGTGACTTATTCCGAAATGAGGGGATCCGGGTTCGAATCCTAGGGTGGACAGAAATGACGGAGAAATTTACTTCGTTATAATGGCGCCCGAATCTTCCGGATGACCCGGCCGTTCAAAATCCCGCATTGGTGTGATGTTCTTTCCACACCGCGAGATAAGAAAAATCAGAGAATCCCTTCTCCAGCGCTTCGAAAAATAAAAATGTGTGATGTTGCATTCCACACACTAGATTGACTGGGAGTTCTCGAGTGCACGTTCTACAGCGGATCGCTGCCTGCAACGATTCATGGTCACGGCTGACCCGTGGGCCATGCCCCCGGCCCTCTTTTGGGGGGGGAGATGTGACATAGCTGCCAGCAGGACGCACACGACATAAAGGCAGATTGCAGTCAGAACAAACGTCCGCGTAGCTCAATTGGTAGAGTGACTTATTCCGGAGTGAGGGGATCCGGGTTCGAATCCTGGCGTGGACAGAAATGACGGAGAAATTTGCCTCGTTATAAGTCATAGAAGTGAAGTTACAAGCAAAAGTACAGCGTCTAGTCATAAAAAGCAAAATATAGTGGAATTTGTGAAATTAGTGTACAATTCATTTAACGTAAAATTACTGTACAGTACATTTTCGAAACTTGCAGGACATTTGAAATAACTGACCAACAAGCAAAATACGCTTTAATATTTAATTGGATAACCACGGTTTTTAGTAAAAAGATACGCCTTCTTGGCATGGAACTAATTAACTTTCTCTAGTTGTCCATTGGTGATAACACCGTGCCAAAATTGCTGTTAAATGTGGCTGTGATCATTCCACTGTCTTGCGCACCATTAAAACAGTTGTAGAAACTGGATCTGCGGGAAATAGAAAAAGAAAAGGCCGAAAAAGGCTGTGTACTGAACGTAATGATTGCATGTTGATTCGTCGTTCCTTAAAATCAAGGTTTAAAACGGCCACTGATTTGAGAAATGAGGGAGAAAATGAAGAATGTAGCATTATTGCATTTGCACGTTCAGTTCGTCGTAGGCTACAAGAAAATGGAGTGACTGCACGAAAAGCTGCATGAAAACCTTTCCTTACTGAACAACAATGGTTCAAAATAATCGTTCAGGCTAAGGCACTCAAGACTTGGCTGTTGATGAATGGAAAAATGATCAGTAATGAACCAACTGCTACTATTTACGCTAACAATGGAAATAATTATGTATGTCGTCGGGCTGGCTAATTTTATAAGGCATGCTGTACTCAGACAACAATCAAGCACCCACAGTCGTTGATGTTATGGTCCTGTATTTCGGCCAGTGGTGTTGTCCGTTGCATATTGTTGATGGCACATTGAATGGATCGAAATATGTGGATATTTTGAAGTCTAAGCTCGAAATATGTGGATATTTTGAAGTCTAAGTCCATCTGCACAAAGCATGGGTTTCCGGAATTTTATCTTTCAGGATGATAACGCACCATGTCATCGGTCAAATTTGGTTGACGAGTGGTTTAATCGAAATGCTATAAGAAAACTTCAGTGGCCGGCACAGACACTGGATCTTAATCACATAGAGAATTTGAGGGTGAGATTAAAGCAAAAGATCCGTCAACAAGTACCCACATCTAAACCAGCATTAATTGAATCTGTAAGGGCCGTATGGCACCCTGTAATCACCAATGGAAAACTAGAGAAGCTCATTAGTTAAATGACAAGAAGGTGCAATTTGTTACTCAGAAACCATGGTTATCCATTTAAATATTAAAGCTTATTTTTGCTTGTTGATAAGTTATTTCAAGTATCCTGTAAGTTTCAAAAATGCACTGTGCATAATTTTTTCGTTAAATTCATTGTACACTAATTTCACAAATTTCTTGCTATATATGACTAGACGCTGTACTTTCGCTTGTAACTTCGCTTCTGTTACTGGTAATAACATTCTGTAAAAATATTTGAATGTAGCATAACATTTCTTTTAAAATGATGTATAACATGTATTGCTGACTTTACCATTACACTATATACGTTGACTTCAAACATCAAAAATTGACTTTCATTCTACTGGCGCGGGACCTTTGTCCACGACTGTACACTCTTCTGGTTCTAGATGTTGCTGGGATGATTCACCACGTGCTATACCAATGCAATGGACAGTATTATTGTGACGGGTGTGGTCACAAGAAACTTTTATTTAATTTTTGTACCAATTACATGTATATTCCTCTTATTCTGACCCATTTGGTTACGATCATATCACTTGTTTGTTTGGATTCAAATTGTCATCGTTCTTCGTACTTTGTTTCACGCTTGAGCTTACTTACCGTGTCAGGTTATTTTCATATGACGTGTTTGTGTACTTAGGCTGTGCCTCTGGCCCTACCTTTGATCTTTTTTACCTAAAGATGAAGTGCTGGGCACACAGAAAGGCCTTGTATGTGTCAATTCTTAATCATTAAACGTTTTTATCCTGTGAGTAGATATATTTTAACATCTTCAATCGTGTAGTGACGGCATGCTTATTTATTATTAGTTGGTAGCACGATAATTTTAATCACATAATCTCCACTCTTTTTACCTTACCGTAATCCACACCCCCGTCTGTATTTTTATTTACATTTCGCTCACTCCAGCATTGTTACAACGCACAAAGAACCTCGTGGAAATGCGTGCTGTCAGTTATTAAATCTAACAGAATAGCAAAATCTGCAGAAGAGATAAAAACTCTAAAAATAAAGTTTAGTTGGAAGCATGTAGTGTTGAGGTGAATTTTACATCTCACCGAACATAGATTGGTGAGATGTAAGATGCACCTTAACACTAAATTCGAACGTGGCAAGCTCATAAGACAAACAAAATGTACTGACATAAACAACCTTAAAAAACACCATAATACCTTCACGTTGGAACTGAAGAACAGATTTCTCTGCTTTAGAAGGCCTAACATCGGAAGAAGTGGATATTTCTGAAGTTAACAGAAAAGAAACCAAAGTTCTTATGGAAACAGCAACAAAATTAGCTGGGTCTAAGAACAAGTTGCATGTGAACAAATTATCAGGAAAAACCAAAATGTTGATACAAAAAAGAAGAGAGAAGAGGACAACTAAAGAAGATGTGACTTACAAAGTGGAATATATAGAGCTATGGAAGGCAGTACGAGAAAGTATCACTGAAGACGTAAGGAAATTCAACTGTGAACTAGTGAGGAAAGCAATTGAAAGCAACCAAAGCCTAAAGATAGCAAAGGGACATCTCAGTGAGGGAAGAAAACAGATTATTGCACTGAAAAAAGAAGATGGTTCTGTAACAAGAAATAGAGGCGGAATTTTGACAAGAGTGAAAGATTTCTACTCCAAATTATATGAAAGGGATGATACATGTACTCCAGACATCGTGAAAGGTACCAGTACCAGAGTTCTTCCAGTCCTCCCAGAAGATGTTGCACATGCAATCAAGAACATGACGCGGGGAAAAGCTACAGGAGAAGATGTAATTATGTAGACATCATACAAGAAGCAAGTGGAGAAATCGAAACAGTACTCGCCCAAATTTTCACTCAATGCCTTAATGAAGGGAAGATTCCTGGGGATTGGAACAACGCTACAATGATCCTGCTACATACAAAAGGTGACATTGAGGATCTCAGGAACTACAGACCAATCAGCCTCCTATCTGTGGTTTATAAAATCTTCACTATAGTTCTTTTACACCGTTTGAAGGTAACACTGGACATGCTCAACCGAGAGAACAAGCTGGATTCAGGTGTGGCTACAGCACAATCATATCCACGTACTGAGAGAACTAATTGAAAGAGCGAAGGAATATGAACTTCCATTGTGCATGGCTTTTATCGATTATGAAAAAGCCTTTGATTCGGTGAAACCATCAGCAGTTACAATGGCTCTGAAAATCCTGCGGTATTGAAGATTCGTACATTAATATTATTAATAACATCTATGAAAATGCAAGTGAAATAATTCGGCTGTTTGAAAATACAACACACATAAAAATTGGAAAAGGAGGGTGACAAGGTGACACCATATCTCCGAAGCTCTTTAATGCCACATTGGAAAATGTCTTTCAATCACTGAACTGGGAAAACAAAGGGATAAAAATTAATGGCGATTATCTAACCCACCTTCGTTTTGCTGATGACGTAGTCGTTTTTGCAATTACCCCATCAGAGCTGCAGAGTATGATCCAGGAACTTGCTGACAAGAGTAAAGAAGTGGAATTAAAAATTAACTTTCAGAAGACAAAAGTGATGTTCAATGCTTTTACAAGAAATGAAGATTTATCGATTTATGGAGAAAAGCTGGAGATAACAGTCACGTTTGTTTATCTTGGACAGCAGATATCAAGTGAATGTCACATTGATGAAGAAATTAATCGTCGTACAAAACTTGCCAGGAGAGCTTTTGGAAGAAACAGCATAATTTTCAAGAGCAATATGCCATTATGTCTTAAAAGAAAAGTATTTGATCAATGAATCCTTCCAGTGCTTACGTATGGTGCAGAGACGTGGACCTTAACTAAAATAGACATACAAAGGCTGCAGACAACTCAAAGCAGCATGGAGAGGTGCATGCTTGGTGTAACAAGGAGAGATAAGAAGAGGAACTCGTGGATCCGAAAAATGACAAGAGTGGAAGACATCATGAGCAGAGTTAAATCCCTGAAATGGCAATGTGCTGGACATACAGCCAGAAGGACAGACCATAGTTGGACAGCCGAAATTTTAGATTGGATTCCAAGGGACAGGAAAAGACCCAGAAAAAGACCACACGTTAGATGGGTGGCAGAAATTCGAAAGTATGCGGGAGTGTCATGGAGGAGACTGGCACAAGACAGACCTTTGTGGAGGAAACTTGGGGAGACCTTCGTCCAACAGTAGATTGGCAATGGTTGACAATGATGATGATGATGATGGAGGCATAATTCATAAGTAGTTGTTTTCTTAAAGTGCCGGAAAGGGATAATAAACTAACAATGGAATTTTGTCTTATTAACAATAGAAAAAGGAGATTGCGGTATATTGAATATTTAATATGCCTTTTCCTTTGCTATTAGTTTCATGCAGATTTGAAGTTAATTTTGCTATTTTGACCTCTGTATAGAAATCGGAATTATTGTAATTTAGAGTAATTAAAGATCGGCATTTTATAAGTATTTGGGCAGATTATTGAGAGCTGCGTTGTTTGAAATCACCATTGAGTGTCATTTCATCGTCCTGGTGAGTCCCAAAGTCAATACTGGCAGGAAATGTTACACATTTAATGAATGCCCAAAAGTTTCTCTAAAGCCGTCGACTGCAGGGAAACGTCTTTCACATCCCTAGGGCTTCTAAAGCAGGAAGTTGGTAGCAGAGTTACCAACGATCACTGTTGCGTTGATATGAAAGCGCTAAGTCCGCAACGTTTGGACTGATTCTCTCTCAGGCAGTAGAATAAACAAATACAATGCCTACACCACAATGAGTTACACAACTATTGATCTGACGGAGAACTTCATAAATTTGACCTGGCCTCTCATTACACAAGTAAAGACATGAGTTGCAGTAAACACTTGTCTCGCCATATCGTTATTAGTGTTATACTGGATATACATACGGTATTTTATCGTGCACGTTTTTGGAATACAAATGTGCTGTACAGGGTGCTTTGAACAATGCATTACATGATGCAGTGGTCTAATCGCTGGCTTCGTACTATTCACCTGAGATGGGTCCGGACTCGAATCTAGGTAAGGCACGGTGTTGTGTTTCCTACGGCACTGGCTCTCTGTCGCTTCCCTGGAGCTAGTTTTCCTAAATCAGGGACGAGAGACTGCCTATTACCCATTGAGCTGCTCATGGAGGTCATTAAATCCTTCAATAGTTAGTGGAGCCTCCACGAGCAGCGGTTACAGCTGCGACCCTCCGGGGCATACTCTCAACTAGGCGTTGTACGACGGCTAGCGGTATTTTCTTCCACTCGGCTTGGAGAAGACAGGTTAGTTCCTTCACCGATTTCGGATGGCGGGGACACCCCTTAAGTCGACGCTCCAACACGTCGCAGAGGTGCTGGATAAGGTTAAGGTCCGGGCTCTGCGCCGGCCAGTCCATTCGATTAACCCCATTGTCACCATACCAAGCCATGGTGGACCTCGCAACATGACAGGTGGCACTGTCATCCTGAAAGTAACATGGGTCCACACCGTAAAACTGCCACAACGTAGAAAGCGCATGGTCATCCAAAATGGTGCAGTAGGTCTCGGCGTTGAGTCTACCAGGAATTTCGGCCAAGAATCCCGTGCCATACCAGGAGAAACACCCTCATAACATAATTCGACCGCTGCCAAACTTCACAGTTGGCACAATACATTCCGACAGGAGGCGTACTCCAGGCAGACGCCAAACCCTGCCATCCGAACGGCAGAGGGTGAACCTTGATTCGTTGCTCCAGAGAACTTATTTCCACTGTTCAACGGTCCACTGTCGACGTTCTTTGCACCACGTTAGCCGAGCAACGCTATTGGGCTTGGTGATCAAAGGCTTGTGGGTGGCAGCACGTCCCTGATAATCGAGCAGATTGGCTTCCTTTCGGATGGTATTCATCGAAAGAACACTCCCGGATGTCTTTTGAAACTCCTCGCGGATGTGACCCATCGATTAGGTGCGGTTCTTCTGAATTTCTGTGACCAGCACCCGTTGGTCTCTAACTCCCAGTTTTGTGGGTCTGCCGGGTCAGGGCACATCCCGACAGTCACCACTCATCTTCCACTCGCCAATCACGTAGGTCACTGTCGATTTTGGGTACTTCAACTTGCTGGATATGTCACGTATGGATCGGCCATTTCTGTGATACCCGACGATTACACCTTTCTCGAAATCAGAGAGCTCCGAACTGCGTGACATCTGGCATGCGACTGGTTGCGTAGTTGTTTCCCACACGATATTTAACGGCGGCGGCGGCGGCGACCGTGACGTGTATCAGGACCGCAGATATCGTCAATTGCAGGGGTGTCTAATTACTTGTTTGGTAGATAGTGTATATGCACACGGTCGTTTCAGATTAATATGACTACCCCGGAATCCCAGTGTACCTGTCGTGGCGCGTCACAAGGTGCACGTGACAAGGTCGACCACACGGAGATATAAGGTGTCAGACAGTACAGATGAACCATAGTGGGCAGCATGAATACAATAGACAGAGGTAGTGATTTGACGAATGTTAAATAAGGAATGGTCATCGTCTATCGCTCCAAAGGTGAACGCATCTCAGATACAACGGACTGCGTGGGCTGTTCTCGAGGTGCTGTAGTAAGGGTGAACCACGAATGGACCACTGGCATACCGAGTAGGTTCCGACGCCATAACTGTGGAACCCCAAAGGTCATCGACCCCAGAGGATAACGTCGCCTGGATAAGTGCAATCGACGTGCAACAATGCAGCAATTGACCACGCAAATGAATGCTTGGGCACCCAGGTACGTGTACCCGATAGCAGTACAGTGAACCCTGCTACGCATAGGTTTCCGAAGTCGACGATCCGTCAAGACGCTCATGATAACCCAGTTTCATCCGCAACGACGCCTGCATTTCGCATGGGACTACGGTCATTGGAAGTGAAAGAGTAGTAAAATGTTGCATTCTCCGACGGATCATAGTTTCTACTCCACAGAAATGACGGACGGTGGCGAATACGGCTACAGACCCACGCGAACTAACACCCGGACCCCATTGTCTGTCACGTATAGGGCGATAGTGACAGTGTGCATGTCTGGGGAATATTTTTGTGGTATGACCTGTGACCCCTGGTACCACTGAATGTGTCACTGGACGCCAATGGCTACCTTTCCATCCTCGCTGACCACATGCATTCCTTCATGTTGGACGTTTACCTTGGTGATTGATGGTGGTGTCTAACAACAGAAAAATGCGCCCTGTCACGTTGCTAAGGGGGTGCGTGACTAGTTCCAGGAACACGACAGCGATGTCTTCTTACACCCTTGGCCAGAGGCTGCTCCTCTATTCCATTTCCGCTAATATTCGGCACGATATTTTATGCTGAAGTCCTACACTTGGTACAGCTGTTGTATTGCGCGTTTACCTGACGCAATCGATCTCGTCTGTCATACAATCCCCTCCAGCCGCCTTTGCCCTCGAACATTGACGAATTTTTTACGTCCACAGGAAGACAGTGTTTTTTCGTTTCTAAAGCACTCATTGTACATCCTCAACATAGTTGTTCTTGCATAACCGAGAAGGTTTTCAGTTTTTGAGATGCTTGCACCTTCTCGCCTAGCTTCCACTTAAATACGTCTTTCAAAGACTCTTAAATCACAACTTTTTACCATACTGCCGCTATCGACACTTTATTAACGTCTGAATCCTTTGCATGGTACTCTTCATAAATTCATCTTAACCTCATAGTTGTGTACGTACATGAGGATGGCGGGTGTCGGATTGCTACTCGATGTTCCTAATAATTTGACGTTTCAGTGTAGATTGATTACCGATTACAACGAAGTAAACTTCTCAGTCATTTTGTGTACACGCCGGGATTCGAACCCGAGTCCACTTTTTCCGGAACAAGTCGCTCTACCAACTGAGCTACGCAGACGTTCGACTCGCTGCTATCTGCCTTTATGTCGTGTGCGTCCTGCGTGGCACACACGTCACATCCCCCCCCCGGAAAGAGGGCTGGGGCATGGCCCACGGGTCAGCCGTGACCATGAATCGTTGCAGGCAGCCACCCGCTGTAGAACGTGCAATTGTGAACTCCCAGTCAATCTGGTGTGTGGAATACAACATCACATACATTTTATTTTTCGAAGCGCTGAAGAAGGGACTCTCTTAGTTTTCCTATCTCGCGGTGTGGAAAGAACATCACACCATTGCGAGATCTTTAACGGCCGGGTCATCCGGGAAGTTCGGGTGCCATTATAACAAAGTAAATTTCTGCGTCATTTTTGGACTACGCCAGGAATCGAACCCGAGTTCACTTCTTCCGGAATGAGTGTTCTCGGGTTCAGATCCCGGGATGGAACAAAAATGACGGATAAATTTACCTCGTTATACGATCTAATACCAAAGGTAGGATCAGAAGTCCAGGATAAAAGATACATTTTACAGAAGGCGTTGTCATTCTTCGGCTTATAGTCTTTCTTGCCATCTTTATTGCCTTAGGGTCATTTACACCTTACCTTATCATAGGCATGTCTCTTTAATTTCGATATACACCCCACTTCTTTAGTCTAAAGAAACCTTTCTAACAGTTGTAATGAATGCAAAGTTGGAACACACTGTTAAAACATTTCAAAAGATATGAAGCACAACTGCGACGAGGTAGCGATCTTATTTTTGCTTTCGATTCTTCCACTAAGTCCAATCTGCCAGCTTAGCTGGCGCTGCAGGGCGCGGTTACCACTCAGTGGCCACTATATCAGCAGATTTCGAACTCGTAAATATCATGTCGATAGTTGTCCACCCTAACCACTAGGTTGGTTATCCAAAATCCATGAATTAGGGAAATTATTCGGTTGATATTAGTATATATTTATTAGGTACATTCGTACCGGCAACACAATATCGCTGGAACTCAAACGTTTATATGAGAGGCAAAATCATATACGTAAGCTACCGATACCTACTAACATAGGTCGTTATGCCGCCCCGGTGGCGCAGTGGTCTAAGGCGTTGGCCTCTGATTATTCGTCCGTAAGGGGTCCGGGTTCGAATCCCGGTCAGGCATGGATGTTGTGTTTGTCTTACGGCACTGGCTCTCTCCCTTCCCTGGAACCAGTGACCCTAAATTAGGGACGGGCGACTGCTTATAGCCCATTGAGTTGCTCACGGCGGTCGTTAAACCTCCAATCAAAAAAAAAAAAATAGGTCGTTACATGTTCACCTATATACTTCATTTTGGGATATTTTTAAGTCAAAAATGCTGACAAAAGAGCTTATTTAAAGAGTATAAAAATATGTCTTGCATTATAATTGCATCGAGTCTTCGAAAACGCTTTCATCGTGCTCGAGGGTTTTTTTTGCTAAGAAAAACTTCATGTGCACAAGCGCAAGCGAGACTCTTATGCACTTTCAAAATGATGCCGGTAAAAAGAATGTTTAACTTTTCATTCGCTCAACTCTGTCGAAACCGTAGTGATTCAGTGATTCCTTGATTGGACGAATAAGGGGTATATCATGTTACACACTCTGTCGTCTATTAGTGTGCAATCTAAAAGTCTCTCTCAAGAAGGATACGGTCGTAGTCATCGCTGAAAAATAAACTCCTCTCAATGACACGTGACTCTCCCTTGAAGAGCGTTTCTATTTTTACATTCTTGGTTTGTAATTTGAAACTAGGGATTTTCTTTGCTTTTACAGGAAATGGTATTCCTTTTTTAAGCCCTTTTCTTTGCCTTCGACACAACATTTACTTCATACACTCATCGTCAAAAAAATAGTTGCATCGAGAAGAAAGCAACCGACAGGAATGAAGCTTGGTGGGTAGGTTTGACATCGTGAGACATGCAAACGATTAAAGTATCATGTTCGGTCGCGCATGTGATGCAAACAAGGAGGAGTGGAAGCGCTGTGCCTAACCGGCTATATAAGGTCCTCCCGTTGCGCGCGCTTGCCATTCTGTCTCTTGCTGTTGTGTTGGTTGCATGCTTTGCAAGTGAAGTATGTCTCGGAGTAAAGCTCGGAGGCGATTCGAGCGGTTGGAAGAATTCGAGAGGGGCCGCATCGTTAGGCTCCGGAAAACGGAATTGTTTTATCACTGTATTGCACGCCATACCGGTCGTGCGGATATCACCATAGCACGCTGTTGGTGGCAGAGGATTGAACAAGGCACGCATTAGCAACAGGAACGTTCTGTAAGACCTAGACGAAACATGGAGAGAGAGGACCGACGGGTTGTCCGACATGCTCGGAGTGACCCAACCGCCATGATTGTGGATATTCAGCGAGCAGTGGTGCCCTCCATGCGTCGTCCGATTAGTGCCAGCACCATTGGAAGATGGCTGTACGACGTATGACCACACGCACGTAGACTGTTACGACGACTGCCCTTAACACCATTGCACCTTCGCCAAAGACTGAAATGGTGTCATGCCAGACTGTCATGGAGCCACTCAGAATAGCAGCGGGTGATCTTTATTGACGAATCCTCTTTAATCTTGGGGAGACGACCAACGAATCCGTGTGTAGAGGCACTGTAGTCAGCGCCAATTTGAAAGGTTTGTTGTCGAGCGTCACACGTCCAGAAGACCTGGTGTCATTATGTGGGGTGCAATTGCCAGACCGCCTTTGGTGTTCATTACAGGCACTTTGTCAGCCCAACGTTGCATTAATGAGGTGCTACAACCAGTGGCCCTACCTTTTCTGAACGCACATTACGGTGCAAGTTTCCAGCATGACTACTCTCGTCCGTATACTGGTGCTGTCTCGAGAGCTTGCCTTCAAGGCACTGACACTCTGCCATGGCCAGCCGCATCGTCGGACCTACCGCTGATTGAAAATGTTTGGGATGCTATTGGACGCGCTATTATCACTCCACCCCAACAGCAGAATGTGCAGAAACAGCGTGAGAAGATTTAAGCTGCATGGGATGGTTTATCGCAGGACAACATTAAGAACCTGTACAACTGCGTGCCGAGACGTCTGGCATGCTGTGTGAGCAAACATAACGGTCCGACGATATATTGGGAAACACTACTTATTGGCGTGCAGCTCCATAAATATTGCTCATATCAGTCTTAATGTTTAATTATTTATTGTTTCTGGTAACCTTTACCTTCCTCCCGAATGGCATTGCAATTCGACACGTCCTCCTGGGTGCAACTATTTTTTTGACGATGAGTGTATTTCATTTTTTCTAGATTGTGCGATCCCCTTAAGGATCTCTTAGCGTTGTAACTAGTCACCCGTTCTTAATTTACAGCCAACGGTCCCAGGGCATGTATAGATCCAGAGCCTCATCCGGAACTAGACCCTGATGCCATCTTGGACTTTTGCTCAAAAGTCCCGACCTCGGACCACTCCTTTACCGGGGCGACTTTGATAGCCTCAGTTATGCTCTCAGATCCTGCGTGCATATGTTTTTATATTTTCTGCGCGAGAAAGCAGCTAATTCACTGACTTTCAATGACAGGAAGGAAATTCAATATGAGAAGTTCGAAGGTACTAATTTCCGATTTGTAATATCGAAAATTTTATCTTTGGTATCCCTCAGCTTCTCTTCTCTTGAAATAGAACATACGCACATCAACCCAATCAAGGCCACCCTGTAACTTTACTGATAAAAATAAGTGCACATTTTCATGCATAAGTACAACAGAATTTCTAACGGTATTTTCATCCAATTGTGTGATATTCTACCGATGGGTGCCGGTCAAAACACCGTCACCCAAAACACCGACACCCAAAACATCGACACTCAAAACACCGAATGGACAAAACAACGACAGGACAAAACACCGACAGGACAAAATACCGACAGGACAAAACACCGACAGGACAAAATACCGACAGGACAAAACACCGACATCTCGTTTCTATTTTGTTTCCCCAACAGCAGTCGGCGCTGTATGTCAAGGGTCAAGTAATATCAGAAAGTTTGTACGACGGCTTTTAACGGCAGAAAAACAAAAAAATTGCGGCATTACTGTTTTCAATTTAGAACTACCAAATTTGGTGTGCAATCTCATAGTATTCTAAGTTAGACCGTAGAAGGATTTTGGAAGGGGTCGGGGTCAAGGGGGCCTCATACAGAATTTTCATAAATTCTAGTTTTCAATTTAGAACCACCAAATTTGGTATACTATCTCATGGTGATCTCAGTTAGCCCATAGACGGTTTGAGGAAGGGTTCGAGGCCGGGGTCAAAGAGGCCCCCATACAAAATTTTCGTAAATTCTGCAGTTTTCAATTTAGAACCAACAAATTCGGTATACTATCTCATGGCGCTCTAAGTTAGACCGTAGACGGTTTGGGGAAGTGGTCGGGGCCCGGGGTCAAGGAGGCCCCCTTACAAAATTTTCTCAAAATCTACAGTGTGGTATTGACGTCCGAATCATGAATCACTTTGTGCAAATTAGCGTTTGTGACGTCAGAATTCATAATTATTAGATTGGGATAAAAACAAAGTTCTTCTGGGAGCTCCCTTATTCTTCCTCGTTTATCGTCACATTTCTTAAAGTCTTATGTTCGAACTGTGCCTCAAAAGCATGATTTACAGGAATCAATGGCGTGTACAGCTATTGGGAACCTGGGAGCAGGTCAGACGCAGCGAGTAGTAGCAAAACGTATTGGAGTATTGTAATGTGTCATTATACGACTGTAGACACTATTCCAAGAGACGGGGAGTTTTCATAGAAGGCATGGTCATAGTCCGCCCATGAGCAACTACCATAAATGGTAACCATTATCTGTTGTTCATATCCCGTCGGAACAGGGCGGCAAAATGCTACTCTGCTCCAGAAAGATTTTCTCGTATCAACAGGATGCAGGTTGTCAACTCAAACTATGCGCAATCGTCTTAACCACGGTGGACATTATGCACATCATATACCAATGGTGTGTGTCCCTTTAACAGCAAGAAACCGTACGGCCAGCAGAAACTGGGTAGAGGAACATACGTACATCAACCCAAAAGTTTTGGGACACGATGAGTGAAGCTAAGTTTTCTTTGATGAGTCGAGATTCAGTCTATATATAGTCGGACAATCAATGATTTATTTCCTGGTGGGAACCCGGCACACGAAATAACCCAGCTTTTGTGCAGGAAGCAACACCTTACGGCGGATAGGGATTGACAGTCTGGAAAGGCATCACTATATGTTGACGCACGGACCTGTACTTCATCCGAAACGACAGATGGACGGCCAAGAACTATACAGACGAGATAATAAGATGTGTCATGTTCTATGCTGCAGAACTTGGTGTTTCGTTTGTTCCTTTTCTTAGAAAATAACGCTCGAACTCATAAATCTCGGCTAGTGGACAACATTCTCACGAAGGCAGAATCGACAGTATGCATCGGCCATCAAACTCTCTGACTTAAATCCCATTGAACATGCCTGAAACACGCTTGGGCGACGCGCTGCTGCTCGGTCAGCACTCCGCCGTCAACTCTTCGTGAACTGGAGACTGCACTAATTGAGTGACGAAGATATTGAGTGACGTATCTTCGTCACTAATTGAGTGACGAAGATAAACTATATCAATTCCATGTCGCACCCGTATACTGTAGTCTTAGCAGTTCGAGGCCAAAACGCACCATACTAGAGGTGCACACACCACCTTCAAAATGTTATTTTTTCTTGTTGTACAACTGTTTTGGATGTACTGAATAAGTGAAAGACACATGGAGTGCTTGAAGCAGCGAAACGTACCGGCAGACCAAACATTAAATCAGTGATAGAGTACGTTGAAGCCCCAGTAGAGTCGTTACAGCAAATCGATGGAGTACTGCACAAGACCTCAATGTACAGGTGAGTAAAAATGCTGGAACCTCGGTACTGCATCCCATGCATTACCGTAATCGTGCGCCTTCTCATAAGCCTTTCATCTCCACTCGGAATACTACTCGTCGTTTAGCATGATGTAAAGAACATTTTTCGTGGACCGTAGATCAATGGAAACGGTTCCTAAAGACTGAGGATCGAACCATCAATCTATCTGTCCATTGGACTCGTTTTTTTTAGATAATGGAAACGGGTCCGATGGGCTGATACACGATCCATGAGTCTGATGGCCGTGAGTGGGTATGTCGGTAGCCGGGAAAAACGCTATTTACCACAGTATACTGTTCCTATGGTCAAGTTTGTGGCTAGCAGTGTACTCGTGTGGAGGTGTTTTTCGTGGTATGGTCCCGGCCCATTAGTTATCTTGGACAAACCTGTTAACCAGCACGTCTACCTCAATAGTCTTAACAATTATGCCACATCAACTGTGTGGCAGTACTATGGAACAGAGCCTTGTTGGCACGGTTCCACAGTACTGCCACAGAGTTGATAGGGCATAATTATCAGATGCATCGCGACATAAAGTAAGGAGTGTTACGGCGTGGTTCAACGATAATTCCGTATCGTGTGTGGACTGGCCAGCACAGAGCTCTGATCCAAATCCCGTAGAGCACCGATGGGATGAATCAGAGCACCGCATAAGAAGTTTGGGACCAAGGCCTACTACTAAGCAACAGTTAGTGACATCATTCTGTACGGAATGGAAGCGCATACCAATCGCCTTTCTCCAAAACCTTGTCGGAAACTTTTCTCGAAGGGTCAGTGCATGCATTAAGGTCAAAGCTGGACCGGCACCGTACTAATGTATCTCAATAAATGCTACGTTGTGTTTTTCTTCTATGAGTCCGGTGACTGTTATCAATATAGTGTACATCTACACTGCTGGCCACCCAAAATGCACACCAAGAAAAAAAAGCCAGATTTACTGGACATATAAAAACAGATACAAAGATGAAACGATTGATTTTACATGCCCGTGCGACTTGCGGAATACGCAGACATCAATAGTTCGTGTAGCCCCCATGGCTGGCAATAACGGCCACTACATGCCGTGGCATCGAACGAAAGATGCTTTGGATGTGGGCTTGGGGTATTTCGATCCAGGCTGCTTCCACACGTTGCCACAGTTCATCAGGCGTAGCCGCGGGTGGTGCTTGCCGGGCCACTCGGTTGCCGATCAGCGACCAGACGTGTTCCATGGGCGATATATCGGGAAAACAGGCAGGCTACTGCAGCAGTGAAACCAAGTGGGCAGTGAAAAGTTGTTGCACGATGCGTGCCACATGCAAGCGCGCATTGTACTGTTGAAACGTGGCCGCTGGCAGGTCCTGCAGGTAAAGGAGGACTACAGGCTCCAAAACGTCGGAGATGTAGCGGTGGCTGTTGAGTGTACCGACGATGCGTAAGAGAGGGGTACGTGTGTCATATCCGATTGCGCCCCAAACCATAACGCCAGGCGACGGACCGGTATGGCGATGCATATTGCAGGCGGCATACAGTCTCTCACCGCGGTGCCGCCACACGCGGATCCGACCATCGTGGTATGGCAGGCAGAAGCGGGATTCGAAGACAATGGCGTGCCATTCCGTAGTCCAGGTGCCGCGTTCAACGGCCCACTGCCGCTGCACTCGCCGGTGGTGTAACGTCAAAGGTAATCGGAGCAATGGGTGCCGTGCGACAACTCTCCGTTCCTGCAGACGACGTCGAACGCTACGTGCTACCACAGGTTGTTGCGCAATCACAGGTTGTTGCGCAACACACCCGAATTCCTGCGCTAACGTTCGTGATGTGGCGGTGCGAGCCGTCAATGCCTGCCACACAACATGGCGGTCCTCCCGTTCGGTGGTGTGCCGCGGGCTCAGGTCGGTCCGTCCGTCCCTCCTGCATCCGGGAGCAGGCGAATTAATCGAAAACGAATTCCTCGGAGACGAATTCATCGAAAACGAATTCCTCGAAGACGAATTCATCGAAAACGAATTCGTCGAACGCGAATTCATCGAAAACAAATTTATCGAACGAACAATTAACCGAAAGACGACTTTGTGGAAAAAAGTGAAACGAATTCATTGAAGTAGAGTTTAAGACAACTGGCCACTAAACAGTTGGCCAAACGGACAAGTGCGGACACCCACTTTAGGGGCCGTATAAAAATTGCATTTTCTTGGTTTCAGACGTGCGCAAAGGCCTAAAAATTGATATTTAATGACTTAGTAAAAGGGCAATATACTATCTTTGTGTCTAAACCTCATGAATCTGAGCACGACGCAATAAATTCATAACGTTTACATAATAAATCAAGCTAATAATGCAGCGTTCATATTTAAGCATCAAATATTAATACACAGGCTTAGGTCTTATTAAAAGGTTTTTTCCATCCTGTTTATATTCATAACGTCTAAACACCAAGTCTAGTTAGTATTATTGCGCTTTTAATTAGGCATTAAATATTAATGACTTGGCCTTAGCCTAGGCCTTTTTAACAGTTTTTCTTCAATCGTGTTCATAGGCACAAGGTCAAGTTAGTATTTTTGCGCTTTTATTTAGGCATTAAATATTAATAATACCTTGGCCTAGGCCTAAGCCTTTTTAACAGTTTTTCTTCAATCGTGTTCATACTCACAAGGTTTAGACACAAGGTCAAGTTAGTATTTTTGCGCTTTTATTTAGGCATTAAATATGAATGCCTAGGCCTTTTTAGCAGTTTTTCTTCAATCGTGTTCATATTCACAAGGTTAAGACACTAAGTCTAGTTAGCATCATTGCGCTTTTATGTAGACATTAAGTATTAATACCTTGGCCTACGCCTAGGCCTTTTTAACAGTTTTTCTTCAATCTTGTTCATACTCACAAGGTTAAGACACAAGGTCAAGTTAGTATTTTTGCGCTTTTATTTAGGAATTAAATATTAATACCTTGGCCTACGCCTAGGCCTTTTTAACAGTTTTTCTTCATTCGTGTCCATACTCACAAAGTTTAGACACAAGGTCAAGTTAGTAATTTTGCGCTTTTATTTAGGCATGAAATATTAATTCATAGGTTCTAGGCCTCGGCCTTTTTAACATTTTTTATTCTACTAGTGTCATATTCACAACGTTTACACATCAGATCAAGTTAATAATTTATATTAACGAAATATTTATTATAGGCCCTAGGCCTAGGCCTTTTAATAGTTTTCATTCTACCTATGTCACATTTACAACGTTTGCATATTACGTCAAGTCAATAGCATTGCGCTTTTACTTAGGCACTAAATATTAATTCATAGGCACTAGGCCTAGGCCTTTTAACAGTTTTGTTATACCAATGTCGTGTTCATACCGTTTATATACCAAGTCAGGTTAATAGTATTGCTCTTTTACTTAGGCACTAAATATTAATTTTTAGGGCTTAGGTCTTATTAATAATGTTTTTCTACCGATGCCACATTCACAACGTTTACGAATCAACTCATGTTAATAATATTGCGGTTTTACCTGGGCACCAAATATTAATTCATATGCCCTAGGCCTAGGCCTTTTAAACAATTTTTGTTCTACCGATGTCATATTCGCAATGTTTTCATATCAAGTCCAGTTAATAATACTAGCATAACTAGGAAGAATAAGAAGTGGAACTCTTGGATCAGGAAAATAACCAAAGTTGAAGACATCATGATGAATCTAAAATCCCTGAAATGGCTTAGGCTAGACATGCTGCTAGAAGAATGTCTAATACTTCAATATCCACCGATGGATATTGAAGTATTAGACAGGGTACAAAACACATGAAAAGACCCGAAAGAAGACCACGTGGGAGATGGGTGGAATATATTCGAAAACATGCCGGAATGACGTGGAAGAAAATGGATCAGACAGACACTTGTGGAAGAAACTTGGGGAGACCTTCATCCAACAGTGGATTGATAAATTTGAAATTCATGTTAATTTAGATTTTATTATGTTTATCTGTAGCACGTACACATGCTGTTTTAGAAAACACAGTAAGATTTATGATCTGACAATCACAATATTAATAAAAAAGACATGCGGCCGACCAATGGTATTTGTTTTCATACGGATACGGAGAAGTGGCCCCGGAAAACTGGACACATTGGAATTTCAGTGCCATAAAATTGTTCTGCATAAAAAAATTTCGTCTGGCTATATTCCCCACTACTTGAGCAACTATTGTTCATAATTTTTTTTAATATTTCATTTTCAGTAAGAAATTTAGATATTTCCATGATTTTCGGGCCAAAGACAAAGCGGAGAACTGACCACGAACTGACCACCAGGGCCACAAAAATTTTAAGGGGCCGTAAAAATTGCGTTCTCGACTGCTCCGTGGCTACGTCTCCCGAGATTGGTTATCTGACACACATAAGATTTCCGTAATTTCGTATTTTCTTATTTACGATATTTTTCAAGGTTCATAAACTACAGCTAAACAAATTCTCTGCGGGTATGTGCAAACCCAGGAAACTTGCCAGGGGGGGGAGTGCGCTTAAAACCTAAAATATGAAATATAAAGAATTACCGGTCCGATCGGAAGATTTTCAGCGTTTACAAGTGACAACTCAATTATCTGCGGACATGTGCTGACGCAGAAAAAATGAGTCGGGCGGAGGGTGGGGGGTAATTCGACAAGTGTAAAATATAAAGCATTTCTCGTCCGATCGGGAGATTTTCAGCATTTACAACCAGAAATACTTTATGTTTTATATTTTAGGTATTACCCCACCCCCACCCCCTGATAGGTTTCCTGAGTCAGCACATGCACTCAGAGAGTGTGTTGAGAAGTAGGTTGTGAATGCTGAAATTCTGCCGATCGGACCATAAATTCTTTACATTTTGCACTTTTGGTATTGTCCCCCCCCCCCTTCCCGATAGCTTTCCTGAGTCAGCACATGCACTCGGAGGGCTTGTTGAGAAGTAGGTTGTGAATGCTGCAATTCTCGCGATCGGACCAGAAATTCTTTATATTTCATATTTCTGGTGTTTCACGCCCCCCCCACATGTTTCCTGAGGCAGTACATGCCCTCAGAAATATGTTGGCTTGTAGGTTCTAGATGCTTAAAATCTCCCGCTCAAAACGGAAATTCTTTATTTTTGCACTTTTGGTATTGACCCCCCCCCCCCCCGAGTTTCCTGAGGCAGCACATGCCTTCTGATAATTTGCAGACTTGTACGCTATTTGTAAATTCTGAAATCTTTTGTTGAGTTGGAGATGATAAACATTTTTTATAAAGAATTGCATTAATTATCGCAATTAAAAAAATTAAAAAAGACGAAATTACGGAAACTTTATATGACTCAGATAACCAACCTCTGGGGGCTAGCCAGGAAGCGGTCAAAAACGCAATTTTTATACGGCTCCATGAAATTTTTGTGGCCTAAGAAAAACTGCAATATTACCAATTTGATCTTGTGAGTATGAACACGATGGAATAAAAACTGTTGAAAACGCCTAGGCATTAATATTTAATACCTAAGTAAAAACGCAATACTATCTTGACCTGCTGTCTAAACCTTGTGAGTATGATCGCGATGGAAGAAAAACTGTTAAAAAGGCCTACGCCTAGGCCAAGGTATTAATATTTAATGCGTAAGTAAAAGCGCAAAAATATTAGCTTGACCTTGTGTCTGAACCTTGTGAGAATGAACACGATGGAAGAAAACCTGTTAAACAGGCAAATATTTAATATCTAAGTATAAGTGCAATAAAACTGTAATAAAACTGTCCTTGAATGGTAGACACGATGAAATCAAAAGTCTGATTCTTGTTAGATTGCCTAATGGTTTTGTTGTCATCCTACAAGAAAGTGTAATCTAAGAAAAAAAATACAATTTTTATTTCCTTAAACGCTTTTGTAGCCACTTAGCCATATTCCAATTATAGTCAAAGTTTTCGGCAAAAGCTTACCCTTCAATACTGTATCTTTCGGTGATTTCGCTTTCGATGAATTCACCTGACGCCCTGATTTTCGAAGAATTTGCTTTTCGGTGAATTCTCCGTTCGATGAATCCGTTTTCGATGAATTGTTTTATTCGTTTTCGAGGAATTCGTTTTCGATGAATTGTTTTATTCGTTTTCGAGGAATTCGTTTTCGATGAATTGTTTTATTCGTTTTCGATGAATTCGTTTTCGATGAATTCACCTACAACCCTGCAACCACCAAATCCTTACTCGCCTCACTGTGGCTGGATGTCGTCCCACACGGACGCCGATGTCTCGGTACGATAAACCGCTGTCGCGATAAGCCACTATTCGTCCTCTGTCGAACCCCGAAACGTGCTGGAATGACTGCCGTATTAGGCGACGAGGCATCAGGAAGCTTCCCATGCACAGGTCCGGCAGCACAACACACTTCCACTACTTACACCCCGCCTTCTGTGTACCCTTCTTATAGTGCTTCTAAGTTGCGTGCCGGGCGCACATGATTTGCATATGCCCTGCAATGCTAATCGTTTGCATGTCCTCTCGCGGGCGACGCATGCAGCGAATTTCTGGCCAATCGGATGCTTCCTTCTTGGTGTTTGCATTTTGGGTGGCCAGCAGTGTAGTTAATCAATGCATCCTTCCAGTGCTTACGTACGCAACAGAGACGTGGACCGTAATTAAAAAAGACACACAAAGACTGCAGAGAAGTGAAAGAAGCATGGAGAAGTGCATTCTTGGTGTAGCCAGGAAAGATAAGAAGAGGAACTCGTGGATAAGAAAAATGGCAAAAGTGAAGAACATCTTGATCAGACTAAAATCGCTGAAATGGCAATGGGCGTAACACATCGTCAGAAGGACGGATCACCAATGTACATCCGAAATTTTAGATTGAATTCCAAGGGACGGGAAAATACTCAAAATAAACTACGTGGGAGATGAGTGGGTGAAATTCGAAAGAATGCATGAGTGACATGAATGTGACTGGCTCAAGACAAACCGTTGTGGTAGAACAGTGGATCGATAACGGTTGACAATCATGATAATATATACATTCGAGTCACATTATTGTGACCACCTGTTACTTTTGACCTCAACAGCTCGTAGCCAATGAAAGACGACAGGTGTCTTGAGCTGGTTTGGAAGGTGTATAAGATGTGCTTTAGGCATTCTGAAAACATATCACTCGTTGCTGTAATGGAAAAAAAGCGATTTATCAGATCTGCAAAAAGGAATGATTATCGGCTTTCGGGCCATGTGTGGCAGTATTTCTGAAATAGCGCAGTTTGTGAACTGCTCGCGTGCTGCGGTGATTAAAGTGTATCGTTATTGGAGAAATGGCACCATGGCGAATAAGCAACGAAGAAACTGCGAAGCACCACGTGCCATTGATATGAGAGGTGAACGTTGGCTTCGAAGGTGCATGAAGACCGATCGATAAGCTACAGTGGGAAAACTCACTTGCCGAATGAACCAGGTGGCTACCGGAAGTGTGTCTAAACGACAGTTCAGCGAGTCCTGCTGAGTATGGGACTCCGATGCAGACGAATGGTCATTGCACCTATGCTAACGAAGGTGCATCGGCAGAAAAAGCTTATATCTGCACGTCAGTATCAGAATTGGACCTCTGCTGATTGACAAGGGATTGTGTTCTCCAATGAGGGATGTTTTCTGCTTCATCAAACGGGTGGACGTTGTCGCATAAGGAGGGAATCATAGGAGAACAAAAACTATTCAACCATTACTGGCAGAATATAAGCTGGTGGGGGCAGCGTTATGATCTGGCGAATGTTTTCGTGACATTTTCTGGGTATACTCATACCTGTAGTAGGCACTATGGACCAATCTTTAGTTATGAATCCATCCTTGCAGACCACGTACATTCATACATGCTACTTTCTTCCCTGGGGCGGATGGGATCTTGCAGCACGATAATGCGACGTGTCACACAGCTAGAAATGTCCGAAAGTGGTTGGAAGAGCACGATGAAGACTTCAAAGTACTTCCCTGGCCCCCTAATCTCCCAGACCTAAACCCAACGGAGCATCTGTTTGAGCACCTCGATCGTGTTGTTCGCTGTATGGATCCTCCACCACGCACTCTTTAGCAGCTGTCAGATTCACCGCAGTCGGCATGGCTCCACATACTTGTTAACACCTTCCAGCAACTTATTGAGTCACTCCCAACCCGTCGAGCTGCTGTCCGCGCTGCTCACTGCGGTTACTCTGGATATTAGCTGGTGGTCACAATAATGTGACTCGACCGTGTATGTACGCATATAATTCCATCCACCCATCACCCACGAGGTGTTCTTCTGGACCTATTTCTCTGTATCTTGGTATCCAGTCCTTTGTTTTACTTGTCCATCGGAATTCCGTTTTTCTAACAAGATCTTCAGATGATTACATTTCAAGGATTTTATTTTGAACATATCTTCCGCTGTTCTCATTTTTCGAATCCACGAGTTCCTTTTCTCATTTTTCCTGGTTACACGAAGCACGTATCTCGCCATCCGTCTTTAAATTGTCTGTATTCGCTCTATATCCTTTTTTAGTTAAGATCCTTGTGTCCCTGCTGCATTCGTAAAAGCGGGATCGATGGATTGATTGAACACTTTTCTTTTAAGACACAATGGTGCATCGGTCTAGAAATTTGTACAGCTCCTTCCAAATGCTCTTCTATTAAATTTCTTACGCCGGTTAATTTCTTCATCAATGTAGACGTCACTTGATATCTCTTGCCCAAATAAACGAAGGCATTGATTGCTTCTAGATTTTTCTTATAAATCACTAAATCTTCATTTTCGGAAAAGCACTCTACAACAATTTTGTTTTCTAAAATTTCATTTTAAATCTCATTCTTTGTTCTCGTGAGTAAGTTCCTGGGTCATACTCTGCGGCTTGTGACGTATATTCTAAATTAACTTTCCTTTTTAGTTTCTTTCCCTATGTAAATCTTGAGTTTATTATGTTATTCTTTACTCATAACATGATATCTTTCTCTCAAACGAATACGTTTGGCAACACAATTGAGGTTAAATAAACGTGACGTATGCCTGAGTTTTGATAAGAACATGAGATAAAAACGACGACTAATCTATTGCTTGAGAGTGTTGGATTGTAAACTGATTATTCAAAGGAGCATTGTGAAAAGAGCGTTGTGTGGTGTGTGGAGAGTTTAATGCAATATGCTATGCTACGATGTGTTTGCTACATCCTGAATAAAGCACCTTTTCCGTAAGTTTTGACTTCTGTTGTTTACATGTTTCGTCTGGCCGTTAAGGTTTCTTTCATTTAGGAACTATTTCTTAGTATGTTGATGTTTTAAATTAACGTAGAAGTAAAACAAGACTTCTACGCCATAAGCTGTGAAGGAGTAATTGAAAAATGTGCTATGTGATCAGCAAAATGAAGGTAAATTAAATAATGTCCATTAATCTTTATTACCTTGTTTTCCCAATTCAATGATTGAAAGACATTGTGAAATGTAGCATTAAAGAGCTGGGAAGATATGGTATCACATTGTCTCACTCCTTTTCCAATTTTTATTGATGCTCTATCCTCAAGTAGCCAATATTTTTATTTTGTTATTTTGATCGTTTATTTTGTTATTTTGATCGTACACTTTGAGTATCTCGAAGGAATATAAACATCGCCCCTTCCTAATTAAGGGAATATAGAGTTCCATCATATATGACAATTTAGGGCAACTGGTTCCAGGGAAGTGGGAGTGACTATTTTGGGCAACTGGTTCCGTAAGACGTGAAGAACACCCATGCCTCACCGAGGCTCAAATATGAACTCATCTAGGACAATGTGTCGGAAGCCCGCGCTCAGACCACTTAGTCCCCGGGCTGACCTAAAATTTTGCACTTACATCTTCATATACTTTATTAATCATGTCAATGAACGTATGCATCTTTAATACAGTAGGATTTCAAAGACATTATAAGTGCTGATGACTTCGCGGAATCAAACGCCTTATCATAACTAATGAAAGCCATACATAATCGTAATAGGAATTCATATTCCCTCGTTCTTTCAGTTCGTTCCCTTAGTACATGTACATGATCTATATCACTGTAGCTATTTCTGAATCCAGCTTGTTCTCTTGGTTTAGCCATTGCATAAAGAAAGAACCTTTAAAAGAACTTCAGTAAATCTTTTATAATCGACTGATAGGAGGCTGATGGGTCTGTAGTTCCTGATATCTTTCATGTCGCTATTTTATGTAGATAAATTTATTTTTGTATAAATAGATTTATTTATTCTTTGATTAGCAAATTTCATAACGGTGTCGCAGTGGCCTAAGATATAGTTTGTGAACGTTCCCCAGAGATGAATCTGCTGGTGTTCAAGACACGAATGTAGCACGAGCAGTGCACTTGTTTTGTGGCACTGGCTATGTTCACGAACCATTGGCTTCAAATTACGTAGTTGCGGCTGCTTTTATGCCTTTTAAGTTGCTCGCGGTAGTTGTCAAACCCCCAAAAGTGTAATAAATAAGAAATCCATTATATACGGCGATGATTTACGAAATTTTTGCAGCTGCTATAAAAGTTTCGTTTGTGTCTCTCATAAATACAAATTTGCTCAAGTTTGCTTTTAAGCAATTTGAGTGCAGTAAGGTGAATCGAAGTAAAGGACTTACTGTAAAAATGATTCATTGCGTAGGGATATTGCGTGTGGGTGGGTTAAGCCATGGCTATGGGTCCCTTTTTCGTAGCCACTGGCTACGGAAAACGAACAGAACCAGTACAGTAGGACAAAACTCAACATTCATGCATCACCTGGACCAGAGTGTTAAAATCGACTGGAGTCAGATGTTCCGCGTTCCTAAAACACTCTGCTATTGTGACTGGCATCAACTTTATGTACATGGTTTCATCTAATGTTCGGCATTAAATAATATTCTAATTTATTTGCCGTGCTTCTGAACCTTTAATAAACTCAGTTTTTATTTTTGTGCGTGTAGCAAGAATGTAATTAGTGGAACCCTAAAATTTGCCTTTCAAATTATTTGGATTTACCTTTTCCCATTACCGATATGATGATATAATCCATATATAAGAAAACCTTGTTTCTCTACATTTCAAGCGGATTTACATCGAATTCATTTTTTGCAGCGTTAGTAATATGTATGGAAAAATTCGGATTGTCATTGTCTGTGGATGACTTTCACTACGAGAACTTTCCTCGGAAACCCATTATGACAGACGTTGCGCAAATTATCAGCCCCTTTCGGGCCAAAAGACAGAAAAATCACGCCAATGAATCATTACCTGTATATATGATACGCCATGAAAGGAAATGGCAGAGTCTGGTTTCTTTTATTCCGCATAAATGTGTATTCGGAAGATTCATGCTTATTAGTTTTCGAAGATCAGAAACGGAAGATCCTTACTGCAAGGACTGCAGAATAAATTCATAAGAAAAAAATTGGTGACATAAATCAATAGCTTGCAGCTTCTTATGTTCTGATTCCCTCGTAAGAGTAATGTGTTTCTTAATTTATCAAAAATTGAAATTAAGAACGGTTGTTATGCAAATACAGCAGCGGTGGACAGATTATGAAGAGAAAAGTAACCTTCATATTATATCAGCAGCATTATACAACTTGGACAAACTTATTTCTCTTGTGAATTACCTCTGAAACATTTAAAGGTGAGTAACGTATTTAAATTTGGAGTAATTTATGCATGGAACACGCTATCTTAAAGACTGTGCATTTAAACGAATTTTCGTCTTTTCTAAGTAGTTTTTATTTTACCAGATTTGCTTAAATATGACGGTAAGATAGCAGACATTACTGATATTTATGGCTGAATTGTGAGGACATATGTAGACTTTAATAAGCTATGACGTAGAAGTCTTCTCTTACTTCTGCGTTAACTTAAAACATCAACATACTAAGAAATAGTTCCTAAATGAAAGAAACCTTAACGGCCAGACGAAACATGTAAACAACAGAAGTCACACTTACGGAAAAAGATGCTTTATTCAGGATGTAGCAAACACATCGTAGCATAGCATATTGCACACTAAACTCTCCACACACCACACAACTCTTTAACACAACGCTCTTTTCACAACGCTCCTTTCAATAATCAGTTTACAATCCAATGCTCTCAATAATCGCTCTCTTGCAACCTCTCAAGCAACATTTTAGTCGTCGCTTTTATCTCTTGTTCTTATCAATATCAAGCACACGTCACGTGCATTCAACCTCAATTGTGTTGCCAAACGTATTCATTTGAGAGAAAGATATCACGTTAAGAGTGAAGAATAACAGAATAAATTCAAGATTTACATAAGGAAAAAAATTAAAAAGGAAAGTTAATTTAGAATATACGTCACAAGGCATCGGGCCCAATTTGAAAATTACCCCGATGAGCCGTTACATTATGACCACCTACTTAATAAGCTGTAGGACCCCCTTTAACCCGCAAAATAGCGACCACTCAGCGAGGCATCAATTCGATGACGTGGCAATAGGTATCCTGGAGTATCTGGTACCATAATGTCAACAGTAGATTCTCCAGTTCCAGTACATTTCGGGGTGGTGGTGATTTAACGCGAACTCGTTTTTCCAAATAGAACCACAAATGTCCGATTGGGTTCATATCAAGTGAATTTGGAAACCGGGGGGTTAACAGAAAGTCACCAACATGTTTCTGGAACCACTCTTTGACGATTCTGGTAGTGTGGCATGGCACATTATCTTGCTGGTATTGGCCATCACCAGCAGGGAACACAATTGCCATGAATCGGTGAATTTGGTTCGCAACGATGTTCAGATACCTAGTAGTCGTCAGAGATTCCGCTATTGGAATAATATGGCCTAAAGTGCCCCAAGCAAACATCGCCCACAGCATGACACCGCAACCGCTGGCCTGTTTCCGCACAACAGTTCAACCAAGTACCATAGCCTCCGCTGGTAATCGACGTATCCGCACTCGGCTATCTACATTATGCACCAGGAATCTTGATTAGTCAGACCAGGCCACTTTCTTCTATTCCTCCACGGTCCAATCTCGATTATCTTGGGCCCATTTCATGCGTTGTTGGCGATGACGTTCAGAGAGCATTGGTACTCTGGTGGGTCTTCGGATACGCAGGCCAATGCACAGAAGACTGCGATGAACTGTGTGCTCTGACACATTGCCCTGATCACTACTGCTTTAGCTGCGGGTGATTTGTCGCACTGTGGCCCTGCGGTCGCTGTGAACAACGGGCGAGAGTCTCCGTTCCTCTCAGGCATCAATGAGCTGAGAACGACACACGACTGGACGACGGTTCGTCGTTCGGCCATCTGTGCACCACTTTTGGTACGTACTCACTACAGCTGCACGTAAGCAACTCAAAAGCCGCGCCGTTTCCAAGATCGCAGTTCCGAGGCCTCGTGCCATCACAATTTTTCTTTTATCAAACTCCGATAAATCGGTAGCTTTTCCCATTATGACTCCAAACACTTTACTAATCGAAAGCCGTTTTTCGGTTTGTATATATACTGCTATGTGAACTTCACCTGCGCCTCCGTTCGCTATCCAGGCGCGCACTTGTATAGGGTGAGGGTTGTCATAATGTAATGGGTCATCGGTGTATAAGTTACCAGATTTGGAAAGTACCATGAAGAAAACCACTCATTGAATTAATATAACCCTTTAAGCCATCTGTTTACCTGGAGAAATGGTGCTGAAAATTTTCTAGACTCCTAAAGAGAAATCTTTGCGCAGGAGCCGGGTTTTTCGAAAACTAAAGCAAAATATGAAATAGAGGTCATCGCTCTTTCCTCGTTTATAAGTGACTCACGGAAAAAGTTTCATCGGCCACCACCGGGAATCGAACCCAAGGTTTCCCAGCTACGCGCCGGACATGCTTCCACTTCACCACAGCGGCCTCGAAATTATCCACAGTCACATACGACAAACTGCCAAATCACCTGGCAGGTTGCTTCTTTGGAGGCCCGGAGAATGCTGGGGATTCAGCAAAGATGAACAGCAGCAACTGAACAAATAACTAGAAGACGAATGAATAATAAATACACAGTTGACCTGTATTTATTTGCTGCTGTTCACCTTTGGTGAATCCCCATCACTGTGCGGGGCTCCAAAGAAAGCAACCTGCCAGGTGGTTTGGCAGTATGTCGTATGTGAGTCTGGAAAATTTCGCTGGCGCTGTGGTGCTGTGGAAGTATGTGTGGCGCGTAACTGGAAAACCCTAGGTTCGAATCCCGGTGGCGGCCGATGAGAATTTTTCTGCGACTCACTTTTAAACGTGGAAAGAGCGATGACCTCTATTTGATGTTCTTAATCTACGTCAACTGTGTATTTATAAAACAAAATAATTCCTGTTCACCTATCATCTCGGCAAAACAGACCATAAAAAAAAATTCACTGGTGATAAGAGCTCCCTTCTAGTCTTTTTGTCTCTGTCTCACGATCCAGAGCATGATAAGGAAGGATTAGTCCCTTTACCACGGACATCATGCCTTTGAGTAGGAATAAGTGTTTCAAATATCTTCTCTTTTCTATTGTCGCCGTTCTTGAAGCCCTTTTAGCCGGTACAGAGGATGCTCATACATTCTCAGATCTCTTTTGATAAAAAATTACAGAAAATAAAAGAAGTTCAAAGAATTGAAACTGGCAACAGAGTGTTAGACGAACAAGAAAGGAGCATCTGCTGCAGCTAAATAACGTCTGCTAAGAAAATGGCGCACGTAAACAAGCTGTGGATAGAAAATTATGTTTTCCTTCTTTACGAAAAGAGATATTCGGATTCTTCAATTAAAAACCGCTGTGAAAAATCATGGAATTAGCATTTCTAAATGTAAGATAAGCAATATTATTAATAATAGAGGTGGAAAATAGTGAAGCACTAGTTTGAACATAAAAATATCATGAAAGAAATACGGGATTACGCCATATAATACATATTTTGAAGATGACAATCCGATTTTTGGCGTAAATGTGACAAGGATGGTAAGTCAGATAATATCCGAAAACTTGAAAATTTTCATCGTCCTGGAGCGGGACTCGAACCCGCGTCTCCCAGAAAACGCCCGGGTATGCTAACCACTACACTCAAGGACGATGAAAATTTTCAAGTTTTGGGATATTATCTGACTTACCATCCTTGTCACATTTACGCCAAAAATCGGATTGTCATCTTTAAAAATTTGTATAAAAATATCACCAAACAAATATCCATAGGTACGTACATTTAACGATTATTTCAAAAGTGAAGTCTCGGATCTTAAAAAAATCCACCGACCCAAAGAGCAATTACTACGTCGTTAAAAATCTCTGTATCCACTGTAAACAAGGTAATAAACAAAGATTTGAATCTGAAAGAAACCGTAAAAACTTAATGTTCACTGCTTTTTGCCTTGGCAGGTGGCTAAGCGCAGAATACGGTCCAGACTTTTTTATGAAAATTCACTTAGCCAGACACAGGTGGAAATTTATTGTGACTATTGATGAAGCATGGATCTACGTAAACGACTGTAACAAAAAAAGATAGATGTACTTTCGGAAAAGAGCAAAAAAAAATATTTTAAATTTGGTTTCCTAGAATCCAAAGAAAGTCTGACTAAAATGACTAAATGATTATTGTTGGTTTCTCGTACAATGGGAAATTAAAGTTACGAAAACTTTAAAAGAATGTTAAAATCAATTCAACATATTCCGAAAATAGTGTTTTAACCCCTATATTTAAACAAGGAATATAATTCCTTTATCCACAGAACCTTCAAAGAGTAGAACACCATCACTATAAGGCAAGCAGTCGTACATCCAAAACTACCACACTATTTCTTGAAAACATGACAAAAAAATTTACGAATAACGAATCTATATCTTTTGCTCATATTCATTTAAAGTCCCCTGATGTGTCACCAACGGACTATTATGCCTTTGGACTGCTAAAAAGACTGGTGTCAAATCTATATCTTTTGCTCATATTCCTTCAAAATCCCCTGATGTATCACCGATAGACTATTGTGCCTTCGGACTGATAAAAAGAGCTCTCAGACCTAAAAAAGAGACGGGTATCAAGTCTATACATCTTGTTCATATTCCTTCAAAGTTCCCTGATGTGTCACCAATTTACTATTGTGCCTTCGGACTGCTATAAAGACTGTTATCAAATCTACACCTTTTGCTCATATTCCTTCAAAGTCCCCTGATGTGTCACCGATGGATTATTGTGCCTTCGGACTGCTAAAAAAGCTCTCAGACCTAAGAAAAGACGGGTATCAAGTCTATACCTTTTCCTCATATTCCTTCAAAGTCCCTTGATGTGTCCCCAATGAACTATTGTGCCTTCGGACTGCTAGAAAGAGCGCTTTCTAAACGCAGACCTAAAACAATGATTGGACTATGGAAAGCAGTGGAAGAGGAGTTGAATAAAATAGCACTACCAATTTTGAGAAATGCATTGATAAGTTGGAAATCTATATGTACGTTCATAGTCCAGAGAAAGGGCTCTCAAAACATTTAAGAAAGAAAATTTATTTTAAACATTTATTATATTGCTGAAAAATCGTTTTAAAGATGTGTGAATATCATCTGTGATCATTCCCCTAAATGACCAGTTTGAATAACAAAGCTAAGGAAGAAGCAACGCTTTCTCATTATCTCCTTCCAGCCGCATGCAAACCACTATTTAGACCGTCAATATATTCGTTTGAGCTGATTTTAGCACATTGTCCTAACCCCGATTAAATTCGTTTCAGCCGGTAAAGGAGGTAAAGCGAAGCCAAAGGAGTCGCACATTTATTTCTTAAGAACAGATTTAACACCGGTACGACTCGTAATACAATCGAATATTTAACGCACTGAAGTTGACAGTACAATCGAAGATTTAATGAACTAAAATTGGCAGTACAACCTATGATTTAACGCACTAAAATTGATAGTATAATAAAATCGAAAAATTAACGCACTGAAATTGATAGTACAATCGAAGATTTTACACACTAAAATAGATAGTACAATCGAATATTTAACGAACTAAAGTTGATAGTACAATCGAAGATTTAATGCACTAAAATTGAAAGTACAATGGAAGATTTAATGCACTAAAATTGATAGTACAATCGAAGATTTAATGCACTAAAATTGATAGTACAATCGAATATTTAACGACCTAAAACTGATAATACAATCGAAGATTTTACGTACTAAAATTGATAGTACAATCGAATATTTAACGAACTAAAATTGATAGTACAATCGAAGATTTAATGCACTAAAATTGAAAGTACAATGGAAGATTTAAGCCACTAAAATGGATAGTACAATCGAAGATTTAAAACACTAAAATTGCTAGTACAATGGAAGATTTAACAGCACGTAGAGCACATTCGTAGGCGGAATATGTGCCGACGTGGGCAAAGTGCTTAACCCCTGGGTTTCCCACTTAAAACTACCCGCGTGTCACAGTTGAGTCCACGAGCCTAGTGTCGAGCCGCATCACAATGGGCTAATTTTTGTCAAGTTATGCAAAAATGATCACAGGTTTTAATTGTGAATTAAATTAAATAACAAGTGGTAATTTAAACATGTTTAATTACATATTAAACGAATGTTTCGCAAAGATATACTATATTTGATACGTCAGTATAATACAGCAGAGGCAAGGAAGAAATTAAATTTCGGTATACATAAAATCTTCAATGTGAAAATTGAGGTCGATCTGCTACAATCACTAAAGCCCACCTCGAGCTCCATTGTTGCCAGTCATAGGATGTGAAGCAGAAAAGTATCTGTGAGGCGACTTCTGCTGTGGGTTTGATGAACTTCACTGTGGAGAACACACTTTCACATATGTGCTACCGAATATTGGTGCCATTTCTCAGTCAAACATTTCATATGTCTGGAAATCGTTTATCTGAGAGCATTTTAAAGAAATGTGGTCCCTTTTCTTGGCTGGTCTATCAGCTTTCAAATCACAGAATCCAAGTTGAAGTTCAGATTGCTTAATTTCAAAGGCACTGCCAATGTTTTCCTCACGCAAGTCAAAACTTTCCGTTTCTCGACTAAAAACCCAATTTTACTACAAGAAGATATTTTCCCAGGAAATTTCTGGGACAGCAAATAAAAAAGGCATCGCGGGCCACAAGTCGGAAACCCCTGGTTTAATCAATACCGAATATAAAGTTACGTTTTCTCTGTAAAAAAAAATAATCATGACTTGACCTACAATCTCTCATACTTCCAGAGAACAAAATCTCCTGGGAGTTCAGACATGAAGTTCAGTACGGAAAATATAACAAGAAGCAGCAAAATATTTATATAAATCAAAAGTCAACAAAACCTGTGGTTAAAATGTAATTATGCGTCACTCAGGCATATACTCCTAAGAGTAGTAAAATCTGACAATAATATTTCATGCATTTCCTCCGAATTTAGGTGACGTGGTAAGATTTTTCTAGGATCTTATTCGAAAATATTTTCTTAAAATGTCGGGGTACTTCATTTAGCGTTTTCCCAAAGACATATTGCTTTCGTATTTTTCAACTTACCATCTTCTTCGTTACACGAGTAACATGAGAATAATTTAGTGTGAGAAACACTCACACGTTCATTTGGTTTTACTGTTAAATACGCTCACTTATGCAACTGAAAATATTGCTTACTACGCAGATGAACGGTTTTGATTTTTATATTATTTTAATGTCTGCCTTACAGAGCATTCTCAAAATAGAACAATCTGTTACAAATTCAAGCACGAAAAGTGACAAGTAAATAAGCAAAGACATCGCTTTTCCACGTTATATCAACACATAGCAGCGGAAAAATTGTTATTCAATCACCCCTAGGGATCCGAATTCCAGATCTCTCGATATCTAGCCGAGACATAGATATCGAGAGATCTGGGATTCGATTCCCCAGAAGTGGCCGAATAACAATTTTTCGGTTGCTGTGTGTTGCTAAAACGTGGAAAGAGCGATGTCTTTGTTTATTCACTGACGACACCCCAGCAAAATCAGTCTTGCTGGGCCACCACTGGGCCATTGTTGGCAGCCAGCACTATGTTGCCGCTGCCGAACCGTCAATAAAATGTCCGGGATGCCAACAGAAGGGCCAGCAGTTCAAGGCCAACAGCTGGCAAACAGTTGGCACCCCATCAGTTGTCATATGCCACAACAGGCTATCAGTTATCCATTACAGGCAGTAGCTGCCACAAGTGGCCCTTCAGCGGCCCTGCAAGCACGTGCCAGAAATGATGGCTAGCCGAATGTGGTCTGCTACTTTTCCGGTAGTTGCAGCCGGCAACCACGTGACGTAATTGATGGCTTGCCGAATCTTGTCCACCAATTTATCAGTAGTAGCCATAAAAAAAAAGTTCAAGGATAACCGCAGTTTCCCAAAGCTACAACTTTTTCCACCTTACGAAACTTCTAAATTATAGCACAGCCCTGGGGAAACTTTCTCAACAGACCGGAAAAACGCCCGTTTGGATCGGCGTGGATACGAACCAGGGTGGTTGGCGTGGGAGAGGAGCTATCTACCAACCGGACTAATTTGCCACGCACGAGCGTGTGCTTGAAGCTTGCTGTTTCGTGCGGAAATGTGTAATCGAATGGCACTTTCATTTTACGTTATTGCGAGGTAGTTTTCATAAATGTCAGTTTCATATAATTCATAAATTAATTTTTTCAACGGAACAATAGTTTTTTTTTTTTTACCTTAGGGAACTTCACTCATTTTCAAGGAGTGTACCAGTTTTGTACTGTCCTTGTCGTCTTAAAAGGCGACTTTTGAATTAATATATATTTACCCGGGTTCATGTTACATTCTGTTACATTATTAACGTTGTATCTTACCTTTCCGTTGTCCAAAGCTACATTTGTTTTAAAGAGGAAAGATATTTTATTTTACTTCTCGTTATTTTTAGAAGCGAATTCCTCTCAGTCTTATGTATTCAACCCATGGATGAGTGCATTATATCCACATAGCGTTACTTTTTTTTTCTTTCAAATAATTAATCAATTTTGCACGCGTATAATTTTTTTTTCCAACAAACGTTTTTTTTAATGTTTTTCCAGGACATTTGTTTCAAGCGGTTTCAAATTATTTTCGCCGCCCCGGTGGCGCAGTGGTCTAAGCGATGGCCTCTGATCATTCGTCCGTAAGGGGTCCGGGTTCGAATCCCGGTGAGGCATGGATGTTGTGTTTGTCTTACGGCACTGGCTCTCTCCCTTCCCTGGAACCAGTGACCCTAAATTAGGGACGGGCGACTGCTTATAGCCTATTGAGTTGCTCACGGTGGTCGTTAAACCTCCAATCAAAAAAAATCTTTCTTGTTATTCACCCAATCCATTACATGAATTGTTATTCATGGGAATGGAGTGGGTGTATTTCGTGGTTTAAACTGATATCTTCGTCGACGTGGAATTTCATTAGGAAATCAGTTCGCCTCTACATATGGCTTTTTTTCTTAACATCTACTAAAATAACGCGATGGCGATAGCGTCGTCTTCAACTAACTGGTACCATGAGGGACACAGAAAGTGTTGCTTCTGCGCATGCGCAGTCCCGTTGCTTCCACCTGCTATTGGGGTTGCATCGGTTGCCAGCAACGGGCCACTAGCGGCACTTGCTTGGAAGCCCACAATTCACGGCGATGCTGCAGGGCCATCAATGGCTCGCCAACTGATAGCGCTGTCACCAACGGACCATTACCGGGCCGTGAGCGGCAGATTTCAGCCAGCAGTGACCAATCACTGCCAGTTGGTGGCCAGCAGTTTCCCAGCACTTGTGTTTTTGCTGGGACGTATTTGAACGATATTCACTTTGGATCTCGTCCTTTGGATTTAACTGCTATAATTAATATATAGCCAGTGCCGCTAATGCCCACCAGATCGAGACGTCTCAGTAGCTGAGCCCATCTTACGGATTTATGATGTCAGTAGCTGACAGAAAAACACTCATAGCGCCGTTGGTTGTTGGCCGCAGTAGCGTAAGACTAACGCCCTCGGCCATATATCGAGATATCTGGGGTTTGGATCCCCAGCGGTGACCAGATAGCAATTTTTCGGTTGCTGTGTGTTGATAAAACGTGGAAAGAGCGATGTCTTTGTTTATTCATTGACGCCACGTGTTTGGAGGATTTTCACTTTCAAGTGAAATACCTCTAAATAGGTTCCATGCAAACGCCCTTTTCTGCTGCAAGTAGGCGTGCCTCAGAAAACTTGAAAATTACATCGCCTTGGAACGGAAATCGAACTCGCATCTACCGATTTACCTTTGAGGGTGTTACCCTTACACCAACCCGAACAAGGCACTTCCAAGAAACTGCGGATGTTTTTGGAGACTCAGATAAAATTTCCCGTCCTGCGCAAATCTAAGTATATATGATCTTTCATCTTAGCGGCACGTGAGCAGAAATCGAATCTCTTGAAGAAATAACTCTTCAGAAAATGATGAAATAATTCTTCAAATAGATGTTACAGGCATTTGGTATCCATCTGCCCGTAACATCTATTTGACTGTATAACGTAACTTATTAAGTTATGCGAGATTTAGTGTTATGCTAAGTTCCAAATGTCCGGCTGAAGAAATGTTGAACTCAGTGTGCACCAGTTCAACCGGATAGCTCACTTTAAATTAACGATATGTAGGGCTTTTTAGGGCCAGACGAAACATAGACGAAAAACAGAATCACTTACGTGAACCTTTCTTTTACTGGTCCCAGAACGACACTTTTCGCTTACAAAGCATACGCTAATATGAATGCCCTTTCAAAAGTTACTTTAGACCCCACTACTTCGTCTAATCACGAGATCCAAGAACTTTATACAGCGTGATATTTGCAAATCAAAAATATATCACAGCAAGTTTCACTCGCACACAACCCACACACACACACAGCTGCTGCTTTGTCATTATACACTATATTGACAAAAGTCACCGGACACCTACTAGTAGAAGAGAAAAACAACAGAAGAGAAAAACAACATCGCATTTATTGACATGATGGTCCAGCTGTGACCTTAATGCATGCACCTTGGAGACGTGCTTCTGTCCAGCTTTGACCTTAATGCTGACCCTTCGAGACGTGCTTCCGACAAGGTTTTGGAGCAAACCGATGGGTATGCGCTTCAATTCAGTACACAATGCTGTCACTAACTGTTGCTTACTAGTAGGCCTTTGTTCCAAACTTCCTATGCGGCGTTCTAATTCATTCCATATGTGCTCTATGGGATTAAGTTCAGGGCTCTTTGCTGGCCAGTCCACCCACGATACGGAAGTATCGTCAAACAGCGCCGCAACAGTCCTTGCGCGGTGCATTTTTCTGCTGATACCAACAAAGGCTCGATTCCATAGTATAGCCACCGAGTTGGTAGGGTATAATTGTCCAGAATATCGAGGTAGACGTGCTGGTTTACAGGTTTGTCCACGATAACCAATGGACCGGGTCCTTACCACGAAAAATATCCCCCACACGAGTATACTGGTAACTCCAAACTTTACGGTAGGAACAGTACACTGTGGTAAATTGCGTTCCCTCGGCTGCCGCCATACCCGCACTGTGCCATCAGACTGATGAATCGTGTATCTGGATTCATCAGTTCACGGGACCATTTCCCTTGACGAACGGGCCACGATAAATGTTCTTTACACAATGCTAAACGACAAGTAGCATTCCGAGTGGAGATGAAAGGCTTATTAGCAGCCACACGACCACGGTAACCCATGGAATGAAATTTTCTGCGAATGGTACATGTACATACCGAGGTTCTAGCATTTTTACTCATCTGTACGCTGAGGCCTTGTGCAGTAATCCGTCGATTAGCTGTAACGACTCTCCTGAGGCTTCGACGTCCTCTATAACTGATTTTCTTTGGTCTGCCGGTACATTTTGATACTTCACGCACGCCATTTGTCTTCCAAGTATTCAGTACATCCAAAACAGTTGAATTGGATATGTTTAAACACCTCTCGGTTTTTCTTATCGACAACCCACTAATATAACACCCAACAATCTTTCCTTTCTGAAAGTAAATTCTCTCCAGCTGCGACATTTTCACTCAACCTCACAGTGCGATATGAATGCGGTTAGCTTCAGGCTTCCTTTTATACCGTTTGCAGCTGTACCGCGCATCTTAACAACGCAGCAAACCTGTTCATTTGCTTTTGAGAGAATGTCCAGTGACATTTTGCAATATGGTGTATGTATATCTTTCTTCTTGTTCTTATCAGTACAAGCATACATAACTCCCACAGACCTCAAAAGTGTTGCCAAGAGAGATAAGATATCACATTAAGATTGAAAGGTGCTAAAGAGAACCAACTCCAGTTTAAATAGAATAAAGAACTAAAAATGAAAGCTAAATTAGAGTATACGTCACAATCTTATTTACTGTTCAGATTGTGGATTCTAAGGTCTGTTTGTAACCAAAGTAAAGCATTGCAACTCTTAGTTTCTTTGCTTATTTAATTTATCAAGTAGTTTGCTTTAATTGAAGCTTTATTTAGAAATAAAGTGACTTGTCAGTGTCTCCTCTACTAACAAAACCCTGTACTCCCGAAAGCAGATGTTATATTTTCTGAAATAATAGGTTAGATGATTTTCAGTTTACCTTACAAAGTACTGTATACGCGCTGGGATATTTTTAATTATGAGATCAACTTTTAGGAGACGGAATGTTTCATGCGAGTAACTTATATCAATTGCAGATACCTGTTACTCTGGGAGATGGTATTTGATGAAAGTCATGCATGTGCCACTCACTCGCGAATGGTACGGGGCGTTAGTTTCTAACGATAAGACCCCGATGGGTTATGGTTTGAATCCCGGGTAAGGCATATATTATGTGTGGGTATGTTTCTGTGATTTACGGCCCTCGCTCCCACCTTTTCATGCAACCAGTGATCTAAAGTTTGGGACGCGGGTCTGCTTATGTACATATGTATAGATTTGCTCACAGCAGTTGTTAAACCCACAAACACACACACACACACACACAAAGGAAATCTTGTGTGTCGTGCACTGACTTTTAAAACTTCCGCTTTATATGACTTTTCATTTACATAAATTTTGATTGCTTCTCTTTATGTATTTCACATTGAATATCATACTTTCTCTGGGATATGATTATCATTCAGTCAAGCCATGATAACTGATATAAATATAAGAACCGCGCAACTTAATGTCTGTATTGATTAAGTACTTCAATCACTCCAGTTATTTATCCATTCATGTCTGTGTACTATTATTGTATGTTATCTCTCTAATGCAACTTCTGCGTTACAAAGAGTTTGTAATGTGTGTGTGCTATTATATGCCGGACCTGTGTTTCAACATCTACAATACTGTAAGTTTGAAATGGTGTTAAATCATCTACTTTGTTGCCAGTTTGCTGTGGCGTTAGACTTTCTTCACTACTCGTAAATGAAACACAGGATTACACCATACAAAAAATCTTTGAAGATGACAATCCGTTTTTTTGGTGTTAATATGAAAAGAATGGTATGTCAGATAATATCCGAAAACTTGAAAATCTCGTCGGCCTGGAGCGGGAATGGAACCTGCATCTCCCAGATAGCTTCTCCGGGCGATTTGGTTCCCGCTCCAGGACGACGAAATTTTCAAGTTTTCGGATATTATCTGACATACCATTATTTTCATATTTACACCAAAAAACGGATTGCCATCCTCAATTTTTTTACACTACTGTTTGTGAAAATTGCAACAGAAGGAAAGAATCGTGCTATTCAAATGAACGTTACATCACAGACTCCTTATGTCACAGAAGATAACTAATTGCATTTGTAGAGCTGTAGAAGAGTTTTCCGCTTCAAAACTCAGTATCGTTTGAACCCACTTCTAGCAAATATAACCCCCTCTACAATGCGTGGCGTTGAATGGAAGAGGCTTTTGATATCGTCCTCGGGTGTCTCCTGTCAGGCTACTTCCAGGAGATATCAGAGTTCACTTTTGGTGGTCTTGTGGAAATACTTGACGGGGTAGTCGTTTATCTATCATGTCCCAGATATGTTTGATCAAGGGCATGTCCGGCGAACGTGAAAGCTAAGGAAGAAGCCGTACCTTCCGTGCCGCTTTTTCCCTGGTTTTCACAGCTGTGCATGGAAAAGGTCTTCGACATTCCGGGGCACATGTGGACGAGCATTGTCCAGCTAAAATACAGCGCCGGGACAACTCTGAAGGAAGGTATCACCTCTGCATCTAAAACATCCCTGATGTATCGCTGGCTGTTGAGGGTTCCTTTAATTCGTGGCAGTGGAGATCGCACACCAAACTCAATGGTGCCTTATACCATGACGCTTACCGTCGGACCGGTATGACGCTACAAAGTGCTGTTTTTCATGATGCCTTCGGAAACGTATGCTACCATCAGATATCATTAAGTTGAATCGGAATTCCTTAAAAAAACGACCTGTTGCCAATCATTGCACCAAAGCCTGTGTTCAAGACCCCATTGCAGCCTGAAGTGTCTGTGGTTGAAGGTCAAAGGAGCGCGCGGCAATAGGCTGCTAGCGATCAGTCCTCTGTTGAACAGATGACGTCAAACTGTACAGGATGACAAAGCCTAACCTACGACAGTGCTCCACAACTGCACTGACTCCGTGGATGTCACTGTGCAATCGTTCATTGCGATGTCGTATATATATGTCTGTTATTCCGTGCAGTCGTGCGATTTTGGGGGCCATTTCCCGCCTTCCTGTGCATCCGAGCCTCCTCTGTCCACTGATGCCACATTCGCATCACTCTGCTGGCGTTTCGTTCATTACATGTGACAATTTCGCTGCAGGAAAATACAGTTTCTCTCATCCAAAAAACCTTCCCTCGCTAAAAGGCCTTCAGATGTTCATAGTGCGACCTTCTTCAGTGACTGATCACAGTAAGATACAAGAAACATCCTTTTAAACTTAATGTCGGCTCTTCACTGATAGCAACATCTAGTTTGAGCCACCTCTTTATGTACCAGACCGGACATTTTTGAGAGCACTGCTCCGAAACCCCATGCGCATTTTTACTGACATTTTAATAATTTGCATGTCCCAGTTGTCCGAGTTTGCAGTGGTGCTAAATATATTTTCTACGTGTTTGCAATGGTGTTAAATCTTCTACTTTACTACCAGTTTGCAGTGGTGTGAAATCTACTTACCACGAGTTTGCAGTCTTATTAGATCTTTCCTTTGCTACCAGCTTGCTGTGGTGTTGAATTGTTTATTACACAACGAATTCGCAGTGGTTTTAAACTACTTTACCACGAATTTGTAATGGCGTTCGATTTACTATAACTATGAGTTTGCAGTGTTGTTAAAATATACACCGGTGACCCTGAGAATCTAGGTATCAATAAACCTATTGATGTTGCTCATATATAATCATATCTTAGTGCATTTTCGTGCTCATAAATCATCATATCTGATAATCTAGAAGATGGCATGTTGCAATATTCCTGGTATTCTAGAACATGTGATTTCATTTCATTCTATTCCTTAGGTGGAAGACATTATTTATTTTATACATGCTTCCGTTTTATACTATTAATCAATCACATTCCTCCTTTTACTTTATTTCAGAAATAATTGAATTGTTCCGATTAAAGTCTTCTAGTCAGAATCATTACGCCTGTTAAACTGCGTGCTTGATTTACGAAGCGTCGTAGGACATGGTCCGTTTCGTTTTAGAAGCAATTTTCGTTCACCTAAGCGAAAATTCTCTCAAAACTTGTGGCATCATCCCTGCCTCTGCAACAGCGACGAGAAGATCTGCAACAAAAGACAAAAGTTCCTTCTAAATGTCGAGTTTGGCTGAACTCCGAGTCATGGTTCGATGCCTGTGTGAGCGCCAAACTGAAGATTTTCATATGCGTCCTTAATTAATGACAGAGAAAGCGACGACATTCTGCTGCCTGACTGAGATTTAATTTAGCAGCCCACTGACACATATCGTCCCATTAGAATAACTAAAGCGGGAAAATCTATGAGGAGGATTCTTAATTCTAACTTCTGGAAAACTGAAATTTCAGAAATTAAAATGAAACAATGTCGGTGGTCATTTCTA